>CM023485.1:30879675-31294675 GCA_013339685.2 Hyalomma asiaticum
CCAAAACAACGCGCTTTTACATTACAATTAGTCTAGAGTTTACTGTAGCAGATCAAGAACGCTTGAAATGATAATGGTTTCTGAACACTCTGGCGAGCTTTTAGGGCTGAACCATAGGCAAGCGCCGCTTCACCCGTCGCGGTAAGGTTCGGCGGGCGTTGCCACTCCAGCATTTTTTTTTAACCTCCTTTGTTTTATTCTACGTCTTGCGTATCTCCTGAAACAAGGCCTGCATGCAGTTGTACTGGTATTTTCAGTTGTGATGAAGTTTTTATGTCACTCTCTGCCGTCTTTCATCGTAACTTAACGGCTCGTGCAGCATGCGCATTCGCGCCTGTCTTCTGCTCGTTTATCTTTATTTTCCCGCGTCTTTTTGGCCCAATATATGGAAGCTAGGCCAGCTGCAGCCTGGTTAAGTTAATTGTATTGTTCTTTTGATATTGTGCAGAAACGACATATTTTTATGGTATGATATATATAAATGCAGTGCGTTGCGCAGGCTGTCGTAGCTTAGGTATCACGGCATCTATAAAAGGATTTCAGCGCAAATCCTGCGCAACGTTATATGGCCCATTCATGGGATCCTCTTACAGCTATGTAAAATTAGCAGCAAGACGTTCTCCGAATCCCAAAGGGTACTTGGAATAATAACATACGAAAAACCTGGAGCTTGCGACACACATTAGGGGTGTCTGAGAATGGCGCAGTCCTGGCCGCGTTAAGGTTTCAATGGCGCAATATGTAGCGCACTATTATTGGGAGCTGACGTATACATTCCGTTCAGTATACGGATCACCATAACGTAATAATCTCATACGTCGAAAGTCACGTCCACGGAATGACCGCAGCATGTCATATATAAAAAAAGCGTCATTTCCGAATCGAGATTCGAGTAACGCTTTACTGCTCACCGCATACATAAAACAAATAACGCAAGAATAATAAACACTGTCCTTTCCATCAACATACGTTCAGCACAGTCGCGGCAGATGAGCCCAGCTCTGTGCTTCCGAAATTGGCATAATATTTTTTTCTTGCTGTAATACAGAACAACGTAATAAAGAGCACGCAGCTTGCTCTAGGTTGCGCAAGGCTAGATCACAGCGAAGCTAGCCCGTATTCTACTGATCGTGGCTGTGGACCCTTTCATAATTGTAAAGCTAGCTTCCCTGCGATGCAGCTTGTCCTACTAATGACGGCATTGGCAATCGTTCAAACAGCGTGTACAAATTTTTGTTTTTTGCTTGCGATAGGGCATGTAAAATGTCGACGCAGCCCTTCTAAACCGAACATGCACAAAAAATGGGCCGCAGCATGCACAACTTGAATTTTACAGCATTTAAATGAAGGCAGCTATCGCCATTAATAGAATTAATAGAGCAAACGTGCAGTGCAGAGAAGCGCACTTGAGAATTATGAACCTGACTATACTTGGTGTTATACTTGGTGTTGACCGTGGCTACGCCTAGGTAGATTCTTTGTAGAACTTAGTATAACATACTAGAACCAAACTATACTTGACTATCCTTGAATATACCTCACTATACTTCTCTATATTAATAAGTTATAGCGAGTTCTACGAAGGATCTACCTAGGCGTAGCCCCGGTCGAATCGAGACTCGTAACACCACGTATAGTCAAGTTCTACACCCGCGACCTTATAGCCACGATCCGTAGACTATTGGTCAGCATCGCTTTGGTCTGGCCTTGTGCGAGCTTGTGCAAGCTGCGTGCTCTTTTTTTTTTTTTTTTTGCATGCTTGAACATATTGCGCCCGCCAGCTGCAGATTGATTTGTGGGGTTTAACGTTCCAAAACAGTTCTGATTATGAGAGGCGTCGTAGTGGAGGTATCCGAAAATTTCGACCACCTGGGGTTCTTTAACGTTCACTGACATCGCACAGTACACGGGCCTCAACGTTTCGCCTCCATCGAAATGCAGCCGCCGCGGCCGGGATTCGATCCCGCGACCTTCGGATCAGCACCCCCGCCAGCTGCTGTTTTGTCAGTGTAGTGGGCTGAAGTCATGTGCGCAACAGAAGGAGAGCGTGTTCGAACGCCGCTCGTTGGGCATTACATAGAGCCAGTGCACGCGCACCCTTGTGGACCTGAAGTAATGATGATAATTTCGTGACAGGGACGCACAAATTACGAGCATCTGAAAATTTATAAGTGCCTCTGAAGGCTTGTCTTGTGTTTCTTCTTGTCGTCGCTGCGAGTGCTTTCTAGTGAAACATGCGGCACCGCATGTTCATATGGTGAGACGTGAATGAAGACTCGCGGGCGCGACCAGCAGACATTTTCCGTATGACATGGCCTACCTTGTTCAAACGTGTCGCTCAAAGCACGCTAACGTTCCGAAATCTCGCTTGTGAAATTGTGTCAGATGAGGTAGGCCTTCGTCGGAAGTTTGTCAAGGAGAAGGTTAGAGAGGAGTAGTATAGATGTGGGCGAAAGATGCTCGTAATAGGAGACAGAGTGACTCTTAAATTGAAAAAGAAGAGAAAAGCACAGGGTAGTAACTGTCTCTCGTTGAGGAGGACACTTCAACCGTCCTGTGCGGGGAATGTGGGACGAGGACTAAAGGCAATCATATCGCGAGGAGATGGCGAGATAGAGAGAGAGAGAAGTGCAAAGAAGAGAGCGATAAGAAAACCAAAGCTTACATGGCCATCATATGCGATGTTGTCTCCTGCTGGTACTCTAAGTTGCTGAAGTGGGTACAGTTTAGAACTTTAAAGAGAGTCTTCTTGTCTCTTTCTCTTTCTTTCGGTTAGTGCGTGTTTGTTGGCTAAGAACGTAGTGATGGAAGTCATTTATGAAGAGAGAAGAGTTTCGAGGAGTGCTTAACCTCCCATGTCCATATCTATGTAGGCTCTTCCCAAAGCAGGATTTATAATTAGGAATGCAATCGAAAAGCTTGTCTAGCCCGAGCAAATCTAAAGATTCTCGGTTGTTTATTGCGGCTCCGCTCATCCTGGTATGTCCCCCTCTTCACTTGCAAACGAGACAGCTTTTCACTCCTTTGAGAGTGCGGCATTGCATATACTAAACACAGATCTCTTAAATGGGAGCTCCTGCAGCCCTCATAATACCTGGTTTGGCCACGTGCCGGGAGTTTTAAAAACTATGTGGGATTTCGAAAGACATATAGATATTGCTGCGGCGGAATTTAAAAGCCCGTTCTATGTGGCTTTCGTTTTCGGTGTCTCTACGAATATTCCGACGTTCAGTACATCTCTCAGGATTTTTTCAGGTCGCTGCACTAAGTGGGCAGCTGTGTGTCTTAGTATAAAATACTCTAGCGGCAGTTAAGTACCTATGACAGCCTGTTTATCAAGCTTGTGGAATACTCAAACTATTACGAACGAAAAAGATCGTGACGCTACCAATACCAATCATGATAATAGTACATCTTGCCGAAAACGTGATGTCAAGTTGTCGTTGGCCATGGTAATCATGGTTAGCTTTGACGGAACACTGGAATAAAAGATGTTAGCAGCTTGTTTGTTTTCTCCCTAACCCTCACCCGACTCATTTAAATTCCAACTCATTGGAAAGCAATATAGCACAATTATGCCTCTAGTTCTCTTCGTCCACTGCGTCACCGCTTCTTTTCTAGGTGATTTTGTTAATGCGCATTTATTGTTTTCAGAGGACCGAAGCAAATACAAGATAAGAATCGACGCCATTTTATTGTATGTGTATATCCCTTATACATTTAGTTACGTAACCATTTCTCCAACCTACAATATTGTGAGTTGCTAGCAAGTTAGTGGACGTCGTCGTCGTCCCTGAACTACTCCTAAGGGATCGAGCAAAGTGGGACAATAGCATGCCGGCTTTAGAAATACATATGTATCACCTGTTACATTTCTGAGAAAGCGCTTGGATTAGGTGTACTTGCTGTACTGTGCGGGAGGCGCCGCCGTAGCCCAGTGGCAGCGTGTTTGCTAGGCACCTTGGTGACCCAGGTTCGATACCCACCTGCCACGCGGTAATTTCTTTTGATATAACAGCACATTCTTATGGGTCTGTGTGTTTATTGTGTCTACGTTACAATACCACGCTACGACAAACGGTATGTCTTTGCTCTTACGCGCGTTCTAATATGTTAAGTGCCTGTTTTAGTTGAGTGGAAGTAGATATCGGCGGTGTAAAATTCAAACACCTGTGGGCACCACGGGCCAAGCGTATCGGGTATGAGCCACATGGGATTGCTGCATCTTTAATCATGACGTACAGGGCGAGTATAGCATCTTAGAGATGTTAAAATAAATCATTCACCTTCAAACATTCGTATCCTGCCTTCCAGATTTTGGTCGTATTGGGTGAACAAGATGGCCAGGACAGCACCGACACAGGCGGCTGGATAGATAGATAGATAGATAGATAGATAGATAGATAGATAGATAGATAGATAGATAGATAGATAGATAGATACCGTCAAAGTTGCTGAAGTTCGCCAAAAAGTGCTTCGCATATAAAAAACGATGAACCAAGCGTTACTCCCTTTTTGGCCTGTAAAAACAAGATCGCCAGATATATAAAAATAAAAATGAAGTGCGAAATAAGTGCAGCTGTTCTTCTCTTACGTTGTTGTTAGCGCCACCGTGAGGACATGGCGTTAAGGCCTCCGCTGCCCAGGTTTTAGTCAGAACTTGAGTGCACATCTAAGCACTTGGAAAGCTTGTTAACGAGTTATTATTTCTTCTGTCTCTGTACTCTAGCCACGCCCCGCCACGGTGGTCTAGTAGCTATGGTACTCGGCTGCTGATCCGAGGGTCGCGGGATCGAATCCCGGCCGCGGCGGCTGCATTTCGATGGAGGCGAAATGTTGAGGCCCGTGTGCTGTGCGATGTCAGTGCACGTTAAAGAACCCCAGGTGGTCGAAATTTCCGGAGCCCTCCACTACGGCGTCTCTCATAATCAGAGCTGGTTTTGGGACGTTAAACCCCACATAACAATCTAGCCACGGAGCAAGAATTCTTGAGGAGGGGAAACAGCGCTCGCTGGGGCGGCCCTATAAAGTCACGCCTTAGGGCACCGCGCCGACACGCCCTCTGTCGGACGAAAAGAGAAACGCGCGCGTCGCGCTGTGGCCTCCGCGATCGGCTGCGGCGGCGCGATGTCGCGCTGCGGAAGCCTGTGACTGTTCTAGAGTCAGCAGATGACAAAGAATACGCAGCAGCTCTCACGCCCTTTCTTCCTAAGGCCATTTACACATGCTTGCTCACAACACGCCAGCGAATGGCTTCCAGCGGCATACGTCGCCTGCTCTGAAGTGAGTGCAAGCAGCTCGTTCCAAGCGCTGTACGGCACGTAATTTATTCAGCATTTATTACTAACTGCAGCTAAAATGTCCGCCGCCCCTGTTTATTGACGCTAAAAAGTGAAAACTTAGAAACTTTGCAATCTATGAGACGGTAACGCGATAATTACGCGTCGCGCCCATAGGATGACATGTAAACGATGGGAACAGGCCGGCAGCGTCATCTGTCGTGATGCACAGAAAACTCAACTTCCTCCTCGCCCAAGCGTTACATTTACGGGCCGTCGCCGCACGCTGCGTGGCATAGCAGTTTCCCCTCCTCAAATACTTCTTTCTCCGTGACTCTAGCCATAACGTATGGAAATATAATAACTGGCTTCGAAAGTCTTTCACTTTGGCAGACTCTTGGGTGGGCATTAGTTAAGCATCCATTTGCACATGTTGCCTGAATATGCGGCACATGCTTCCGAAGGCGTTATAGCTTGCATGAGCACTTAAGTCTCACGTACATTGAATAAGGAAGCCTGGCTAGTGCCGGGGTGACGGTTGTATGAATATACATGCTCTCTTGACAGCCGCGTGATATGACATTAAAACATCACGTCCTCACACGTGCTTTTGCGTGGGAACCCCTTCACACGTCGTCACATGACGTCATGCGATGACACAGTTGCCTGGCGACATGGCTTTCGGTAACATACTCAGTGGGCTCTACCGGACATTTAATACCAAGGCGTACACAACGCTTCCGGACTAATACATGTCGATACTTGTCGATACTAATACTTGTCGATTCCTAACGAGGTGACCGAAAACGGGCAAGAGATGCAAGAAACGATGCAGGACTTCGGAAATTCGGCCCCTTTTCTTGCGTACAAAGCAACAGTGACGGAACAGCATTTCATTTAATTTCGTGTAAGGTAAGTTTGTACAAATTACCAGATTCGTCTGTGTGTATTACGTGCCCCAAGCTTCACCTTCTACGGATACAATTTGTTTTTGCCGGCGGCATTGACTGTCTCGGGTATTATAGCAACACCGGAGTAATACACGAGTGGTTTACATGTCAGGGAGTTTGAATATCTACAATATAATTATATTTGCTTAAAATCAGTTGCACGCAAAGACAGTGACAACATCGAAGCAGCGAATCGCGTTCTGCAATTCTGTGTACAACTCGCATATTCACATTGAATTTTTTTTTTCTTCTGATGTTTCGGCCGAACTTCTAGCCAAGCGGTCGCAGCATTAGAATTTCAACATGGTTTTTTTTTCCTAACATATTTCTGGTAACTTTTACGAAGTTCAGGGCGAATAAAATATGCTTGCCATAACTATACAAGCCGGTCATGGCACCGCCCTCGAACAAACAATTCTACCCCTTTTTCCTAACTCATCAATGTTGCCTGGTTTTGCAGTATACTCTTGTAGTTACGCATTGAGTGTTAGAAGAGAAGCGGCCGCAACGTTCTCTACAGTTGCCTACGTTTTTTCATTTCTGTCTGCGTGCAATGCGTCCAATTTTGTCGGTCGAATCGGCGTAAACAGTGCAAAAGAGGCTGCACGCCACACGACCATGTGCGCATGACAGCGCGAGATAGTATTGAAAGGTATGGGTGGGAGTAGGAGGGACACGGTTGAAAACCCTGCTTTGGCCTCAATTGTCACAGGCGTCGTTTCGATATTGCCGGAATATCGGTGCTCTCTTTGTCTGACTCTAAATTCTACGTAGCTGAGCTGGTCGATTCCATTGGAGGCACAGCTGAAACTGTGCGCTCCGATTTGTCAGTTTCCTCTCTCCCAGATATTTTTTTCTTTTCTTTTTATATCTTCAAGAGCGCGAGCGATGACGGGAACAGGAAGAAGACAAAAAAGCGCATTCGTATTTCCTGCCTATTTTTCAGAAGCTCCTCTGAATAAGAACGGGCATTGTCGAAAAAGGCAAATGTTGCACTCGTTTCCTCCCTGTCCCGCTCTCCATTTCTTTTTATTTGCATTAGAGTGGCAAGGGTTCGTATTTCATTTTCCCAGAGAGGAATGTAGACAAGCTTTTCTGCGCGAATGTTCAGAGCCTATTTTTTCACTCGAACACGCTCCCGCGTTTTTGTTTTTGTTTTTCCTTTCTACGTGCTGTGCTCCGTGTGTATGAATGACAGCAAGAAATACCGTTGCATACCTTTATGTTCAGTTTTATGAACTTTCAGATATATTGTACGCTTAGTCGTCACCTTTCGCCTACTTGTGGCGATAATTCTTGCCTACGTTATTTAACGACTAGATATAACAATATATCTGGGTCATATTCTCGTCAAGTTTGCGTTATTCGTAAATAAAAATCAAAAGAAGAAACTTGGGTCAGGTTTTTCGAACGCACGTGTGTGTGTGTGTGTGTGTGTGTGTGTGTGTGTGTGTGTGTGTGTGTGTGTGTGTGTGTGTGTGTGTGTGTGTGTGTGTGTGTGTGTGTGTGTGTGTGTGTGTGTGTGTGTGTGTACGCCTTGACCTTCTTTACATTACCCCTATAATGCTGTCAAACAACCTGCAGTTGCTGAAGGCAAATTTGAACTCCCTGTTTGCAAGATTTAGCTCTGAAATACCGGTGTTGTCGTTTCAGATTTCAGCCTCTCTCTATGGAGATTGCTTCTATCGGCTCTTATAAGACTTTTAGCAGTATGCGTTAAGAGTTTTGTCATTGTAGATAGTGCAACATCTTGAGATGTAACTAATTAAGTCGTAAAGATACGTGCAGTGGCAGACAAGCAGAGGCCTAACCACGCCCTTGCTGAGCAAGTCAGCTGTGAATGACAGTCCCTTACGAAATAAAGCGCACCAGTTAGATCGGGTACACGCTTTCGTAATGAAAAAGAACAAGTATGCATAATGTCGCGCGGATTTTTTTTCTTTTTTGTGTGTGTACGAATATGACGCACAGCTACACTACAAATGTAAAAATAATCCCTGACCTATAAGGACAACTTTGTTCCCCTTTAGATCTTTTTAAGATAAATGCAAAGATATCACCTAGATATATTCAAAGCATAAAACAGCCATATGTGTGTGATTTTAGACATGCCATTGAACTTATGTTAAACCGCTGGATCTTCATGGTAGGTATCCTGTAAACCCCTATTACAAAAAAATAGTAATAATAATCGTACGACAATAGTTGAAGTGTACCTACAAAAGTGAAGTGGGGGACACAATGCCCAAAGGGGATAGCCGGGTCTGTTTGCCTTTTATGCCAACAAAATGAATTCTGTGTTGAATTGCGGCAACTTCAGAACACAAAAGTTGCCCTGTCCAAGAGCAAACAGGGTTTGTAATGATGAAATGGCTCGGTTGCGCAGTGCGTCCTGGGGCCTTCGATCGATTTTCTTCTGCATTGGCTTCGTTGACTCGAATGTTTTGGTGAGTTCGGGGCAACCACCTTTCGTACAGGTTTCTAATATGACAGCCCGGATGAAGTGCCCCGGCGTATAGTCGTAACACGAACTCTGATTGGTAAGAAGAGCGGTGCTATATCTATCCAAACGTGAGAAAAAAATGCAGCTCATACCCTGTAAAGCTCTGCTGCAAACATCTGTCCTTTACTGTCATAAAAGGAATGCTACGGAGAGAGATTTTAGTAAAAGATATCTTGGCCGTTTCACATATCTATTGTGTACGCTAAAAATTAAGGTATAGATAATAATAAGAGCTCAAGTACATGAATTTGAAATTATAAGTTAAGAACGAAAAGATAACGGCACGTGCAAAACCCGCTTCACCTCACGGGAAGCAGTTGAGCGAATGATACAGGGATTTAGTAGTACTAATCCATCGTGTCGTAAGTTATAAACATAGGAGAGAACTCGCTTTATTGCATTTCAGTCAGAAGGGTGAGAAAATCATCACGCTGAAATAACAGTACACGAAGGCACTTTCGTACGAAGACCGCATATACATCATCTGCAATCCTGTTCCGTTTATTTCGATTCAGCGTTTAACGTGGTGACACAGCGTGTAAGTACAGCTACACGCGTGCGCTTTTGATCGCGTGTAACAAGCTCATTATGAGGTTTACACCATTAGTATTAATAGTTTGCCAAGATAGAATTTTTCACACATATTCATCAAGAATTACACCAGCCGCGGTCTTCGACAGTTCGTTCTTTCTATCAGTGCAATCTTTATTATGACCTTCTTAAAAGTACTTCTTGATGGCTCACTTAGGGCATGACTGAAAAATTTTAGAGCTCAATAAAATACACGGCAGATTGGAACGTCAGTCAAAGGACAAGGGACTCATTCAACTCGGAGTTGAAACTAGCGATACTCCCTTCTATCACTTCTTTGATTGTCTATAAAATTTCCCAAACGATGCCCTACAGTCATGGACGACAAAGTAAGCTAATAATTACTGGAGTTTTACCCCCTCAAACAACGATGTGATTATGGGAGATACCGTAGGGGCGGTTTTCGGAAATTTCGGTCACCTGGGGTTATCTAACTTCCACTGATATTGCACAATACACGAGCTCCATGCAAATGAGGCCCATGAAAAAGGGTATGACAGGCAGACAGCCAGACGGACAGACAGACGGACAGACAGACAGACGGACGGACAGACGGACGGACGGACGGATGGACAGACGGACGGACGGACAGACGGACGGACGGACTTTATGGCCATCGCGACGCAGGCAATACAAGGCATGACTTCCTGCGCCACTCGCCTGCCCAATCGTGTGATGGCAAATAAAATATTTAACACGGGTTTAATATTATACCATGCCTTAACCTGAACATTATGCGAACAATTGCTCTAGACGCTTGTATATACTCCCGCCAACATCTTCCTACCACTTGTAGCCCTAACTGTTTGAGGAACACACTGTTTTATGCTGATATCTTTATATCTTTATCTCCTTTTAAGGGAGATAAGGATACTCACCGTAAAATTCTTTTGTGAGTTGAACAGAGAGGAGAAGGATGAACAGAATACTTTTTGTCCTAATTCTGGGGTTTACATCCCAAAACCACGATATGATCATCAGAGACACCGTAGTGGAGGGGCTCTTTAACGCGCAATGACATCGCACAGAACACGGGCCTCAACATTTCGCCTCCATCGAAATGCAGCCACCCCGGCCGGGATTCGATCCCGCGACATTCGGATTAGCGACCGAGTGTCATAGTCGCTGGACCACTGTGGCTGGCAAGAGAATAACCTTGGGACGAAACCATAATGGGTTTCTCTTGTGCTATATTGTCAAATATATGCGGAAATTAACACCAAGTTTTCATTTGTGCACGGGAAGTTCATATTTGCTATGAGGATCGAAAGCTTTCTTTTAAGGAGTAATTAAATACAATGTGTTAAGTTTTCGACATACTAGAATTGCGCCGCAAATGTAGCGCGCTGTTCTCCGTAACTGCAATGTATGTTATCGAACAAGTGAAGCAAGTACTGAAGACATTAAATAGTATGTAAATCTACAAAAAGCTTACTGAAGAAATTCAGTATTTATGTGCCGTAAACGTAAACTTCCGCGCTTAAGATACACAAGTGTACACATTGCTTTTCAGCGTTTTGTTGTTGTTGTTGTTGTTGTTGTTGTTGTTGTTGTTGTTGTTGTTGTTGTTTATTTATTTATTTATTTCGACAGCGAATTGAATCGGCATGTAATGAGTCAGATTATTTGAAATTGTGGAGGTTCATGAAGGGGAGAACAGTATAAGAAAAGATGCAAATTGCATGAATTCGAGACATGTGCCCACGCACAATGCTCTATCCGTGCCTTTCGCGTTCACTTCGATTTGGGTTGTTTTCACAACGACAGTCCAATGAGCTCGCATTACACGCAGTTTCTGAGACGAGAAAAATTGAGTTGAGATTGCTCCCGGAAGACGCGTGGCTGAATAGAGGGCCTGTTTCCTCTTCTTCAATGTTATTGTGCGCAGGGCTGCGGAATAACACAACAAATAATTTGGTATCTATATTTTTTAATATAGGTAAGAAATAAAACTGCGATACATCCAACGCACCGCGATGCAATCTATACGAATCGAAGTTCTGCCGCATATTTCTTTTTCGCAAAACGCTCAGGTGAGCACGACGCTTGCATCCTAGTTGTTAGTGCTCACTTCTTATTTTCATTCCCTCCCCGCTGCCGCCCCCCCCCCTCCTTCAACTTATTCACTCCCTTCTCTGGTTGCGTTTCCCATCCAGTGGTAATATATCCACTGGTAAGGTGTGCGAGGTGCCATGCTTACCATCGGTTATGTGTACGACGCATTACATGACCCGCCTAAATCCCGCTTTTTCTCTTAGCAGCAACAAAAATGTCCGCTCCATTTGTTTGTCTGACGATGCACTCCACTATCTTCCAAGTCTTAGGATTTCACTAATCATTACTTGTTCATCGCATGCTCAACAGCCTCTATTTTCTTGTAGATTTACTTCATTGCCCTGCAATATTCCTCTCAGAACATTAGTGCTAATACAATGCGATGGGGGTCCACGTCCCTGTTTTGGGGTCGGCTTCACTCTGCCCATCATGATATGGTTGATGGCAGTCGCAGGTGCTGCATCCCACGCTTTTCATTTGGTCAACTTACCTTGTATGACACTTGCTAGTAATTACCGTACATATATATTCATAATCTTGTACAGACTCTATGGGCTAGCTGCCAATCGTGAACTCGTGTTCTCGCCTGGCTATTGAATTCATACTTATCTTTTGTACATTCATATTCATGCATATGTTGGCACTTTTTTTTTCTTATTCTTCGTCGTGAAGCCTACACTGTCGACTAACGTTCCTGCCGGTACGAGTCTCAGAGGCCTCGCTCGGCTAGGCTCATAACCTGAAATGAAAGTAAATACAGACTGCAAGTACAAACCAGGGGTGAGCTGTACGCACTACAGATGAGTCAGAAGGAAAGTTAAGTCCTGTGGCACAATCCGGAAGTGAAAACAACAGCGGAAATGTGTAGCCGGAAGCCACGTGGACGATTCGAAGTGGAATCTCGGATGTTTTGTGTGATCGCCTTAAATGTGTCGCGATTCTTTTTAAACACTCGACAGCAGAGACGGCGGTCATCCTCCAAACAAAGGGGCTTACACAAGACAAACTTTCCCTTTAAGCTTTCGTTCACGCTTGGGCAGGAGAGCGAGAACGCGAAGGCGTGATGTTGTCTACAAGCCTTTAATCGGCCGAGCACAACAGAGAGGAGTAGTGAAGCAGGCGGTAGTGGGACGCGTACACCTTCTGCCGACGCCGACAGCGTTTCCCCGCGCTCGCGCAGAACGTGGCCGGTGTGCGTGACTCTAGCGGTGGCTCGGCCGGTTGCTAAAGACCGGTCTAGCAACTCTCAGTTCATTGCAGGCTTCCGTGTAGACCATGGAAAGTAAAGATGCCAGAACAACAGCGTGAACATAATGCTCGACGAGAAGAACAGAACAGACTTGCTTAGCAGTGTCGTAGGCGAAACCCAGCAGCTCTCGCACAATGCACCTAGAGTATGCGTGCCGTTAAAATGCGTGTGAAATTCAAGCGACGCCGCAGTGGGCAGTAGTTGTGAGTGTATTTTGCAGCTTCGCTGATAAACCACCTTCACAACGTGTATTGGAGGAAAAAAATTTTTTTTCACGAATCGAAAGAGTCGTAGCTGTGCTTTACACAGCATGCAGGTTCGCTCCAGTCGACGAAGACCCTGACACTAGCGATAGTGAGGTTGCCGAATTTGTTATAACGCTAAAAGCCTGCGAGAAAGAGGCCAACTTTGCGCTATATATACTTGCCGGGAAGTGATACATGCGAAGTGAGTATATATAGAGAACCACTAATGGAGCTAGAGCATGTATAAGTTCCGTTGTGCGTTCGATAAAACAAACCCTACAGCCTGAAGGAATCAGTTTACGCAGCCAGTTCTATAGGCGGTGTGCAAGACCCAGCACGTCGATGCACTTAATGCATTAGCCTCTCTTCTCAACGCCGTGTAGTGAAAGCGGCTTTGCCCTTGTGCGGCAGCGTAACTCAAGTATCTCGAAGATGCGTGCCGAGAAAACATGGTGCGGTAGCAGGGAATTAATGGGCCGTTTCGATAGTACCGATGTTGTAACTATGCGACATGTTGCTCGGTAGAAACGGCAGCTCCGGCGGCGCTACACTAAGTAAGCACCTTGATTGATTCTGCCGGCTAAGATGGAAACACGGCCAGTAAGCGGAAGTGTAAGTTACTCGGGAGTCGGGTACCTTGTCACGCATGAATCCCTGCCTTAATACAGCCTCTATAAATACCGAATGGCTCTTGCGAAAGCCAAGTGCGGAGCCATGCTCCCTACATGGGCTGCATTCCGCGAAAGCTTTGACGCGTGTTTCTAATTTTGCTCCCGAGGATGAAAGCACGTGCCCAATAAAAGAACTAATAATTAACAAGAGAAAGCCTTTCCTATTGGGCAACGCAAAAACTCCTATTATAGCCTCCAATATTATGGCTTCCGCTTTACGGAGGAGAATCTTTGTACATTTTCGGCGTCTTTATTTCTCACGTAATAGTTGAAACATTGACAGCGCACTTTTTTAGCCCTGTTTCATTAGTCATTTGCCCCGCCACGGTGGTCTAGTGGTTATGGTATTCGGCTGCTGATCCGAGGGTCGCGGGATCGAATCCCGGCCGCGGCAGCTGCATTTCGATGGAGGCGAAATGTTGAGGGCCGTGTGCTGTGCGATGCCAGTGCACGTTAAAGAACCCCAGGTGGTCGAATTTTCCGGAGACCTCCAGTACGACGTCTCTCATAATCAGAGCTGGTTTTGGGATGTTAAACCCCACAAATCAATCATTAGTCATTTGAGTGACGTTCGCGCCTTCGTCACGGCACCGCATTAGGCCACTAAGGAGAGATGGTCGTGACAAAATTTCACAATTAGCCTACTGAATGTATCTTGTATAAGCTTCGCGTAGATTCAGTTGAAAGTACTTCATTCATGCCGCATTTCTGACTTTCTTAGTTACCGGGAAACTACTGTTCGCAACCGGCGCTGTGTAACCATTCCGGTATCGTACCGCCAACTCGCCCAAGCTGCCACTCTATCATGTTTCGATCTGCTCCTTGGCGGAGCCAGATGGTCATCTAACATTTCAGTAACGACAACGTTAATCTGTCGAGATATATTACCAGGTCGCTAGACTTAAACAGTCCATTATCTCTTAGCAGTTGCTCAGCCGACTTCGCAATGTGAGGGTTTTGTCTTTTTGCCAATCTTTATTGAGAGTTATCAAGTGTATTTCCGTTATTTATAGGCATCATTTTAACTATAATTATGGTCTCTCTAGTTGCTAAACATTTGGAAGATATACGTTGTCCTTTGCTCATCAATAAAAGCTATCACTTTTTCTAAAAGAACTAGTGGTGAACGGGTAGAAGTCCGCATATTCTTTCCAGCATCTGTCTTTCAGTGGCGCTGATTTGCTTATTATGACAAACATGCTTTCATTTGTCTTGTAGCATTAGTTTGCTGCTGACTGTGTACGCACAAGTATGTAAGCTGCAGTGCGGCACATTCCACTTTAGGAGCAACGTAGAATTTCTCATGACTATATCACACTGACAATGGACATTGCGATGACAGTGACATCGAAGCAAGCTTCCCCAATGACGCGCCTGCTGTTAAAGCGAGTGTTATACGCACATGATTTCAAACCTTAAGCGATCGCGTCATAGGGTCCGCACTGCTGCTTTCTTTTTTAACATGCTCCACAAAAGCGACGACATTTGTGTGGGTTATCATGCAGGTGGGCGGGCAGTCGACTGCTCTTACACGTAAAGGGGCAGTTAAATCTTTACGACATAACGAGCACCGTTTCCTGAGCCACTTACACTGTTCGTTACTGCGACGTGACATTCATTTTACAGCCTGCCCCTTTTTAAAGCTGTAGGAATGTCCTATAACAAGAAATGTGGCATCGCGGACACGGAGCGAGCCGCTCACGGGCCGCTACGTGCTTTATTCTTTTATGACTCATCAAAGTGTATTCCTCAACCTTCCCTTTTTTGGTTTAGTTTTAGCTAACCTAGTAACCTTTACTGCAGTGGCGCACCCTCCTTATGCGAAGTACGCTGTAACACGATAACACCACGGGAGAACGCGGGAATGCAAGACGCAGATTGCCTCCCGTGCCATGAGCTTAAATTTCGATCCTGCTTCGGGGCAAACGTTGTTAGCGAAATCTTCACCGTGCCGCGGATTCAACAGGACAGCGGATTCAGTGAACCGTGCCAAAACGGTCCCTTCTAATATTGCAGCGTCTGCGGTCCAGAAACTCGCGCGCCGCAGCGTTCTCGTTTTTCTTTGCTTCTTTTCTTTTTCTTCTACTGCGCGTCTATATGTCACGATAACGACGTGTATGTGGCCATTAGGCCGGAGTCATGTGACGCAAGGTTTCGTCATTGCGCAGCACTCTGATTTCGCAACGTACTGAGTACTGCAAACAGTGTCGGTATTGATCCCCGTTTACTCGCTTCTTTTCCTTCCCCCGTGTCCTTTCATTCCAAGAAGAAGCTTAGGTGGGAAGCTGTCTTACGGGTGTATGGTTGCCTTGCAGCAACGAGTAACAAGTCAAGTGGACTGCACTGTATGCGATCACTTCGAATCGCATTTGAAATGGTAATGCAAGCCACTGGGGTTGGGACATAAGCACTGGTCATACTTTGAAGCCTCGAGTACGATGGCCAAACTGCTGCAGCCACAGAAGCTGTTTTAGCGACGAAGCAAAAGTGACTGTCAGTGTAAGGCTTGTTCCATACTTTCTTGAGCAGAGATGGCGGTTATTACACCCTTTTGGGGATCTCCAGTAATGACGTCGTTTTTATTCAATATACATTAGTTCCTTTTCTTTTTCGATTATTGGTACCAGTAGCCACATACTCAAAGAAGGTCACTAGCTACTACCTTTGCACTAACTTTACCAACGAATACTAGCAATAATTGAGACCATGCGCTCTCTTTCTACCCATGCTTTCTCGAAGTACATGGTACAGCAAACCACCTACTCGTTCTGGTTTTCACATCTACCTTCCTGATTAATTCATGTGTGTCTAGGAAAGGCTGGCACCGTTAGTGATGCCCGCTGTTCTTTCTTCCTTCGGCTAACAGTGCATACGAAGTCTGGCTTCAGACAAATAAATAAGCCCACAAGACGGACGCGGTACCATTGGTTTGTATGTTTTTATCTGTATCTCTATCTGCACATCTAGTCATTAGGCACAGGAAGCATCGTATTAAATCTGTATCGCTTCCTATCCTCCCTGGTTTTATCTTATTACTCTTCGAAGGAAGTGCTGTTTGCGCTGAGTCTTGGCCAGACCATTAGATCCCAGGCCGTATATTTACAAATAATATCTTGCTGGGCGGCCCGTATACTTCGGCTTCAACAGTGCACGTTAAAGAACCCCAGGTGGTCGAAACTTCTGGAGACCTCCACTACGGCGTCTCTTATAATCACAGCTGCTTTTGGGACGTTAAACCCCACAAATCAATCAATCAACTTCGGCTTCAAGCTTTATTTCACCTGAGTGTTTGACGGTCTCGTATACATACTAGCCTCCTATGAAGATGTCGCTTGCGCAATCTTAGTTCCCCAAGACCGCTCGATCTCAGATAAAGTCTCCACTCAAACCTTTTCCTGCGATTATGAAGTGGACACCAACGCTGCGCAGCTTGAAAATGTTCCTACAGTTACTCCAAAATACTTTAAGCTAAGTGTTTCTCTTCGCACTGTGGGTGGGTTTTAGAACTACTGATCTTGCTTTATTCAAGTGTATTTGCTGGCGAAAGACGTAAAACAACTATGAAGGCTTCCTTATTTAACCTGACTAAGCGATTCTTTAACGCTAAGGCACCTTAGTCAATTGTTGTCTTTTGCCCTCTGCTTAAGCAAGCTACAAGTCATCAAACAAGCTTTCAACTTGCGATCGGCACCTGTGGTTATACAAAAAAAGTGATAACGGTCAAACGTGCCGTACCAATGGAGGCAAGCACTACCCCTTATAGCCCCTGTATCACATGACATAATGTAAAAAAAAATGTGAGCCATTCCACCTTGTTCATTTGGATGACCAGCGAAGCTCCTTATCACACAAAACAGGGGGGACATAGCTGAGGCATGTTGTATGTCAAAGGCCAGGCAGTGAACGCGCCTATGAGCGGTTCAAACGACTGTGCAAAGCCCATCGCGGCACATCAAGGATAACGCCGCCGTCGAGGTCCACATTGAGCTATACGCGCTTGCTGGTCAGGACCGCGTGGATGATCGCATTCTCCGCTTCGTGAGACGCCAAAGGCTACTCTCTCTCTTTTTTGAATATGCTTTACCGCAAAATGCAACATTGCGAAAGCCCTTACAAAGCCCAGGCTAGCACCGATCCCCTTAAAGTCAGCTTCACTTTTAAACCAAAACGCATTGCCGGAGATACATTTTTCCAAATGCAATATAAGCCGTCTCATGTATCAGAGCATGAGGGCCCTAAGACATTTATTTATATTTTGTGAATTTGTTTCGTGTTTCCCACATCGAGAAAGCCGCCTTACAAAGGACCAAGCAGACGCCGACTTTCTAAAAGTTGGCTTCACTTCCAAGCAGGAATGCGTCGCTGACTGTGACGTCTTTAGCGTAAGAACATTGTTAGCGCAAGAGGTTGTGAATGCCGGCCCTGTTTGTTAGTGGCCAGTCGACTCGTTTCTTTTGTGCTTGTAGACGCGACGGCAACTGTACTTACTGTTTTTATCTTTGTGCTCGTCGGTTCTGCACTTTTTGACATGTATTTTAAACACCACCAACGAAAAAAAGCGATCATGGCCTTGTGGTAGTACGAAGGCGGTTTGATGCTCCAAAGAAACGAAGTAATGTCATCGCCCAGCAAATGCAAAGGACCATAGGTTATCGGATAACTATTAAAAAAAGTTATCTTTATCTGCCAGCAGTTTCGATCGTGGAAAAAAACAGCCGTTTCCATATAAAAGCACGACAACATACTTTCCCTAATCAATCTGTTTTCGAAGAAAAGAAATACCTTTGCTTTGAAAAAGCGCGAATCAAGTCGCGAAGAGTAACGTGCGTGTATACAGAACACACCTGAGAGTCGTACGGGCCGACATTTTGTGGGCCAGGATAAGAGATCTTCGGCATAGATGGAATCTTAGCTACTCCTGCGGCTTTCTTGAGGGTGAGCGTATCAAACTTTTCCTCTGGAATCTCCATCCCCTCATCTCGCTACCTCGCAGCAGAGGAACACAACTGAAGCGTAAAACAGTTACAGGAAGTGCAGAAACGGCGTTACACTCGCTCTTCTGTATTTCAATCAGAATACGTTTCGTTCCCTCCTAAGGCGCTCCCAGGAGGCATGCAGCAATATATATATATATATATATATATATATATATATATATATGCGCCATTTTGGTGCGGTACAGGGAGTGCTAGAAAAGAGCAACGCTTCATGCTCGATGCGATGGATCCTGCAGCGGTCAATTTTCCGTTCTTGGCGCTTCAAGAAGTAAAGGGTAACATCCGCAGAACAGCGCCGGATGCTGAGTAAGGAATATGTGTTTCAAAATGAAACGCATTTATACATTTAGAGCTTGCATAGCCAAGAAATATATGGACGGCATGTTAAAGAAAATGTTTAAACGACCAAGGCTTGCAGCTGCTTAAGCCTGTCATGGACTGTATCAGTTTTTATTAGTTTTATTCTATGGAAGAACGACTAAAGCTGAAGCTAAAGCCATGGCCGGCGCATTTGATCATGTTCGCTCATCTAGTCTCTCAGCAATAAGAAACAGGTGTGTCCGAGATATTCTTGTTCTTCTTGTTTCGTCTTTAGTGAGCCGTTTTGTTGTTGTTGTTGTTGTTGTTGTTGTTGTTGTTGTTGTTGTTGTTGTTGTTGTTGTTGTTGTTGTTGTTGTTGTTTACAACTCCGCACTTTCTTCTTTCTCATTTCAAGAAAAGGAATCGCAATGTACGCTGTAAGCGATATACGGAGAGGCCTTCGCGAAAATTTCGTAAGAAGTGTCTCGAAAGTTTATCCCATTGATTATATGGAGGAACGTGCGGCTGGGGGTTCGTGTATTCCATTCGCGTTGTGGTGGAAAGGAGTAAACCTAAACCTTATAAAGTTTACAGATACATCTGTTATCGTGAACTAAGCACTCAGTTCATATAACTGCCTTCTCGCAGCCTCGAAAGTTGCGTGTTGCAGTGTTACCTATACCTGTGCGGAAATAATAGGCCACGCTCACGGACCTGTAAAACAGCAATGTTCTTCTGCGGCGGGAGAAACCTGGTGGCTAAGGCCTTGTAAATATGCGCGGCACTTTGATAAACCCGCAAGATTGCACTATATAGGTGCAATGTGGAGAGAAAGTGACTGAAGTGTTCGCACTGCTTTTGTTTTGGAAAGCGTTATAAGAGGACTTCTTCGGTCTTGTCGATGAACCACGTGAGCACCTGCATCGGTGCTGTCGTTTGCGACCATTCCACAGTGTCTGCAATCATTGAAAAAGAATGCCGTGTACCATCTCGTGCGTTCAGTGGTAATCGTTCCTCCGTTCTTACGCTGGAATTAGCTACTCTTGTAATCTGTGACGCAATGCAAAAGGCACAAGGCTACAAGGATATCCATACGGATTTCTCAGAAATGAAAGCTTCCTAGTTGCCGAAAAATTCGTCTTGGTCCGGGGTTCGAACCCGGGACCAACGCCTGACCGGGGCGCTCGCTCTGCCAATTGAGCTAACCAGGAGGCTAGCGAGGATGAACCTTTCGGGCAACTAGGAAGCTTTCATTTCTGAGAAATCCGTATGGATTTCCTTGTGGCCTTGTGCTACAAAGCGGGTGGATGCTATTTTTTTTTTTCATAAACGTTATTCCACCTTGCAGGTTTCCGCAGAACTCCTTTGGCATAATGCAAAAAGCGTTGGTAAGATTAATTCGTTCGCGTGAGAGAAGATGACCTATTGAAAACGCTGTTGCTGAGGCGCTTACTTGACGATCCTTTCGAGCACTTCAGGATCCGTACTCGCAAAAGCATCTTCTTGCGCTAAAAATATGCGTAAGAGAGCCCTTCTATGCTTATCTGTAAGAAAATATCTCGGCCGACCCTGAATCCGGGCATATCATTCGCCAAGCAGGTAGACCAATCGCAAAAGGCCTTTACGAAAGAGAGGATTTGTGGATTCGGTGACGAGTTGCGCTGTAGACGCGGTAGCATGAGGAAAGTTAAACCGCGGGGATATGGCGTGCGATAAATAACCACTTCGCCGAACGATGCACAGTTTACGGTGCGACAATGTTTCTTTGAGTGCAAAGTTCCGGAAGCTTTCTTGAACATGTCATAAAGACTGGGCTGAGGATAGTGTATTCTTTTTTTTTCCATGCATATGGACAGCCTCCAAAGCCGTGGCGGCTATTGATCGCACGGGATGGCATTCCGTGTAATACATTTTCCGTCAGCTAGCCACCCTTCGCGTCATTACCACGTTCCTGCGGAATCGCTCTGGGCTGCAGGGAGGATGGCGTCGACTCCGTATAATGTGCGGCTGCGTATGGTAAACTTGGAAAGTGCATTGCGCGCACATTTCCGAGATAATCCGCGATTATATCGACATTCTTATCTTACGTGGTACAAGAGAGCTTCATTACGTCAACGACTCCGAATGTTGCTGACGAAGACAAAAAAAAAAAAATGAGATGAGAAGAGTCTCCTCATAATGAGATACCACGTGTTTCACCTATGTCAATCGAGTAGCAACACTCTATATAGAAATCAGTGGGGCCAATTAGGAATACAGAGAACGCTTTCCTGGAACCAGTTTCCATAGAACAAGCCTATAATAAGCCACAGAACGAGCCCTAGAACGAGTCTGCAATGAACGCCTGGCACTTATACACGAATCGCAACTAGGGTCAACATTTACCCATTGACACAAAAAATGTACATCTGCCACGGATAAAAGAAAAATATTAGCATGGGTGTTTGGGTAGCGTATACGGGTCGCTTGATCACAATAAAGTTGCTGTAACAGAAGCGTGACAATTTATAGGCGAGTTCGTGCAGCATATACATATTTTCGTAACGCTGCGTCTCGTCCCGTTCAGGGTGTGTTTAGCCTATCCCATGTAGTGTGATTCTGGAACCAAGTGGTAACTGATCAATGATTATTGGCTGCGATGCTGCCTAGCTAGTCTCAATCAATGCTGTATCTGATTAGCAGCTGAAGCTAGGCTCTGGCGTTTGCAGCTTTGTGGCCCTGGGTGATGTCATTCTTGTGTTGGTTCAAATGCTGTTTAAAAATTTACGCTCTATCAACTGTACCACACACCGAACTCCCGCCACTACACTTTGTAGGTTGCCCCCGGCAAGTACGAGCGTTCCATACGGACTTTGCTCAAAAAACCCATTGTCCAAATTTTTCCTAAAGCACGTGAGCTGTTTGTGCACTGTAGAGAGAACTATTAGAAGGACCACGCTTGTTCTTTTCCAAGTCGATACGGGGGCCTACACCGTACGATAAGCAGCGCTGATAACTGTTGATAAGCGGTGAGAAGAAGCGACAAGTGGTGCTGACAATTGCTCTGGTTTACGCTTTCTGAGTTTTATGCTGAGACCGTACCACGAAATACGGAATACTGTTCCGGCGCATGTCTTCCCCGGTTAGCCAGTTCTGCTTTGAAAGGCAGAACAGACCACTCCCTGACCAATCTCGAGTTTCTGATTGGCGAGTCCAGCCCTCAGTCTTGATCAATCAGTGAGGACCAAAGCGGAATAGTATTCCGTATTACGTGGTACGTTATCAGGCCCGCGAATAAACAACTAGTGTTGTATAGTTACAGTTAGAAGTCTTCGAAACAATTTTTAGATTAACTTCTTTGTTGTCACAAGATCTACTTAGGTTGCGATGAATACGTCAGGTATTCACCAGAACGTATGTATACAATGGTTCTCTGCCCACCTGCGTAAAACATTTTCCACGGGGATGCGGTGTGTAAATATAAGCGCAAGAAAGGTAGAAAGTGTGCTGAGAGGGCAGTTATGCAGCGTTCATAAAATTAAATTTTCTTTGAAGGGGGGGGGGGGCGGGGTTCTGACACCGAAACACCCCCTGGCTACGTCTCTGCCTCTGCCCGTTGTTTTTATAAGAGAGAAAATTCCTACCCTACCCTGTTAAGTTACTCAACAATTCATGACTCAGCGTCTTCGTGGCCAGCAGTAATGCGTCTGGCAATGTAAAGAACGGTTCAGTAATAAAATAGCAAACGTAACGGTATATATATACGTGGTGCTGTTCAGACGGCCGCAATCTTCGCCTAGATAAGATGGCACAATCAGGTAGTCACAGGAGTTATTACGATGGCGGAGCGGGCAGTTTTTCACCCTTTCACACATGCTGCATTGGCAAAGCGGCAGAAGCATCTCCTTGACGTGAAAAGAAGATTACGCTTTCGTTGGCAAAACCTCCGTTTTTCCGACTCATTTACTCCACGTACGCTCGTCTGATGTCGCCTAGATCTGGAAAAAGTTGAGCAAGCACAAAATAAAATAAAAAAAACGTTTGCTGGAAAAGAAGAAGACTAGGACTTGTCGTATAGTGACCGAAAGATAATGGTGTTGTAGATGTATGCAGAAAAAGAAAAATGCGCAGCTTCCGCTAGGTCGCGTAAGACCATATCACAGCGAAGCTGGCCGATAGTTTGATGACACAGGTCACATATGATAGCCATGTGATACTTTGCCGGGAACATGACGTCACATTGCGTTACGGGATTTTGGCGAGAGCATGACCCGTGACAGTGCGTTGATAAGATATTTGGACGGAAGCATATGTCACGTTACGTTTTCTTACTGGATTTAGGCGGGAACATGCCACGTGATCACCCAAAATGACGTAAACGCAATGTCACGCGATATGTCCCCGCCAAAAATCATGCAACAAAAATGTCACGTGACATGTTTCCGCCAAAATCACGCAACGCAGTGTCACGTGGTAATGCATGATGGCTGACAAATTACGGCTAGATTAAGCGGGTTTGCTGTCATAAAGAACGACTCTAAAACCTGCTGATAAGGCGCGAAGTGCTGTAACGATAACAAGAAACACAGTCGCTCTATCGTACGTATGTGCAGTGCTCCATAACTCTCGTTTACTTCTGCACGAGCGCGTTCCTGCAGTTCGTTGGCACCATATACCTGTGCACACACAGACTTTGCTAACAGCCTCGCAGTATGTGTATTTGTATCGAGTACTCACCAGGCGGTATTACCTTTCCCTGAAAAAGGCTTCGCTTGCATATATGAATGTACACTCGGACATTTCTATAGCAGGTCCTTTTATAGACAAACCGCTCCAGCTGCTTGTATTCCAAGCGGCGTGAAAAAAAGCACATATGTTTTCCCGCACATTATTGAGCGAACGAGAAAATGCTGTTCTTCGGAAACATCGGTTTACTCAACATACCAGCGTCATCCGGTTGAACCGCGTATTTGATTCCTACACTTGCCACAGAGCTGTATGTTTGCGCAACAGTAGTGCCGCGCTGCTCTCTTATACAAAACTGTTTTGATTATTGAAGGTCTTGTTGTCATCGTTGGCTGATTTACGATGTCTTAAGAGCGCTAGAAATTACTGCAAGAAAAAAAATCGTGCCTCTAGCGTGGCTGAGAGGGCACATAAAAACGTCGTTTTATCCGAGCGATCGCAATAAGTGAGCCCCTCAGGAAGTTTTCTGTGATTGTACGAGAAAGTTTATTTACGATCGTAGATCTGGGCTGTAACAGCATTTTCCTTTCTTTCTTTCTTTTATTTTGTGTGCGAGCTCCTGTAGCTCATTCAGGCGGCACCTGCTTCATCCCGAAAGCCGCACAGCAGCTTTCATCAACGGAAGAAAACAAAATCTAGCTAGCGGAAGCAACTGGCTTCCTCCAGAATGGCGTCGTTATCTGGAATGACGCCCCGACCGCCCCGACCACGCAGTCAGCTTGCTGCGACCTCGCACGCATATAATATTAAAAAAATAACAAAAAAACAAGCATCCTCACGTTGCGGACGCTTTTCTGCACGCTGTTGGCCTTTCATTACGCTTACGATGTTCCTGTTCCGTTCAACCGTCGCTTGGTGAGCTTGCACGCTGTTCTGCATTACGCCGTACGTAGCAGCGGCGGCATAAAGCCCGCTGGGGACGGCAATGGTCCTCTTTCCGCCTCTGCTCATGGCGAAGAGAGGGGGAGGGATGTGTCCGGGCTAATCTCTGCACTTTGTTGAATAGCGTGGCTCGCGGTTGCAGTAACACTAATTCCCGCCACACACGCACCCCCTGTTTAACCCCTGCTTTCCCGCGCAATAATTCGTAATTTATACAGCACAATGTGCGTAAAGGTCGCTAGGACTTCTTTCAGAAGAGTCTAATTCGGTGTAGTGTCCGGTACGAAGATCGTTGTAATAATCCGTTGCAGCACAGTTCAAGACGCCTTTTGTGACGCCTTTGTTTTTCGTAGCACGGGCTCCATACGACAGCAGTTTAGAGTCCACATGTTTCCGACTTAATCCATGTGGTGTTGCAAGGGATAAGCGAACATCTGAAATCACGAGGATCAGTGGATTAGTTTTTCAACACAACTTAAGAGGCTTTTCGTGGCCGCACAAGTGCAATATAAAGTGTTGTAGCACATATTCTCGAAAGAAGGGGAGCCAGACTGGCGCAATGTGGCGCGTTGGGCTTTCAGGCTAGCGACCATTTTTTTTATTTTGTGCAAGCTTTACGTACCGCGTCCTCTTGCATCATTTGAAAGCGGATTAACACTCTCACTCCGAAACGTCCTAGATTTCGCCCTAACTCGCACGTGCACGGGCAGGCCAGGCCACGCAGTTATGCCGCGCAGCGCGGAGCTGTGTGCGGTGTATCGTGATTTTATCGGTTTTCTTTCACCGGTTCGGTATCGGTTGCTTTCTATTGGTTCTGCCTTCTACCTGATTTTCTTCTGTCTTATCTAGCAACGGCCTTTTCTCACACCATGTGTAAGGTAGTCAACCGACCAAGCGCTTGGTTAACGTCCCTGAATTTCCCCTTCGTTTCTCTCTCTCTCTCTCCCTTGAAATACTGTGCCGTCAACCAATTAAAGCTTTCCTCATTATTCATAATACTATTCATTGATGATTTGTGGGGTTTAACGTCCCAAAACCAGCTCTGATTATGAGAGACGTCGGAGTGGAGGTATCCGGAAATTTCGACAACCTGGGGTTCTTTAACGTGCACTGACAACGCACAGCACACGGCCTCAACATTTCGCCTCCATCGAAATGCAGCCGCCGCGGCCGGGATTCGATCCCGCGACCTTCGGATCAGCAGCCGAGTTCCATAACCACTAGAACACCATGGCGGGGCAAGATTATTCATTGCACTGTGTGCTGAGAAGATATACTTTAAGAACTCTGGTAGTCAAATTCAAAAATTACGAGAATGCAGAATCTAAGTTTATTATGCAATTACTCCAAGGCGGTGGCAACAATTGTTTCTGAAGTTTATTTATTCCGGCTGGGTGATCGGCAATTGACATTTCATAAACAAATCTCACAAGTTAAGAAAATGACTTTGTTTGGCGCTTACCTTAATTACCTATAGAACTAGACCTTTTCTTTTATCCATTCTTGCTTTGCCTTAACCTAATTATGCATTCACTCATGGTCACATTGACTGCAATTCGTTCACTCAGAAATGCTTCGCATTTAATAGGCGAGGGCCCCTTTCAGCCCTTTCACAAGCCCTTCCCCTGTTCGGTAAATCAAACTTACATGCTAGACAAGGCGCACTAACATTTCTGACGATTTTCTTACGCTTTCGTGTGATTCGCTCGAAAATTGCGCCCTTTAAACTTTCGCAGAGCTTGTGCAATCGAGAAAATTATTTTCCAGGTCGGGTACAGGGTCATCGTTCCTTCAACGCTGAGCCCTGAAGGACACAAAAATACCTATAGAACCGTAACCAACTGAACACTAATTTGCTTTACTATGCGTTTTCCTCAACATTTCGATCAATATTCTTCCCATGCCCGAAGTGCAACGCCCCCTTGACCACCTTTCTGCCTGAACTCTTCGACCAAAATGACGGGCATTTAATATTCCCTTCGTTTCGAAAGTCGAACGACCCCGTCTTCTCAACTATCGGCAAAAGCTAAGATCAACTAATCTTGTAGTTGTGTATATTTAATGCAATAATAAACAAAACTCCAAAGGACCTTACATAATGACGTCTTTCTGTTGAAATGACGGCGGCGAAGAGAAACCTTAACTAACGTTCAATTAAGCAACAAGCTTTACAAGAAATAAATTCTTCCATTAAGCTCAAGTAAGCTCTTGCAAAAAGAGAACATTCGAGGTCTGAAATTGGACACGTCTTTACTTTTTTTTACGGCAGGTACCATGGAGGTTATGCTTATTTATTTATTTATTTATTTATTTATTTATTTATTTATTTATTTATTTATTTATTTATTTATTTATTTTCATTATCTTCGGGCCCATAAATGCCTCTGTAACGTTACAAGGCCCATAATGTCTTTATGAATTATGAATCGACAACAAAACAAGAACGTAAGGTATTTTCACACCGCTGAAAAGTATAACTACGTCAGTTTGTTTACTGATTGTCCTTCGTTCGCAGTAAGCAGCGCGAGGTGTTTTGGTTTCGTTTTTTTCTTTCGCACGTTTGCGCACGACTTTTCAAAAAACTAGGCTGGCTATGTGTGTCCCGGTGGACAGCTCGGGATTGCGAAGAAATTTTTCAGTGCGTGAATGCGTGAGGCAAACAGAGTTTAGTGCAGTAATACAAGTGGTTTGGCAGACAGAAAAGAGTGACCATGACGCGGTACATTATTAGCATATTTCAGACACCGCTGCGTAATTACTAAGCTTTTTTTATGAAGAAATGCTTCGAACTTTATAGCCTCGGCGTCTCTTTGGTTAATGCATAATTAAATTTCGCTTCGGTTGATTCGGCACTGAAATATATAAACAAGCAATAATATCATCTAACCATTACAAGCGTCGAACTTGCGAGAAAATTTGTATTACGTACAAGAATAACACAAGAAAATTACACAATTTAAGTCTCGCGCCTCCCTTAAGCCTCTCCTGTGAACTTCGTTAACGTTAGAACGATGGCGCTCTCATGTGAAGCGTATGAAGAGGTACGGGCTCAAGCAGAACAAGTTCTAATATCCTCCATTCAATTATCTCTGCATACTGATAAACTTGGCAGAACTTATATATCAGGCGCGTCCCATGGTCGCAGCTATATGCGCTTTTAGTTATGAATTTAAGGAAGTGACGGAGCAATGTAATTCTTTGGTGTTGCAGGACATAATGCTGCTGAACCGCGCATGCAAATTATAAAAGCACTTCGCAGTTACTCGTGGCTCAATATTTAATTAGGCTTTCAGTTACTCATGGCTCAATCTTTAATTAGGCTTTTCGCGCACGTGAGCACCTTCAGAAGGCCACCGTCAATTCACATTATAAAGGTAAGGGGAAAAAGGGTCTCTCACAGTATCTACGAAATTGGTACTCTATTTTTTTTCTCGTGCTACAAGAACCTGCGAACACCACACTATTTTGCGAATGCTAGGATCTCCTTCAGAAGACCACCGCCAATTCGCATTATAAAGGTAAGAAAAAAAAAAGGAGAGGTCTTTGTTACAGTGTCTACGAAATTCGTATTCTTTTTTCTCGTGCTCCAAGAACCTGCGAACACCACACTACTTTGCGAATGCTAAGATCGTTCAACTTTAAATGGAAAGACTGCACGTTCAGCTAAGATTTCAGCATCTCAAAACACAAATTCTCTGGAAACCCCGCCTCTTCCCTGTTCGTTCGTAGGCTTTCTCGGCCGCATAAATCTGTCTTTGAACCATTCCCTGAGTTCTACATTCAGTTTAGTAGTTCTAAGGAAAATGACGTGAACACTGCTTCGCACGACATATGCAGCGGCGTGTTCTGACACATAATTTATTGTCGCAGATCTTGAGAAAGTCTTCGCGTAAACGATGTCAGTTTTTCGTCTGCCATTAGGCCTTTCTGTATTGTTTCGCAAAGCCATCAACTTGTTGAATAGCGCTGACCCACAGCTGTGATAACCACATTCGCGAGTAGCGCGTATGCACTAGCAATGCTCCCGCAATCACGCGCCAATCAGACAACCATGACTGCCACCTCTTGAATAAACCGTAACTAGTTTAGCTACCACAGCGCCACCCATGCACGCATGCACACTTAGCTTCCTTTTATAGGCTAGTATGCGGGAACACTAAGGAAACAGAGTATTTTTTATTAATTTACGCTTCCTAGGTTGCCTCTGGTTACGAGTGAGAACTTGTTGCTCTGTGTGTAGTTGACAGCCATGGTGGAGGTTATTAGCATAAAATTTACATCACAGGCAGTTTCCCATTCGCGCTCCCAAAGCTTTGTTGGTGTTTGTTGCTACTGCGCATGCGTCACACATTAACCCGTTGGGTACGCTAATTATTGCTCGTACCTATAGCCTGCTTACCCAAAGAACGCAAGACCTGCGTATAGAAAAATGCCCAAAAACTCTCTGCGTTCCTTTGCAAATCATACACGCAAGGACGAAGTTGCGGTGCGTGTACTCTTCAAGGACTTCATGTAAAAAGAAATATGAGTAGAAATGCAAGACAACACCTGCAAATTGCTTTTATTGCTGTAAAAATTCGCCTCTTACCTGCGTCGTGCATGGCCCTGACGTTTTATTGGTCAAATAGATGTTCAGCATTTCCCAAAAAACAATTCGCCGCGTAGGTATTCCTATAATAAGGGAAGTGAGTGAAAGAGAGAACCACTTATGCGAACGAATTGTCTTTTCTTTTTTTTTGTCTTTTTTGCATCTTTCCAGCGTGATTCGATATTTGATAGAGGCGTTTCGTTCGTAGAAAATAATACCACGTTTTGTCTAAAAAAGACAATAATGCCTGGAAATCGGTGTCGTCTCCGATTCATCTGTTTCTTTCATTTTCATCTCCCCTCCTGAAAACATATTTGTTGGACACGGCCGAAATGTTTCGAAACACATATTTTTCGCTCAGATAACCGACAGCAGCAAACAGTCGCGCATATACATTTCAAACAACCAGTTTCGAGAGCCGTTTACCGATGAGAATATGGAAGTGACGCAGATATGGGTCTAACATGTCCTCCATTACGTGGTTGTTATTGCTTTGTTTTGCTTGGTGCAGCAGAATTGTATATTGCTTTGGCGGCTCCGTTACGGCGGCATGAAATTTAACGAAAATGTTTTCGACGACGACAGCCCCTATTTGAGGCCATTTCGTCTACCAGTGAACGCGAATGGCGTTCTTTATTGTTTCTTTTTACGTAAGCTTATTCTTCATCTTTGCACAACACCTGACCTACATACGCATTTGATTATTTTTTAATGTGATCTCGAAATAAGTGTTGTCCTACACTGAATGCAGGCGTCTGTTGTACCGGTGGAAGGAATAGATTGAATGACGCATTTTTTTTTACAAAAGCGAACACGGAAGCCAATCTTTAGACCCAACCGGAAAATGCAGGAAAATTTCTCTTTACACTCGCTTGAATATTTTATAGAAATATTTTTTTTTGCTGTCTGTTCCTTGATCTTCTAAAAATCAAAAGCCTTGTGAGTGCACCTTTTCGTTGCTTGGTCCGACGAGTTGTGCCTTTAATGTTAGCTTTATTTTTCTTTGCAGATTTTTTGAGCGTGTACATTGAAATTCGAACTAGGCTATTTGTAATTGTAGAAAGCGTTATCAGTTATAGATGATATATGCTTTTACCGTTATCTTCTGCTGCATTAACATTGAGGCAATTATTTAACTGCTAAATTACAAATAATTCTCATTAGTCTGATGTGTTCTAACTCGAAGCTTGGCACTCATATTGCATAGCGCTTGTCATTCGAGGCTGAAGAGACAAACAGGGTTCCTTGATCGGTAAGCGAGAGCAATATATAGCGAACGCCGATCCTACTGCATACGTGGTCACCCTAGTGCGGGCATTGTGCCTTTCTCAGCGACAGCTGTCAGCCTGCTCCTTGTGTAATACCTCCGTGTCGTTGCGTTTTATATATACATTTCAAATAACAAATGTCGCTATTCTTTGTACCTATATTGTCTCTGTGGCAGATGATTGATTAAGCAACGCCTTTCTCACTTTCAAAGCCTGTCAGGTCAATGGCCATCACACAAGAACGAAGGCTCTTCAACGCTTGTCTGAACACTGGCGTTTGAGAGAGGTATAGTGACTCGACTGCGTCATCTGTATGTCTCGTCCTTCTCTGGCCCCAGATGTTCGCGAGTTTGTTGGCAACGAAAACCTTTTGAGATCGACGTTTGCTCCTCAAAGGCAAAACCTCAAGTAGTTCGGTGTTTTTATTCTATAGTGTTACGGAGGTGAAAAGGGGCAGCTGTCACCAGCAAATAATGAGGGCTTTTCCGTTTATCTTATTTCTTTTGTTCAGTAAATGCAGAAATGAGAGCATAATTTGATAGTTGCTACCGGTTGAAAAAGTTATGAAGAGGGTGATTTATAAGTTAACACAACACGCGATGTGAAATAGGTGCTTACCAAGGTTGATCGATACCTTGTGCCAATTTCTACCAAATATTCAGGAACAGAACCCGGAATTAGGAATGAGCCGAGGCTAAGCTGAAGCAGGCGCTCGAACAGTACTGTTTTACAGCAGAGCCGTTAAATCCTCGCTAGGTTGGTCTTGGCGTTCGCAGTTCCGAGCGAAGTGAAGATATTGTGAAACACCGTTCAATAGCGACTGTTGGCTGGCTGGTTGGTTACGCATAACTTCATCGGTATAACAGCACAAACGCAAGAGACTAAGAAGCAGGAAGGCACGGCACAGAGCACTCTGTTCCATGTCTTCCTGGTCTTCCTCTCTCGTGTTTGTGCTGTTATACTCGTGATATGTGAAGAGGAGGTACAGGAGAGAGAAAGGAACACGCAGAGAAAGTTCGACGAAAGGAAAAGAAATTCCCGAAAGAAAAATTTATTGGCGAGTCAGGGATCTAACCCGAGCATCTACGCTCGCTTGGCAAGCGTGACAGCCACTTTAGACTATACATTCACGCATGCCGAAGACGCACTAATGAGGACCCTATGATTCCGTCGTACGGATGATTGTAACGCAACTTGCTGTGTACGAGTTTAAGAGAGAAAGATAGAGAGATAGAGATACTGACGGAGAGAGGATGGACTTAGGAGATGAGACGGAGGAGACAGGGATTAAAAATGACAGAGAAAGAAAGAGATAGAGAAGATAGTGGAATGAATGAAGGTGATGATCAGCGTGGCGTAGACGAAATAAATGCATCATTTGCGTCTAGAATGATGCTTTGATGATCTCTTTGTGCATGTGCGGCTTATATATAGCAATAAAAGTTACGCGTGACTTTGTTAAAAATCGTTTAGCCCTTGCTAAACTTTGCAATGCTCTGCTGAGCCCTCACATTTCCGCTGGTCGTTGCTGCTTGCGGTAGCAGAGCCACACGTAAAAATTTTATTTGGAAGCGAATTCAAAGCGAATAGTGCTCTCAGTCAAATAACTTCGAAGTGGCTAGTTCCCATAGTTATTACGTGTCTGAAGAATGTAACGTAACTGTGCAAATTGGCCCTTGTTTAAAGAAAATTCTTGATCTGTGCGCATACAGCATTCAAAACCGTTTCAGAATCTTTTGGTGAATTCGCAGCAATTTTTTTATTACACATAAACCACCTACTCTACGGTCAGTCAGAGAAGGTTCTTCCTTCTACATCGGTAACAAGCTACGACTAAGACAAGCTGCGCTGAATTGAGAGAAATGGCTTTCTGCGGAGGACTGATAATGAACGAAGTTGCAATCAGAGAAGTGTGCTTGCCCGAGTAGCTGCCATCTTTGGGTTGAAACAAAGTCGCAGTAAATGTGAATACCGAATAACATGGATGCCAATTCCAATACAGCAGTATTTGAATAATGGTGGAACGGAAGTCTAAAGTTCTAAAATGCGTAAGGCTTGACAACTTGCCATAGCTATCCTAACAACAACTAAAAATACCCGCCACGGTGGTCTAGTGGCTATGGTACTCGGCTGCTGATCCGAGGGTCGCGGGATCGAATCCCGGCCGCGGCGGCTGCATTTCGATGGAGGCGAAATGTTGAGGCCCGTGTGCTGTGCGATGTCAGTGCACGTTAAAGAACCCCAGGTGGTCAAAATTTCCGGAGCCCACCACTACGGCGTCTCTCATAATCAGAGCTGGTTTTGGGACGTTAAACACCACATAACAACAACAACGAAAAAAAAGAAAAGAAAAACATAGAGCCCTCCTTAGCATTCAAAATATGCATGCGAGGTAGAGCTAATGTGCACATTTCATTCACCACGAACTATGGCACCGCAGCAGTGCGGGTTTCTCTTGCGGAAATGGTTGCGCAGCATAGTGGCGCTATTCTGCAGTTAAACCACTTCTTAAAATGGGTTACTTGTGGTAAACTACGTGTGTAAGTTCGCTTCGATTTATGCGAAATTTCGAAAATTATAGGTTCACTTTCAAGAGTATTCCAGGGCCGAACAGTCCAAGTCCTCGAATATTCGCACACCCCAACCAACCTAAAAAAAAAAAAAACTTTTTTTTTCTTGGGCTGTTTCTTCCGGTCCCCAAAACATGGCTTCGCGGACTTCGCGTGGCCCGCGGGTCCCAGTTTGAGAACCACCGAATTAGAATATCGGTCATTTCGTGCCTCCTTTACTCGGCGACGCCCTAGTCGTTCGATCAGGCCCCAAGCGGCCCCGTACGTGATTCGTAGCTCGCCTGCATCGCTGCTTAGAATACAGCTCATGAAAAGTGATGACAGGAATTCTGAAACGCACGAACGTGTCAGGAACTCTGATATGGCCAGAACCGAGAAGAAGAAAGTCAAATACGAGGTCCCTCATCATCACTCTCCCCTCGGGCAGAAAATTGGGCTCTCATGTAGTTTATTTCTTGTTTGGTACACATTCCCTCTTTGTTTCGCCTCCCTTCGCTCTCGCTGAGGTTCTTCCAGCGCCGAGTTCTCAGAGCGAGTCGTTCGAGAGTGTTTTTTCCCATTGTATGCCTTCTTGATAGTGGTATGTCCATCATTGAGGTTCAGAGGAGTAGTTTGTCAAGAACAATAGTCGCGTAAGGCAGTGTGTGTGTGTGTGTGTGTGTGTGTGTGTGTGTGTGTGTGTGTGTGTGTGTGTGTGTGTGTGTGTGTGTGAGAGAGAGAGAGAGAGAGAGAGAGAAAGAGAGAGTGGGGGAGAGAGAGAGAAGCATATGAACTGTGGTGCTCCAGCTGCCTGCTCCTGCGGTCGGCTTCAAGTTTGCTGAAGTGCAATAGAAGCGTCTGCTTACACCTATAAAGACAAAGATGTGGTTTGAGTGCCCTGAGCAAGACGTGAAGAGCGATCTCCTAATAGAAAGAGATTCCGAGATAGATTTAGTTTATGAACAGGTAGCTAACGCGTGACTCATCGGCGTCGTTTTGAGGAGCAGCAACGTTGACTGCCGCTGCTCCTCAACGCCCAGTACAATCGTTTCGTACAGTTTATGCCAAGTTTTGTATATTCACTGCCGCGCATGCGTACTCGAAGAGCGGCAGTCAGCGCGCGGCCAACACTGACAAGGGACATTAAAAAAAAAACTGATTTTTCCTGTATTAGCTAATCACATTTTCACGTTACCAAGGTCACTACTCTTGCGCGGAGAAGATGCTTGTTGCGCTATAGAAAACGCGCAAAATGAAAATACTAGCGCCGGCACCTGCTCATAGGTTACCACACTAATATTCGTGGTGCGATAATCTAGACTGCGTCCACAAGGCGTAAATAGTTATTTATGGATAATAAACACATACATTGCGTTCTAAGCAATCTGGGGACTTAACATGGTGTGTTTTAAATAATTTCACTGAGCTAACCTAGTGCGAATACGAAAGAAAGGAATGGAGTAGGTGACGTCATCTCCTCACGGCTTCGGTGCGGAATTCAAGGATGAAGCCCGGACCTTATTTTCTCTTGTAATATTGAACGTAAAATCACTAAATTAGTGGCGATGGGGTTCCCGAACTACAAAAGCCGCTTTGCTGTTTCACTTCAGTGTCCTTTCAACAACTGCCATGTTTTGTGGATACTTATGTTGCCACAACACCAACACAACGCAGCACAGTTTGCAAGCGAGTGGTTCCCAAACGTGTGGAACTTTAACAATGACTGATCCTCGGAGAGTGCGCGCACAGCCTCGAACTTAGCCGTTCTCGCCTCAACAGGCCGGCGACATTGTCTGCCAGCCCATTTCGCTTCAATATCACATCGGAAGCGCTGAGTATGGAGAAACTTCGCAGCGCACATCAACGCGGCTCACATAGTCGAAAGCGGTGAGTCCAGCTGACGTTGCAACTGTGTTGCGTGTTCTGTGAGGGCTTGAATTTTTTGTTGTTTAGCGAGTTACGCAGTGATGCGGTGGAGACAACCGATATCGTAAATTTCTAGTAAATGTATAGACAGCTTTATATTCAACGTGAAGCACGGGCTTCTGCAGGCAAAAAATTCTTGGCTCGTCTTCACCACTTGTACGAGTATGACCGGTGGCCAAATTCGTGAGACTTCTCTGTCGTAGTGAACTGTGTCATAGGACAGCCAACAGCTCTAATGATCTGTGCAGCATCAGGGGAATGGCTTCGAGATTCCTTTTACGAACATTTTTTTTTTGAAAGACATCTTTGTGAACACGCGCCGTGGTGTTTTCTCGGGCCACATCCGGCCTTTTTTCCGCGAAACTGTGTATTAAACTATTGCTTTCAAGAACCGCTGTTTATCTCTGTCTATAGCGGTATTTTGAAGCACCGTCTTGGTACAACTTCAATGTTCTGTCTATAATGTATCGTATCCAAATAATAATGCTCTTCATATAACTCATTGATATTCCTGCTGTTCTCAGGTAATTTTAACGTCGAACACGAAAAGTAGCCCTTCGAAGACGACCTAGTTATCATGTATCTCTATGAAACCTTCGTCAAAAACAGGATAAGCAGTATGTTGTGTTATTTAAGCGATTTATCTCATTTTCGTTTAAGGTGATTCATTCTTGAGGACTCTTGTTCAAGTCATCGTTCTTTTTTTTTTTTTTTGCTGCTGCTGTTGCTGCAGCAGCAGCAAAAGTTCGAACAGCGCCTTTTCTTTCCTTTGTATGTTTGGTGTTCTGAGAATTGTTAAGCCTGCAGTGCATTGACCTTTTGTCTTCGTTTGCACGTCTACCTTTTTAAAGAATATAGCCATTTCGCTTTGAAGAGCCGCCTTTCTTTCATACATTGTTACAGCCGTCACGTGGTGCTTTTAGCATAGATCACAGAGCGTCATGGCACATAGTGCCATGATGATTTCAAGTCTTCATTGTTTCAAATCTTCGTTATCTATGGGGGCAATCTTTTTCGAGATATTTTCTTTGCGTGTGGAGGCAACGTATACTAGGAAGGTCCTTTCCTTCTGGGTAATCATTCTCCGGAGATACTTAACGCTTACATCAAACTTCCCTGTCTTACTACCGTAGCGTGGCGAATATTCTGGCAAACATGAGAAAAAGCCGTATTTGCATATCGACTTCAACAAGCTCGCAATTTGCACGGTCTCTCGGGGGCGCTATGTAAACAAGGGATATCTACAACACGTATATACAAAACGGTTCGACAAAAAGTCAGCTTGTATTTTTTTTTCTCATTTTAGAGGAGCATTTAAGCGGCGAGTCTTTACTATTTAAACCTTTACTTGCATGAGTAGCAAGTGACATACCGTTGTTTCTCGCCCAGCACGTCCCGTTGTCGTTACGAAATCCAAGCGGCCGAAAATATATAAACACTGTACGAATTACTACTTGTTTCGGAGTTGCGTATTATAGATAAAGATTTAGAGCCTAGGTCTGTTATGCTAACTAGGCATTTCACCGTCATTTATAATTAATGAGCATTAATTTCTGTCTGCCTGTGGCGTTGAGAAAAAGTTTGCATATTTTTAAAAAGCATTAAGCGATTTAACATTTGTGAGAGAGGGCGTGTTAAAAGTTATATCTCAGAGATATATCACAGCACAGTTCTTTACTACCAAGGTGTCACATAACCACCACGGTAAATAATGTTAATTATTAAAAACTAAAATGAGGTGTGGATCATGGCCGCCTTGGATATATGAGTAGGGCGCATAAAAGTGACCAAAGTTGAACACCACCGAAGTACGAGAACCACTAACAGATACAGAAGTCGAGGATTACGGCTGCCTACAATATTTTTTTATTTTTGATAGTGGAAGGAGGGAAGGGGAGGCGCGTTGTCGCGTACCTTGTTATGAACATCGTTCAGTAACTAGTAGACATATTAAGAAACAATGATTATACTCAAGACGGTTAAGCTGAAACCACGCAGAGCAGGGACAAATAAAACAGGAACTCGCAGATACGGGAGGTGTGCATCCTTTAAAACATATTCTTCCCATTATTCCTGTTTTCTCAGTGAAATTGGTGAGAAATATCAGTGATTTACTGCGCAGGTTAGTGATTGTTTCATTGATAAACAAAGTATGTGACACTGCTACTGAATTTTGTGTGTGTGTGTGTGTGTGTGTGTGTGTGTGTGTGTGTGTGTGTGTGTGTGTGTGTGTGTGTGTGTGTGTGTGTGTGTGTGTGTGTGTGTGTGTGTGTGTGTGTGTGTGTGTGTGTGTGCGCGCTTGTGTAGGGATATTTAAGAAAGTATTTTTCTAGATTCGTGCATGATGAAGAGAATTTGCTTCCATAGATATTCTGCCCATAATAATATGTACTAATTCCTATGCAGCTCATCATAGGATGCGGAAATTTTTTCACTCATTTGTGTATAATTTCACGTCCACTGACGCCCACCGATACTCGGGGACTACGTTTTATCGTTCATAGCTAGTACATCCCGACCTCTACAGCTTTCGTCACACAACCTCAGTTGTGTAAATTAAGTCGCGACTAGGAATTTTTCAATTACGATTTATTTCTTGGCTACTATTGTTGACATCGCGAAAGAAAAAAATACCGAATTTCAAGGCACCCGCTTTCGCAGTACTGGTGAAATCTGATAAATTTTGGCAACGTCTAAATGAGTATTTTGGTATTTACAAATGAAGGCGCACAAACAGGTTACATTTTTGTTTTAGATATTTCCCTTTGGTGAATATTTGCAATTTTTTTTCTATTATGAACGGGTGCTCTGATTGACCTTGTCAAACATCTTTCAGCAATAAGACTGAGAAACTGTCACTATGCCACGAGAAGTGGCGCTGACATAGACGTGCCCGATATAAGACTCTTCTGTTATTTTCTTTTTTCATTTACCCTTTCCCCTTCACAAGTGAAGGGTGGCAAAGAGGATAAACCATCTCCTATGTTTCCCACCGGCTTAAACTAGAGCAAGAGATTTTCGGGCGACTGCATCGCAAAAGCAAATGTGCCGGCCTTCACAAGCTGCTTGCGGCAAAGTTGCGCCAGTCACTTCTGCAATTCCTGGAGAGCGAACAGTGTAACTCTGTTCTCTCTCTTCTGGAGGCTTATGGAAACGAATGATATCTTCTAAGCACGAAAAGAGTCCTGCAGAAATATTGGAAGGGCTAAGCGATGGCAAATGGAACTAGGTTTCAATTTTACAGCGTAACCTTCCTTTGCTGTTTTTTTAATCTGTACCGTCGTCGTAGTAATAGGAGTTAGGTAAAACACAACATGCTGAGCCGGCAGGTCGCGTGATGTAGATCTGACCAACTGGGTGTGAGCGCGCGTGTTTTGAAACCTAGCGGCGGAATCACCTCGCGGTACCTGCAAAGCTATGCCTGCAAAGCTATGCCTGCTTCGCTGTCGTATAACTAACCCAGCTTCACTGTTCGCCAATCTTCGGAGCGCTAATGGCACGGTTCGCCACTTCGCGTAACATCTCATTTTGGAGGTCTTCTTTCCGCACCTCAGCCCGACTGGATTCGTACGTTACTACAAAAAAGCACGAACGTGAAAGCACCTTCGCCGCGTTTAATTCCCTAATTGAACGAGTAAAATTTGTTTTCCTTTCGCGTCATGTGATTTGAAAAGAAATTTCCGAGTCGTGCGGGTGCAGGAAAAAAAACCTCATTATGGTCGGTTCCTTCTCGAAAATTGAATTCAGCAGCAGGAGGTCTCCAGAGGCCAAAAAAGTCAGTTGGCGTTAAATGCAAAGCGTATGTTGAAATAATTAAATTGTGCCGTTTTACGGACCAAAACCGCAATGCGATTCCGATGGGCGTCTTGTAGTGGTACAGCCCGAATAATTCTGTTCGTTTAAGTCTTTTTAACCATGAACCTTAACATACCGCATTTAAATTTCGCATTTGCACTATGGCGTTTTCCATTTTGTCCCTATCGACATTCGGCGGCCATGGCCCAGGGTTAAACTTTATCTCGCGCCCGTAAGTTCATAAGCGCGACAGTAAGGGCTCTAAGCTGCTATAGGGCGAAATAACATTTCACTGCTTGAAAGGTTTCGGGTCTATTTAAACTAAAGAGAACAATCAGAAACAGCGCTGGTGCGCAATGCTTTGCGAATTGCTTTGGTGCTAGAAAACGCACATACGCGCAGAAAAATGCACAAATGTGCAGCGTAGGTGCATACCAACGCATGTTTCATGAAAGGGCTCTTTAAGTTTCTAACTAGCCCCTCCAAACTGCCCACTATTGAGAGAATGGTTCTCTGTATGATCGGAACAGACCTGTTTACGAAGTTCACTTCAAAGGTGTAGTGCGGCACAACATATATTCATTCCTAACATAGATCTGGCAAGACGTGAAGTTATTTATTGATTTCTGGGGTTTAACGGTCCTAAGGATACGATATGATTGAGGGACGCTGTAGAGGAGTGTTTCCGAAATTTCGAGCACCTGGGGTCTTTTAACGTGCATAGACATCGTACACGTACCTCAACATTTCGCCTCCATTGAAATGCAGCCGTGGCGGCCAGGATTCGGTTCGGCGACTTTCGGATCAGCAGCCGAGTGCTACAGCCACTAGACAGATGTGGGAGGTCAAGGCGCCAAGTTACGTCAGTTATTTAGGCCTTGTCTTGAACTACATAACAGCACAACGCACAGCGCAGACAAGCAAAAGGAAAAACAACAGCACACAGCCACACGTGCATCCGTGTTTTTATATTTCTTCCCTACCTTCTGGCTGTGTCTTGTATTGCGGAGTTGCATACTTCACGACCAGCAAACCCGGTTAGCATATGTTGTGATACTTCTTTCATATTCTTCCACGCCGTTTGTGCTTTCAATTTACAACCTAGAAGTTTCTCTATCGAGGTTGCTCACACAGGCAACACATGAGCAAATGTCTCAGCGGACAAAATCAAATTCGGCAACTTCTGAAGGGAGCCAAGCTCTCTTAGAAAGTTGCCGAATTGGCGTATTTTCCTCTCCGCATCCGCCCCTTCCCCCCCCCTCCTCCCCCCCCGCCGTATCCTATTCAGTCTACAGATTTTCGAGCCCGCTGTGCCTCAATAGCAAGTGTAATGCTTATGTATTTTTCTCGCAGTCAGCGAAATCTCGTCATAACCTTACAGAAAACGCATCCGCTGACCAGCTCATATACGTCATGGTAGCATAAGTATCTGTGTGTACATAATGGTGTTGATTGCATATGTTCGTCGTTCCCAATGGGTGTTTTAAGCTCCACATGAGAGGACTGGGACGATAAGGGAGGAGTGTTATCTTTTTCTGGCACTACACGGCAGCATATAAGCGTACAACATATGCGCCTAAAAGAGCGATAAGCAGTAATAATTAGGTTATCAACGCGCCTGGCACCTTGCTTGGGAAAGAGCCTGAAGTTCTCTGTATTACTGTATTCGTATCGGCAATGAACGTACACCCATCCGAACATTGCACTCCTAAGATGGGAAGAAGAGTCGTGGGATTCAGAATGCTTGTAAAATTAATCATCTGTACTCGACTGTGATAGGAAATGGAGCATCACAATTACGTCGTACCAGTCGTACCATTCCAGTCATACCATACCACACTTCTTGCTATCTTGTCTCTCCTTATCTTCCACCTTATAATCTGGCGAGCACCGCAGTTCGGAGGCATTTTCGATATATCATCAGCTAAAAGTTAGAGCTCTCGCTGTTCACTTTTAATATTTAATCTCTATGTTATTAGACAATACCACGCGAACTCGCCTAAACATAGACATTTGGGGTAGTTACCATGGACTTGCACGTAAACCGACGATCCACCAATATGACACCGTAGCATTACAATAACTCATGGGAATTGATGATGAGGCGCTACAGGCAGAGGGCACGCATCCTGTGGTCCATGTGTTCCCGCGCTGCAAAGTCGATCGATACTCGCAGCGAGAATATTTGATGCCAAGCATAGAAATGTCCTTCACCGCTCATTAAAATTACGATAGCTTTCGTTCTCTTCTACCCTCAGGTAATTTCACGTAATGGATCCGCACCGGCGCACACCAAATTAGCATTATAATGAAGGCAGGTGCAGATATCGCATTGGGGTAGGCAGCAGTCGCATTATATTAAACATGGTTGGATTTGCATACAAACCTTCGAGTCGTATTTGATATTCCTAGCAAAGCTCAGACCCGGGATTCAGCTAGATCTGCCTATACACAGTAACGTGACAGCTCTTCATTTTCGTCTTGCATTGTTCGGCTTTATTTAATTCTACATTTCTTCCTCTTTTTAAAAAAAAATCCCGCTTGTACACATTTTGGTTAATATAACAGGCTCACTGCTAATGGGAACGCTGTCTTCGCGATGTTAAGCTGCAGGCACGAAGCCGATCACATTTCTGTGGAAAACAATTTCTATAAACTCCTGAAGGGATAGGCTATGAAAACAAGACAGCGTTCCCTTTAATCTCTCAATCCAATATACGGTTCTGCTCCGCAACATTTTTTTCTTGCGCGAGACACAGAATAGAAGAAAAACTACGTTAGAATAAATTGCATTCCTTCGACAATTATGCGCTTGTGTGAATTCTTCCCAATTCACGTCTGGTCGATACTCGGCTGTAAACGTGGTACCACGTGTTTGTATGCCGAAAAAAATCACGAACAAATGAAGAGTAAGCGAATCAGTCAAACCGCTCTGTTTCATTTGGCACTTCGCTATGCCTTCGCGTGCCAGCCATGTAAAACCCCCTTCATAGTGAAGAACTTTATGAGATTACCCGCCAAACAATCTGCTGCAATGGAACCTAGAGGTCATCCGTCTTTGAGAAGAACCGATACTTTGGGGCACATACAGACACGCTTCCTCGAAAATGTCCGCTCAGCGATAAGGGTCACTGGTATTCCATTTCGAGTGCTTGTTGAATAACTTTCAGTGAGACAATTATTGCCCTGTGTTCCTCTTTGACAATGTTTTCCGTTATTACTGCGCTGGTAATTATGTATGCACTGACCACAACTCGCTTATCTATCAACGTAGCGGATAGCTTTCGAAAGTTCTTGAGATACCCGATAACTATATTCGAACTGTTAGGTATTATTCGACTGCAAACAGCATTCGCATCGGAGCCAGAATATTACTGAGCGCATGCCTTTCAACTTTTACCGCTGCTCAATCCTACTTTGTAGACTTGCCCCTGAAGAGCGTGACAATATAATCCTCATGAGATGGCTCCGGTAGGACTTGGTCCCTACTATTTCACGCCCCATGCAGCGTTAATTCATAACCTTATCCACCCTACCGTTCCCGTAAGGGATGCCTCGCCACTTTCACCGGTCTGCAGGAGCTCCCCGATACATACCTGGCTGATAACCACTACTACGCGCAATGTGCAACGAATTAACCAGTAGACTCGTTCGTTCATCTGTGAACGAGGGTTCACACCTTATGCGTAATCCCTCTTCTGTTCTCTATCACACTCCGTGTTCACTCCTGAGTCTAATCGCGCCTAACCACAATTACGCGCAAAGGGCGATGAATGAACTGGTAGACTCGTTTGTTCATCTGTGAACGAGGGTTGATAGCTTATGCGTTTTCCCCATTGTGTTTTCTGTCACACTCCGTGCTCATTTTGTGTCATATGGCGTCAGCTTTCGTCATCTGCGGGCGCGCGCGCGCGCGTGTGTGTGTGTGTGTGTGTGTGTGTGTGTGTGTGTGTGTGTGTGTGTGTGTGTGTGTGTGTGTGTAATGATGGGAATATTTCACAATGGATACCTTATTGTTCCTGAGTTTCTTCTTCCTGTACTGTACAACGATATTTGTGTTACGGAAAACAGCGCGTTTTCAAAATGGTGTTTCGCAAAATTGTACGCGGGCACGCAAGATTACGGACGCCTTACTTGGATTCGTGCGAAGAATTGTTCAGCAGTTTACGTTGCTTGAGCACGCGAATTCGCGTTTTGACACGAAGAGGTTGCATGCTTTGCCCTCGAGGAGGTGCCTCAGAACACAACCTGCGATTCGGTACTGCATGAAGCACAACGTGTACGAAGCACCAGATGCAGGGGTGTACTTGGTGTTCGTCAGCTTATTTATTTATTTATTTATTTATTTATTTATTTATTTATTTATTTATTTATTTATTAGTTAGTTAGTTAGTTAGTTAGTTAGTTAGTTAGTTAGTTAGTTAGTTAGTTAGTTAGTTAGTTAGTTAGTTAGTTAGTTAGTTAGTTAGTTAGTTAGTTAGTTAGTTAGTTCGCAGGCGGTCCTGAATTACGCAGTGTTAACGTGTAGGGGCGCACCGATGGCAAAATATTAATTCTAATAAAAAATATGGAGTTATTGAAATTACGTGGTGTTACAAAGGGGAACGCATACTGCTTTAGCGCGGATGATGTGCTGATACTTTCGAAGAGCTCAAGTTGTCGAAGAAGAGCTGAATAAGATACAAGATGTATTAAACACGGAAATCCTTTAGATTTTTAGCGTTTTTGTCGAACGTAGTCTACGCCTTTGCGTTACGCCTTCGGGCGGTTTCTCCGCAATTATGAAAACTTTTGAACTTACTCTTCTATGTAACTTATCTGACTCGCACAGCAAAACGCTTTCCATCCAAAATTGACTCTTAGGAAAATAACGCCAATCTGAAAGCTCCAATGGGAATGCGAGAATTCCATAGAATATATGACACGGCTTATCAAACGCAGGAGTGGTAAATTTGTATTGCGATTGCACGTTTTCATCTAGCTCCAGCGTATCATCGCCTAATGGATATCGCTCTGAGTCTCGAGGATCGTTGAGTCCGGGCCCCATCTTAGTCGGGCATGCCGGCTGTGTAGACTTAGGGTGTAGCCATCATCGATATCAGTGAGTCAAATGTCGTAGCAGCTAGCATACGTGCGCAAGGAGAGAGTTCATTAACTAAACGTTCTCCCTAGAAGTGTAACGGAAGAACGGCACTGAGAATTGGACTCGTAACTGCTTATCGATTTCCGCTAAATCGTCCCGGAAAAATCTGTGTCTTCGGGAATTTCCGTGGTGTTGCAGAAGTACAGGGAGAGCTCTAGAAGGCTTTGGGTGAAGAGACTATAGGAGGAGAATGAAAAAAAAAGAGAGGGAGGGGTAGGGGTAGTGGCACGTGTGGAACCATAGCTAAAGCTAGTCAGCGGTAGGTTCGTGAAGCTAGTGAAGTACACTATGTAGGCGCCCCTGTATTTGTCCGTTTTCCTTGTAGCCCTTACCAAGTGCGAAAAATGGGACAGAGAGCATATCTTCGTGAAAAATAAAAAGAAAAATGCACCTTTTTATGCTGCAACAGCCAATTCCGAAGGTCACTGCTGTCTACGAGAACATTGTACAGAAGGCCTATAGAATTGTACGTATCGTCAGTGGAGCAATAAAACCTTGGTTGACGCTGGAATATGATATAGAGGGAATGGGTGAGCATTCGAGTAAGCTGTCGCAACATGCGAGTAGAGAACAGCTAAGGTTGTTCAACACAGACTTGATTCAGACGTAATGACGTCCTAGCCCCATTTCGGCATCGTCGTTACACCGAACCACGCAAAGGTGGGTTTTTGCTGAGGGTGTTCGTTATAGTCGCACGCCTTCTTTCCCCCAAGTACTCTCTATAAAAAGCGCCGCCACCGTGGTCTAGTGGCTATGGTACTCGGCTGCGAATCCGAGGGTCGCGGTATTGAATCCCGGCCGCGGCAGCTGCATTTCGATGGAGGCGAAATGTTGAGGCCCGTGTGCTGTGCGATATCAGTGCACGTTAAAGAACCCCGGGTGGTCAAAATTTACGGGGACCTCCACTACGGCGTCCCTCATAATCAGAGCTTGATTTTGCGACGTTAAACCTCTCAAATCAATCAACTCTCGATAAAAGTGCCTGTGTTGCTGCCATGACCACGAACCTCTCAATCGGCGCAATGGTATATATGCACCGGTATACATGTATAATTAAAGAGCAGCTCCTCGCACTTTGCGGCGGTGGGAACAAACTAAGCACGATAGTTTCCGCAGAAACATGAGCATTCTCTACAACTACAATCAGTGAAGCGTCCCTGATACTCCAAAGAGGCCAGAAGACGAATTTTGGCAAGCCGCCCCATCATGCTGCGCCAGCGATGGGAGAACCGCAGAAGGGCAGCCTTATCGTTAGCCACTGTTGAGGCAATGGCTGGCCCTGGATCTGAAAGATTTGCTTTTCTTTTCTTGATGGCGAAGAAGAAATGTAAAATCTCGCATTGCAACGGCTGGACACTGTCCCCTATTTTCCTATAGGTAAAAGTGATAGTTCAAGCGTATTTAAGATCTCGAGTAAAACCTTGCCCGACATTCGGAAGCAACTCTTCGTGACGACTTGGCCTACATAAATGTTTAACCGCGGTTATTGGAGTGCGTAATAAGTTTTTTGAAAAGTACGCATTCACATAAATGCTTTCTTCGCAAAGTGACTGAAGAAAAGAAATAAGCAATCGAAGAAAAGGGGGATCGCTTTATCTGCATTGCTCTCACGCGATACAGCACAGTGAAATGGCACGCACTGGGTATTCATTACAATCCATGCAGTACTAGCGCTAGCATAAATTCAGGCGACACTGGCCACGTACTTCACGAGACTGCTTCAGAATATGGGAATTACGTTACGGAATGTGTGCGTAAACACTAACACACAAAATAAGATTCTTTTAACTAGACAGATTTATTTATTTATTTATTTATTTATTTATTTATTTATTTATTTATTTATTTATTTATTTATTTATTTATTGTGTTTGGGATATTCACAAGGTTCCATTGCGCTCTGTGCACTACACAGGAAATTTCCACTGCTAAAGATGTAGCGCAAAGCATGTGCGTCGATGTGTCGCATAGCTTTAGTGTTGTTTTCTGAGTGCATTCTTTTCCTTTTGCTGAAGAAGTTCGATCACTGTCCAGTGTGTTAGATTGTTGCTCTTTACTGGCCATATACGCATGCAAAAATGGCTTTCTCGCCAAAACAAGTATATCCTGTGCGCCACCATCGCGAGAGCTGCTTCTTTTGCTTGTGAGTGTAGGGATTGCACGTATGAAATCCCTTCATTAGAACCACTTTTGTCTGCAAAAGCATCTCACTACAAGGTGTATTATTTCGTTAATTCTACAAAAGCAACAAAAAAAAAACAATGACACTTACGTCCATAGGCCAGTCGCGAAAATTAGTACATCTAAAAAGAAGGAAGCAAAATTTTGTCGCGCCGCTAGTTCTGCGAAACAGCTGGACAGCTTTAGTGTAATCGGAGATAGATGGGGGAGGGGGGGAGGGGGCTGTAGTGGGCGCTGGGCTCAGCGAAAGTAGATACCGCTACAGGACCCGGCCGTGCTCTGAGCCTTGCTACAGGCAAAGTTTTTATCATCCTTTGCTTTTGTCGTATAGATGTGTAAAAATGTTTTCCGTTCGACATCCTGGGGTAAAAAAGCAATACTGGCAGATTGGTCACGAAACCGAAGCACGTCTCACATTTTCACGCTAGTCTGAAATGAACACCCGGAACATAAAATACAGAGAGAAACAATAAAGTCTCAAATAACATTTTTTTTTCTAAAAAGTTCGCTTTAACGATTCTTGTGCCACAATACAATACGCGTATAAACTAAGAAAGCATGTAGTGACCCATCGGCTGTTTCAGGGTAAGTGGAGACTGATACAGGATTTTCGACCGGAACCCACGAGTCAACGACTTCTAGAGAGAATGGAGGGACTGCAGTAAAGAAGAATAAAAAAAAAAACATTTCTTTGTCCTTGGTGCAGTATTCGATTACTTTTGCGGAAAGGGGCTATAGAACCGACGTAGGGCTCTTTTTCATTTTCACTCGCATTGTTGCACAGTGTCTCAAGGTTCGCTTACTTGCGCACGTCTTGTGCTAAACAAACTTTTACAGACTGTTTTTGAAAAAAAGAAATATCAAACTACTCAAACGTACTTGTTAGCTATCATGGTAAAGCGGGGTATTTTCTGTGTAACGCTTCACTCCGCTCTTTTGCGAACGATATTTAATTAACTATGTCAATACAACGCTCCAGCGCTATTTGCGCAATCACATAGACAGCCAGCGTTTGTCTACTGTTGATGAGCTTAAATTCTGCCAAACTATTCGCCTAGGCCTATAAATCGGCGTTTGTCTTAAAGGCGTTGTTACGCCAGCTGCAATTTCAAATATTGCAATATTCCAGACTTTTTTAATTAAGACACTTACACCTGGCGACATTATATTTGCTGCACGGCACCCCCCGTTCAACCCGGAAGTTGTGGTTGTCATAAAAAGTAAAAAATTCTGAGAGGAATAAGAAAACTCGTAGAAAAGGGGGGTAGTGGTTTAACTCTCACATCACAGCAGGGCGTACGTTTATTGCAAGAAGTAGTTACTTAGAACGTAGTTTAATAATTAAAGTTAACTTAGTAGACCGGAATCCTCGTTTCGATCGTTCGATTACAAGACACTCGTCCCCATATCCCTCCGCTCAGCCCTCATAGCCGAAACGTTAATTATTCAAGAAACTCTGAATGAACAGACATCCTCAGAACACCGCCCCACCGATTAACGACTCTGAATGAAGTCAAGGCACATTCGTGCTTTCTGAGAACGCTTACTTTAAAGGAGCGCATTCGATATTGTCCGCCTGCCTGTGTTAATTTACTTCCCCTGCCTTTCTCTCCTTCTCTCCCATTTTGTTGCCCTTCTCCTTTTTCGCAATGTAGGGTAACGGGTGCCTCATTGGTTAACATACAACCAGCGTTCCTTTCGTTTCTTTCTCTCTCTCTCTCTCTCTCTCTCTCTCTCTCTCTCTCTCTCTCTCTCTCTCTCTCTCTCTCTACCGATCTCTAAGTGAGAAGGTGTGATGAGATATGAGGTGGCGATCGATCATTAACGAGGGCGGTGTATGGTGACAGGGGTTTTAAAGAGAGTCCCAATTAGTGAAATCCTAGTCTACTGGTCCAACCCGATTTCTCATTAAGCTCGACCTTTCGAGCGCAGATTGAGTGCCCTGCGTCGAGGCCACGCGATCAGTTTACGCAAACAAGCCACTTGCCCCGCCGGCCTCTGTAGTTCGACACGCGAAGGAGGGCAATCGTTCCCGTCCCTTATAAGTGATCACTCCCTTCGGCATTTGCAGTTGACGCTAGAAAGGAGCCAGCGAGGTAAGGCTCCGTTAACACATTGGCCTCGCGATCTTTATCAACGTCATATCATTTACCTCAATCATCAATTCGGATTCGGTACCGCACCTTCTGCCTCATCCGCTGCCGTGCACGGTATGGTAATAATGTCCAAAATTTCAATAAGATCAATCGGCAGAAAACTACACAAAACAATGAAAATTCTCTGGCAAAGTTACCGGCAATCAGTTGGTTAGGAAAGCTCTGTCTACAATTGGTTCCCCAGTGTATTCACAATTACAGCTTTCGACCAAACAAGCATATAACACAATTACTAACCGTTCACGGACACTATCAATATTACCTGTCCCGCTTCAGCATAACCACCACCAACTTCTGTTAAAGTGGTTCAATATGCGCAAACGTGGACCACTATTTTAACTCATGTCCCCTGACCTCCCCAATAGTCACACCATTGAAAAACTCACACCAACGACATGCTACCCTTACACTATCCTTCTATTGCCCTGCCACGGTCTAGTGGTTACGGCACTCGGCTGCTGATCCGAAGGTCGCGGGACCGAATCCCGGCCGCGGCGGCTGCATTTCTGTGGAGGCGAAATATTGAGGCCCGTGTGCTTTGCGATGTCAGTGTACGTTAAAGAACCCCAGGTGGTCGAAATTTCCGGAGACCTCCACTGCGGCGTCTCTCATAATCAGACCTGGTTTTGGGACGTTAAACCCCACAAACCAACCAACCTATCCTTCTATTATAAAAAACCTTTCAAAACGCGCCATCCTTGCCACACTTGCTAAACACATCACAACACTTAGAAGCATTATACATGACTCACATACCACTCCAGATGCACTCTAGTCACCACAAACACATCAATACCACTTCGAAATGTCACAAACGAGGCCACTCCTTCTATTAACAAGCATGATGCATGATATCCATGTATTTGCCAATTTTTGCCAGCACTAGTGTACGTTGCCTGTGAATTCATTTAGCAGTTTATTTATCGCTGTATACATTTAGACATATTTCTCGGACATATTTTTCCTCGTCTATAGCTGGAAATGAGGAAGTTACTCAACCACTGAGACTGCGAAGTGAGCGTGGCGTACAAACGCTCAAGGTTCGCCAGCGTTGAAAGTTATGCAGCGTATGCGCGATGTCTGGAGAGAGCCCCTCTCTTGGACACACGCATCCGACATGTGTCGTTGGGAACGCCGCGCGGTCGGTCGTTCCACGAATGCGTCCGCCTTTGTGACATCCTCCGCAGACGACGCCGCGAGTACCTGACTGCTGACACTGCAGCTGACAGCGCGCGTACAGCTCGGATTACTCGAAGAGCCAGCGTCGCTATTCTTCAGTAATAGAATACGGCCTGGTGATTCAGACTCGTCCCTAGATATATATACGTCGGGGGCTTCGCCCAGCACATTTCATCAGTCTTGCTCTATTGTTGTACTGTACCATTCTTATCGCTCCTGGCACTAACAGCACGACTTATTTCTAACAACGCTTTCTGGCTGATTCTTTTCGTCCGTGTGCCCAGAAATGATTTATCATTTGGGAGACTTTCTTTTACAGCTTAATCTATTATAGACTCCCCAAAACGGACAATTCTTGGGGGTTGTGATGACCACTGCCTAGTGTCAGTATTTGCTATCGATCATGATGAAGACGAGAAAGACAGAGGGAGTCAACTTTATTTAATACAAAAGAAAGAAAACCCCGTAGGAATAGCGGTCAGGCGTTGCCTGGCTGCTACTTCCTCAGTTTGTACAATGGCCTGGCGCTGCTTTGTTGAGACCAGAGTCCCGGAGAGTCGTGTTCCAAGCCCCAGGCGAGGAACAGCGGCGCTTCGCGCGCCAGTCTCAAAAACGTCTCCTTCCAATTCTTAGCCATTGTCTTCTTCCTCATCTTCTTTGCGTCCTGATTTTCTTTTCTTCTTCCTATTCGCCTTTTTCCTCCCCCTCCTCCTGTTTCCTCGTCTTCGTCGATGAAACCGCAGCCGACATCTGATAGACATATAACATTCTGAAACATCACTACCACCAATCATAACTGTGGCTGAGAGCGCCAGAAGCCCAAACCATGTGGTGAGAGTCAGGGGTCAGTAGCATCGATCCTTTTGAGCTGGGTCCAAATCCGCGCAGGCATCAAGTCTTATAGCACCTGGACTCCTTATGGTCGAGGGCTGTCCCTAGTAGTCGTCATCGTTCGCAGTTTCGAGCATAAAGAAACAAGACACTTTCTTGACGAGGCGGGATTCAGACCCATGGTTCGAAAGGTGTTGTCATAAGGCTATACACTTGCCGTTGCAGACCATGCCTCTATGGGAGCCATATGATTGCGTTGCACCGACAATTGTAAGACAACTTGCTATGAGCGAGAAAAAGAGGGAGAGAGAAGCACAGAGAGGAAAAGCTAAATAAGCAGTCTCGAGTTGCGCAGAAGGGGCCTGCGCATGCCCTCGATCGTCCCGCTGTACATACATATTCGCCCTCAGCCCACTCCTACATGATAGTAATAGTGATAATGACAGTCCTACATGAGATTGATATCACCATACTGATATGAGGGATAGTGATCGTACAGCTATAGTTCGAAGAAAGGAGCAATGAAAGGGAAGACAATGCGAGAAATGCAACAAGGCATGCTACACGATACATCCCCCCAGCTCTTCTGTTTGACTAGTCTCTGCGACGTTAGGTAACTGAAGCTGCTTCATTTTTTTTTTATTTTTCTCATTTTGAGGATAGCGGTACGGACGCGACAGCTTAGACTGTATCACTTAACAATCCCACGACAGCTTACACTATAGAACTAAACGTCGTAATTGTAAAATTAAGAGCATTTGAGGGCGTGAAAACCTTGTATATCGTTGCAACATATGACGTACCCGTTATTTAAAGGTCCAACATATGCAAGTAATTTGGAATAGTCAATCATTGAATTTCAGCGGTGATACCGAAACTGCGTCCCGGGCGCACAAGAAAGGCGGCCGTTCTTTAACGTAAGACCAGAACTACCCGTTGTGACAAACTTTGAAGGGAGACGCTTCGCGGCACTGTCTTGTTCGAAAAACCATAACTCATCTCGCTTGAATCAGTACACCCACACGGCGTGCTTATGTAAAACACTGCGCAATTTCCGCGCTTTTCTTTCGCAGCAAAGCGTAAAAATCGGGGGCAGCCACAACGATGTTTCTGTTCGGACAATGCGATTACAGTTACGAGCGGATCATTAGGCCCTGCAAGTACGTCAAGTGCGCTGATCGATGCAGCCAGAATTGATAACCATTGTGAACGGGGCTTACGCTTAAGCCCAGGTAATGCAACCAAAATCCCTCCAAAATTGAAATTTCCGGCACGTGTACGATGACTGTTAGGATCGTGCCTCAGTTGTGGTACGACGCACCAGCTGCTCCAGAAGCTTCACTGCATAATGAGTTTGGCTAACGGCTGTATACACTCATACAAAAAACGAAATGTTTCTTGCTATATCGTTACGTGCTTCGCTTTAATGGTATGTAGTTGGAACCTTAAAATTATTCTCAGTCTCCGTAGTCTCAGACAGTGCGCATTGTTGGTCAGTGTTCGCCGGAGGCATATCTAGGAATTTGCCTCAGGGGCGGTAGCTGTCCGGTCCTCCGGTCTTTGATACGGTTTGTAGAAAGGGATGATGGCCTGACCAAAGCAAAAGCGCGCAGCTTCGTGTCGGGTAATCATTTCATCGTTGTAGTCATGCTGCCATACCATACGCTGAATTATGCGTGCCTGTGTTCATGTGCGCGTATACGCATAAAAGGTACCGAAATCCTTGAGAGGCAGGAGTGCTTGGCCCCTCCCTTTTTTGAAGCCAGTGGTGCTCACCCTCTCAGTGATATTACTCATACAAAGAAGCAGAGCGGTTTATGTTCATAATAGGACGCCGAATCGAGGTGAACATCGTCCGCACTAGACAACACAAGTAAGCGCTGACGGCTGCCCCTAGTTTGCAGTTGTCTGTGGCAGTTCGTGCCAAGCGATTTACTGAGATGCCCTCTCGGTATACAGGGCCTTTCACGAAGCCATTTTCTTCAAGAAGTGAAACCCTTTTGTGATTAACATTTCACCTGGACACCACAGCGGACCTTTTGTAGTAGGCTAACAGCGTCGGTCAGAGTGTTCGATGATTGCTCTAGCGTATCATAATTCGGCATGTGATAAGGCAGCGCGACTGTAACGATGAAATCATTACCAGACACGAAGAGGCGCGCATTAGCGCCACTGAACCCATCATCCGTTTCTACAAACCATATCAAAGACCGGTGAAAAAAGCGCAGGCAGTCTTGTGCAACGAAGGGAGAGGCGGGCGTCCGCTTTATGTATGGTTGAACGCGATAAATTCTCAACCGGCACATCACAGCTCTACACTGCTTCCGCTTGGGACATTTGCATTTGGTAAGTTCTGGTGTCTTGCTGTGGGCACGCGCTTCGGCATTGGTATTTGAAAAATGAAAAGACGACGACGACGATGACAACGAGGAGGAAGGCATTTATTTTCAGAAACAGTGTGGCCAATCCCACTCGTGGGTATGTGCCAACTATAGAGGCCACAACAACAACAGCGATTTTCACCCGAGGTGGGCAGCTCTCTCAGTCCAGAAAGCCGTTGGCTGATGACGAATAATAATAATAATAATAATAATAATAATAATAATAATAATAATAATAATAATAATAATAATAATAATAATAATAATAATAATAATTCTGTTCATCAAAGGACGCTATTTTGTGCAACCATTGCAGACAGCATGGCCCAGCGTCCGTGGTGGTGTGAGGGATGGGTGGAGGAGTGTAAACGCGAGGCACTCCGTAGTCAAGGTATAGTCAAGGGTTTGGGATCCTTTTCTGTTTACTAGCTACAGTTCAGTAACGTGAACCAATAATGAAAGTGCGATCAAGCGTGCAGGCAGAGGCGCGCACACGTATCACGCAGACGCGCACGCGCGGAGACAAAGTGAGAGAGAAGAAAACAAAGGATGCGCTAGTAGGTACAGCGCTGTAGACATTAACCGTAACAGCGGCGATGGGTCTTCACCGTAGAATAAACAAACGATGTGGCGCAATTTCTTGCTACGTCGCGCAAAGTGCCGCATAATTACGTTGCCCAAGCCTGCAAACAAACACGCCGCCTGTTCTTCGACGAATGGACGAACACGGCAGCGAGCGCTTTAACTTAGCTGTTTGTTCCATCACGGTAGGTAACTTTCGCAGGACTACTACTTCATGGTTTCATTAAATCAGTTCGATAGCGTTGCTTTTATCATCACCAATGACAGTAACCGGGAATCAGGTGGAAAACGTGAAGGGTAGCGGGTGTGACCAAGCTACCACACTCTCGTACTCTCTCTAAGCTGTCTCTCCACCGTGTAATTAATTTTTTGCCATCGTATTATGGATGCATGCCTTTCCACACTGTTTTGCCAAATTTCTTGTTGCCCAAAATGTTTGATGTCACGTCTGTGTACGGTAGCACGACGTGCAAACAAAGGGTCAAGAAGATGAAAAGGTCGCGGTGTCGAACCACGGCCACGGCGGCCGCGTTCTCTGTGGGGGCGAAATGCAGAAAACACCCGTGTACTCAGATTTAGGTGCACGTTAGAGATCCCGGGTGGTCAAAATGACTGCGGAGCAGTCCACTACAGGGAATGCTTCATAGTCATCTCGTGGTTGTGTTACGTAAAACCTCATCAATTATTATTAATTATTGTTATTATAAGACGAAAGCAGAAAGCCACATATCGGACCATAACTGTAGAGCATGAATCCATGTGTTACAAGAGTGTATTTCCTAATGACACTTTTGTTCATGAAAGCAGTGTGGCCATGGCGCTTTCGCAGAAGTCGTGGACGGTATGGCATGTCCCGTAAGCTATGAGCTCATTTTCGTTTAAATGTCACAAATACACATAACACAGCCACTATCCACGTCATGGATAACTCAAGACAAAGTGCTCCCGGCAAAGGCTGTTCGACGAACCATCGTTGTTCTCTCTTTTATTTTTCCTTTTCTTTCGATCCCGCCCATCTTACGCATTAGACAGCCCAAATGTCGTGAAATTACACGTAAGTTCCGAAAAGTAAGGCATCGAGAATAAAAACGCCACAGCTTTAACCTCCGGTCTGCTCGAAAGACCTTAAGCGCATGAGAAACTTTAAATGCGCATAGTTTAGAAATTCTAACGTCATTGTTGAGTAGCATAGCTAGTTCTGCCCGCCTTTCGATACTTGAAATATTTGCTCAAGGCCCTTGTCACGAAAGTCGGAGGATATAACAGAAAACATGTGTTTTATTCTTGCTTTGGCTCAGTCTCTCACGTTCTCGTTCGTTTCAGCTGTGTGCATACGCTGCTATCTAGTCTTGTGGGGAAAAAAATTAAGAAAGAGGAACGTAGGAATCCCCCTCTTTATTTTTTGTTATGGCAGTGCGCACGATGATGATCTAAAGAAAAGTCATTAAATATTTATTTATTGGTCACAATAAAAAAGTCGTGCTTGTCCCCACTACTTCAAGAGGTTTCGCGTGCTTACACAGCCATCGTAATATTTCTTAACATGTTCTGCCTTAACATTAACGCAAATTGGGTTACATTTTTCCCTCTCTAAAGTTCCGAATATTCGCGCCACCTGAGGCAGCATTCAAGGATTATAAACGTTAGCACTTCAAACGAAAGATGTTTTGCTTGCCACCTTAATTTCGAACAGCGTTGGAAGCGATGGGAGGGAGAGCAAAAAAAATACAAGAAACATTAAGGCTTCCCACCTACGCCGCACTGGGGTGTTAAATTGGATCGTCGGTGAGGTCTTATTAAAATACGTAGTTCTGTACACAACGTCTCCAATTATGCGGGACAAACCCAAGTTTGCTGTGGTGTGAAGAAAAAGTTACTTCCGTGTGCACTGTTAGCATAGGAAGCTTGCTTAGCGAATTCAAAGAACTGGGGCATAACCCACAAAACTACTTACTACTTCGGGCTTGCTGCGATTGGTCGGATGATACTAATGATATGTCCAGCTTCCAGACTGGCTAAGATTTTCTCTTACGCATTTTGTCGTAAGATGTTGTTGCGAACACGGGCCCTGTGTCGTTTGCCACATCCGAAGCGGCTCCATGATTGCTTAGGTTTTATCTTTCAGGTATGACTCTTTGATCGGTACGTTCAAGTGTGCGGTCCTTCAAGTGTGCGGTCCGTCGCCGTTGCCATCATGTCCCGTTTAAAGTCCAAATTGATAACAACCCCCCGCGCATCGTACCTTCTACCCGCGGGTAAAAGCACGCGAGTGGGGTGACGAACGCGGCTGAAGCTGAGATCAAAGAAGCCCCGGACGATCTCCGTCGCTCGGAGCGCGCATGCGATAACACCACACCGCTCGGGAGGCCTGAGTCGAAGCGGAGGCAAAACGCCCCGTCGGTCTCCAACGAGCATAAAAAGCCGCGAGCGGGAGGAGGAAGGGGGAGGGGGGGCTCACTCGAGCAACAACTGTGGACTTCGCGTGGTCGCCATCGCTAGCGCGCGCGCTATCTCGGCAGCCATCAAACGTGTTCCGTACTGCGTAGCAGCGCCCCGACCGCATGGCTCCGTTCCAGGCGCCTGGCATACGGTCGCAACGCGGCAATGCCCTCGTCACACAGCGCTCATGCGAATGCGCCTGGAGTGGCGGAAAGAACGTGCTCGCTTTATGCCGCTGTGCTGGACCAAGTTTCTCGATAGTGCAAAGTACCCGCTGCTTATCACGGTGGCGCGGTGTGAAGCACGGGTCAGAAGACATCAAAACAACAAGACTTAGCTCGCATCTCTGCTGGGCCGTCGTCTCTGCCGCTCGACCGTCACATGGTACTTTACGCATCTGCATGCTTACTTATTGAGCCCACGTTAACTACAGTTCATGTCGCCCCTGAAGATGCTACTCTTACTTCGTATATTACATCATGCATTGTTATCGCATTCACTGCTTCGCCGTTCTGGCCAAACTGATTTTTTTTCATCGTATCACCCATCCCCTCGAGAAACGCACAAAGAATAAGTGTCCATTATTGCGTGAGTCTCTGTCTGTCTGTCCGTCCGTCCGTCCGCCTACGTCCTGTCCACCCGTGGTAGTTTCATTAACTTGGTGCATACCGAAATTATCTTGGCTAAGTGCCGCGATCAACCAGCCTACTCATATAGCAAGCGCATAGCAAACTTCGGTAATGAGCGATATCAGTTATTCGTCAAGGGCTTCTTATTTTCGCCATCATGTCATAATTTCCTTGAAAAGTGCGTGGTAGTCAATCAGGGGGTGCGAGAAGGGGGTTTGAGCAGTGACTTCTTGTTTCTCAGTGACTAATCCGCCGTGCACCACGGCCTTCCTTTAAATCATGCACCCAGCTCGTTCGGGGCTCATCGATGGCGAAATTCTCGCGAGCGCGAGCCCTGGCTGATTAGGTTGCTTTGACTCAACCCTCTTGAACATGAGAACCGGCCGACGGTACATTGTATAAAAATGTACAGCTGCATAAATTTGAGGGCTGGGACGTAAAACCCCAGAAATAAATCAATAAATTTGGGGGCGCAGAAGCCAGCGTATTCAGACGGGCCGTAATCCGTAAGCCCAATCTGGGGGACTTTGCTTAATCCACCCGTATGTTACGTGCGTTTCCCTGTTGCTGAGATTAAGCAGTGATTATTCAAAGAAAGGAGGAGAGGGACGCAGGCGGTTCAGCGCAAATTCTGAGGTTTGGTGTCGTGATGAATTCATATGGGTTCGTCTCCTAATTAACGGAGCGTCCAGGGCGTAATTCCTGGAAAGCTTTTCGGCCTGCATGCACGAAAGTGCTCGTGTGTCAGGTTTTCGTGATCCCACAACATGAACACAGGTTTTAGTTTATTTGCACTTCAGCAGCGTAGTAAACAACTGTCCCGTCAATTTTAGTGAGTGCTACTGCACATTTTTGTGCAGTCTATCGGCCTTTGTAAAGCTGACGTGCCTACGACGTTCTTGATGGCCGTAAGACCTTCACTGCTAGACGTTTGTCTGCTGCAGGCACATCATTAAAGATACTGTCTATCGCCCTGAAAACGTTTTGTAGATTATGGTTAAAATGGGGAGAGATCTTGCGTCACATTTACGGGAACGAGCACGCTTTTACCCCACAAAAAGGAATTATGTTCTTAATGTTGCTCTGAAAATGGGGCAAAAAACGCCACTAGCGTCACCGAACAACATGTTTGTCAGTTTTCTAGTATAACAGGACCATCCCACGCAGGTATACATATTCTGCTGAAAAACGGTTATGTCTTACAATTGTATGAGACAACTTTTTATAGCGTGCGTGTGCAATTCGTTCTTTTCGCTGCTTTCGGGGTCACGCAGGTGGCGCAGATTTCGAATTCGTCTGCCTGTACTGGCACGTATTCCTTCGCTCGCTGTGCGTGCGGCGCTGCATGTCCGAGGCGCGTAGGGAGCCTACATGTGCGCACCTCCGTCTGAGGCTCCCTTTCAGAAGATCCGTGCAGCACTGTAGAAGCTACGGCCCTCTTTTGCCAAACCGGGAGCGAACACATATAAAACGTGTCCTTCCGCGGCTTGTCATCTGCCAATGGCGGGCGCTGCAGTGGCAGCTGCAGCCCTGGAAGGAGGAAGATGAAGCGGGGCGTGAGTGTTCGAACACGGGCATTTGGCTCACCTCGGAAGAATTCTGCGCTCGATGGCCTCGTAGCCTTGACACTGCTACACGGAACTCCTGTTGTTGTAGTTGTTGTTGTTTTTTGTTTGTTTGTTTGTTTTGTGGGGTTTAACGTCCCAAAACCAGCTCTGATTATGAGAGACGCCGTAGTGGAGGGCTCCGGAAATTTTGACCACCTGGGGTTCTTTAACGTGCACTGACATCGCACAGCACACGGGCCTCAACATTTCGCCTCCATCGAAATGCAGCCGCCGCGGCCGGGATTCGATCCCGCGACCCTCGGATCAGCAGCCGAGTACCTTAGCCACTAGACCACCGCGGCGGGCCGCGGAACTCCTGAAACAGACCTTCGCCTCTCCTCCTCGTCAACTCTGGAATGTCGCCCTTCCAAACCGGTTCCTGTTGGGAAGATTTCCCGCGCACGAAAGGGTAGCTCGGGGCAACGGCTCAGGGAGCCGATGACGCATCGCGCCCGTAACCATTGTTCTCGGCGTCATTGCACATGGAAAAGGAGCCACTTCGTAAATGAAGAAATTCTGTGTTAATAATTTCTACTCACTTTCTGGAGAAAGCACTGAGCGCTGGGACACGCCGAAAGGTACGCTTTTTATTGAGACAAAAAACGGCACAGCGATCATGGACGGTAGGCAGTCCCTTTAACGTGACGCATTGCTGAGAGCAAGGCGTTGGCATGTGGGGACTACAAGACCTCCCAGCACGGACATTGGGGTATGCGAAACAAAGAGATCATATTGTGACCGTACGAGTTGTAGAACTGCGCGCACCGTAACTTGTTTGCCCTCATAGACTTAAGCGGAAGAGCTTTTCTCGTAGCTAGGCACCATGTTTTAAAGTATGCCGCGTAATCTGCGTAACCTGCCACTTTTCTTAGATTTAAATGAAGTAACTATCTCTTGTAACAATGCTCCAGGCTACGAAACTTGGTGCAGAAAAAGCATCCAGTGGCCTTATACCTAAATAAAATGTAGGTATCGCAAATATGCGACAGTACTTGTAGCACTGTGCACAGCTAATGGTTAAATTCACATGCAATGAAGAGTTCATGTCGTAGCAATGAACGCAGCTCCCGAAATGTTTTCGGCAACGGCTCTTCGGTAGCAAATGAAAATTCAACGTGGAGCTTGTGTCGTGGCCATCGACGCAGCTTCTCTAAAAGTGTCCAGCGAAGAGGCCACTAGCGTTCTTACGCCGTTACGCAGTCTATCAGAACAGCGCATACAAAATAATAATTTCTTGCTTTTTACGTCCCGAAACCGCGGTATGATTATAAGATACGGCGTAGTGGAGGGCTTCGGAAATTCGACTACCAGGGGTTCCTTGACGGCCACTCACATCGCAGAGTACACGGGCTTAAACTATCGCCTCCACCGAAATGCACCCACCTTGTTGCATACCGCGACTTTAGGACCAGTAGCCGAATGCAATAGCCATTGGGCCACAGGGGCGGGGCATGTGCACGAATGGTGCTGGCGGTCGTAGATTTATTTGAATCGTGGCGCACTTGTCGTAGCAGCGCACTCTTCTTTTCAAAAGCGTTCACCAAAGTATTTTCGCGCCGTTAGATGTAAGTTAAACATAGACCTGGTGTCGTGGGCATCCACATCGTTACGGGAAAGTGAACAGCAAAGGCTACGGCTGGCCTGAGGTTTAAGCGTAACGCGACTCTTGGGTCACGTCCATACACGAGATTTTGAAATGTAGTTGCTTAAATGTGGGGCTGGATAGTATTACATAGCGAAGACCCACTTCACTTGAAATTAAGTACTGGTTTTTGCTTGTCGCTGCGCTCGAGCATCTCGTGTTTGGGCAACTTCATGACGCCTTGCACATGAAGTACACGTCTACGAACAAACGTTGGTATGAACGGTAAATATAACTTTTCTTTCTAGGAAGCACGGAAACGCGCATGGCACGAAGCTTCTCTTTGAAGCTTGTCGATATTGAAAGTAAGGGAATCCGCGCTCGTCTACTCAGTATTCAAGGCACGTTCGTGTTCTTGGCAGAGCCTCGGTGCGTTTCCGCATGGCATGCTGTAGTCAAACGAGAGAAAGTTGACAGGTTTAGGTCTTCTCGTGGCAGCGCACAAGAAAAGACCACAAGCATTCTGGAGCACACCGTGAATGCACGAGTGCCAAACGGCATTGCATTGCTGACCGCAATAGTGGCGGGTTTGATCCCGCGTATAGCTGTCTCAATTGATGTGGGACAGGAGCATTGCAAATTTTCCTAACAACTAACTTATCACTCCACTTCTGTAGTCAAATGCGCTATATTGCGGCGCCACGACGTCGTGCATAGTGGGAGGTCCTAAACGAAAGACAACAGCTGCGAGCATCTCTTTGGCCGTGCCTTTCCATGGGCTATCACGAGCATCCGTAGCCTGCAGTGCGTGAATATCGACTCCGAAAGGAGGTTCCCTCATAGAAAGCGGAAGCAAAGCGCTCGCACTGGTGTTCGCGAACTACAAGACCGCAAAGCCACTTGTATTGGCCCCCTCGCGTTGAGCGATATTTGTTTTCCAGGTGTGCACTGCAAATTGCAATGGTGTTAGTGGGAGCGATTGGCGGCATTACCACCGCCGCCCACCATAGGGCGAGCCGCGATATATATATATATATATATATATATATATATATATAAACACTTCGAAGCGGAGGACGTGCGAAACGAAAACTTTTTATTTTTCCAACGTTTCAGCCGGGGACCGGCCTTCATCAGGGAAAACAGAATACATAAATGCGCTCTTCTTTAAGTACACAATGATATAAGGGGCCCCTAACACGTACTCTATCACTATCACACAGTAATCAATGTAGTAGGGCAAATCATGCACGGTGCGAACAGGTCACTGCAAAAGCGCGTAGTCACATCTGATGCATTATCACTATCACACAGTAATCAATAGGGCAAATCATGCACGGTGCGCACAGGTCACTGCAAAAGCGCCTAAATACATCTGACAGAGCCGGCGTTTCCATGAAGCATATCGCGTGAATAGTAGTGTAAAATCGTGACATGGCCGACAAACAGACGAAGAAATCCAATTTTTCAGCAAAGAAACAAATTTTATAGCAAATAGACAATAGTGAATTTCAACGGACGCTTCAATGTTACCATTCGAAAGGGTGCGAAGATCGGCAACCGAAAGTAGGGGAAAGATATTCAACGAAAGAGTGTGGCAAGAAATTGCGCGTACATGGTTATGATTAGGCTGCGGTCTTACTAGAGCTATTTCCGCGCCGAAAGAAACGATAGCTTGCCTACATTTTCATTTATACCAGATGAAACAGCGTTAAACTTGTGTATGAGGAATGACTCGCGGATTTCTCTATCATGGTGCGAAATGAAACCTGATTCCAGTATAGTGGCTGTTAGTTTATCGAAGGAGTGACCAGGGATACTGACATGCTTGGATAGAGGGAGATTAGGTAGGTTTGTGGCATGCGACTTGTGGTTGTTGAACCGTAATCTAAAGGCGTTCTCGGTTTGGCCGATATATTGGAGTTTGCAAATGGAGCATTCAAGCATGTGCACAACGTTGCACGTGCCACAGTCGAAATCACCTTTTATTTTTAAATGAAAGTTGGAAGCTGTGCTCTTGACATAAGTCGTCCTGGCCATGTGGTTGCATACCTTGCAACGGGGCTTGTTGCAAGGACACTTCCTTCTCCATATATATATATATATATATATATATATATAATAAGTGTGTGCCACATGCAAGCTGCAGTTTAAAGTTGAGGTGGGGTACAGAAGACGCGCAAGATGAGCTAGTTAGTAGCCATTTCTGGCTTAACTAAGCTGTGCGTGCTAGCTCTTAGCCTTACCGCAACGTTTTAAAAAAGTCAGTAACTCATGTGAGACGTAACGCGAGCCGTTCCCGGAAAACTTCGTTGATAATAATGTTCGGGCGCTTTCACAATGCGCGACAGTTCAAAAGCAAGCTCACGAAGCTGCAAATGAAGCCTCAACATGTGCCGACAGCGCTGAATTCTCGGAAGAATTTAGACGATGGGAGATGGACTACGCCTTTAGTGTGTCCGCATCGGTCTTGTGGAACGCTGTCCGGCGGTGGTACGAGCTCAGCGGAGCGCCGGCACCCGTCAAGGTAGAGGCATCCGCTGCATTATTGATGCAAAGCCAATGCAGCGAGTGCATCTCTAGTCGGGTTCCCTCAGGGAGTAAAATCCGACAAGGAATGCAAATTTCATGTGGCGCGACCTGTCTCAACAGCCACGTGGGATGAAGTGCCGGAACAAGACGGCAAAGTCGCATCGCATGATCACAGAGCTCGACACGTTAGTGAAACTCGACACGTTAGTGGAAGTTTTGTCATTTCGTGCGTAAACAAGGCGGGTAGGGCAGCGTGCTCGAAAACGGGAAGGGGCCAATTAGAGTGAGCGGCTCCAACACGCGCATTGCACTAACATTGGTAAAAATGTTGTTTGCCCAGAAACAAGTGGGGATATTGATACGCGTGCTGCCACGCGTGTGAATATTGAAACGTACACAGTTCACACTTTACTAAAATACACGAGAAACACTTCTTTAGCTGAGATCCACTGCTACAGACTCCACCATTTTCCTTCTTCAGCCTCCTCGTACTCAGCTATCTCTGTCCTAGAGCTCACGTGCCACTGTCAGTCACTTCATCCCATAACAATATGTACACCGTCAATGTGCTGTCACATGATTCATATGTTGTCACGTGTATATGTCAGTGTGCTGTCACGTGGCCGTGACAACATATTGTCACTACCACGTGACAATATGCTCTTTTCCGAAAGTAGAGCACTAGGGAGAACGCTCTGCGAAATGTTAGCACGGGAGAAGGAGGAGGGTATGCGGCGCTATCTGCGAAGAAATTTTGCGCAGTGCTTGCAACAGTGCGTCCAGACGTTACCTCAGCACAAAAACAACGCAGGCTGCCCTTGAGCCCCGTTTCGAACTCTAGCTGTATAAGTGGCCATCATTCAACCCGGGTCATTTTTTTTTTTTTTCAGGGGAAATAGGAGATAGGGAAAAGCGGGGAGCTTAAACAGTGCAGGCAGTGAGGCGCTCCGATGTCGATCAGATTGAGCAGTCTATTCAAAAGAACACAGGACGTTTTGATAAGTTTCAGTGACTTTTTAAATAAAGGGCGAGTGTATAGTATCAAACTTGATTGGCAAGAGTCATTCTGGGTCGTCGTCCAGAAGCATAGAGGAGGACCTGAAGTCTGGCGCACAGTAGACGCGGAGGTAGGAGATGAACATGACTTAAAGGTGTTGGCTGTAGCTTATATAGGAATATGCATTGGAAGGAATATGAATTGGAAGTACGAAGAGGTCCGTACATGTTATTGTACTCCTTAATAAAGTAGGCATCTGGTGTAAAAAGACTAAGAGAGGAAGAGAAGGAAGGAAGAAAAGGGAGGTTAAGGAGATGCGCGCCCGGTTTGCCATTCTGCAAGGGGAGGGGGGGGGGGGGGGGGTTAGGACTAAAGGTGTGCAATAAAATCAATCAATCAATCAATCAATCAATCAATCAGAGAACTTTATTTTCACCAAAAAAACAAACATTTACGGTGAAAAAAATGGAAGAAAGAGAAAGGGAGGGGATCACAAACCACTGTGCGCAGACTTGTCCGGACACATCGTCTACAGGCGGCCGCACAGACGTGTTGACTTGATGTGCGCTAACAATGCCTGGTAGCGTTCTCTGCGATGGAGGCACATGGCCATGGTCCCATAATTTTGGCTGTTGAAAGTGGTCTCGAGTCCAATCTGTTTAACACCATCTGGAGGGAGGGTCGCTGGGCGTCGTAACGAACACAATGGCACAGGGACATGTTCAATGGTCTCTTCGTTCTAGAAAGAATCGCACGTAGACGTGTCAGCCATCCCGAGGCAAAATGAGTACGCCTTGAGCAAGTGCAACCCCTAAGCAGAGGTGGCATAACAACGTTGCATTGGAGCTGGGAATTTGTGACGGCAAGCGCAAGTTCAAAGAAGGGTCAAGTTTATGCAGGTGACACGTGTGAAAAACAGGGAATGACCTATAAGCGTGCATAATCATCCGAGCCAGCAAGTAGAGTAGTCTTGCAGCATCCATTGTCGATACTGGGATCGGGAGCACACGAGTCTCGTCATGTGCGGATCGGGCTGCGGGGTCAGCTAATTCATTTCCAGTAATATCGGTATGTCCTGGTAGTCAATGAAAAATACTATCGTGTCCTTTTGTTCCAAGCCTTATGGGAATAATTTATTTCGAGCACCAAATGGTCATGAGACCCGCTCTGTAGAGCAAACTGCAATGTCTGAAGTGCTGCCTGGCCTAAGAAAGGGCTTAGTAAATGGAACAGGTGACGCCTAGTTTTGAAGCACTTATGCGACGAGCAGCCGCGTGCCCAGTCGCGAACTCTTTCGTTGGATGGTGGTCGAGTAGAAGGACGACTGGCGAGAAGCTTCTCTATTGGGTTGATTCCATGATGCTACCTTTTGTGGAAAAACTTGCAGGGTGTCGGGGTGAACAGTGAGCAAAGAACTATACCTGAAAACAATAAGAGAATGGCGAGCTAGCAACATATTAATTCTTGTCTAAATATCAAATACACAAACTCAGCTTCCACAACCTCACAATATCCGGCGCAGTCTCCTCTGTGCAAAAGCAGGAGGTATAGACTATTGGACTTCCCACTACATTATTTTTCCCTGTTTGCATCGATCTACTGCACTAAATAAGACAAGGAAGGCAGAAAGCTAACGGCTGTTATTGAGCCGCCTGCAGTAATAACCGAAGACCTACAAATCAGCACGCCAAATTACAAAGAACCGCATAAAGTGATCGAGTAGTTCAATCTGTAGCATTGAAGAATGAGGCGGTTCTGACAGAACACACAAGTAGGCAAAGAAGCATCCAGCTCCACAAATACATGAGGTCGATTTGTCCTTGTCGTTACCGTACCCTTTCTGTGAGCGTGTCTCATCGATCAAAATCATCCTTTGATACGGGTTGCTCGCTAGATAAGAAGCTTTTTGTCCTCCACTAGTGTACGACAGGCTATAACGCTAACAGCGTGGTAAGAACGATGATCCTTGGTAGAGCAATGTTATCTTGTCGCTTCTGTCCTTCCACGAGCTGTGCGTATCCAAAGTGCGTTGCCGTCTAGAGGCAATAACTAGTTGGCTGTTCATCATCGACTACAATTGTGATAATATCAGAGGGTAGCTACGTGCATGTCTGCCTAACAAGCAACATGGAATAATTTTCTGACTATAATTTCTTCTATTACTGCTGTTTTTGTATGCATAATGTTACTTCGCCAGCATACACTTGCGAATGCTTTAAAATGCGTTGAGCCTGAGTCCCACTTTCTCTGGCTGTGCTCCATTTGTGGACAGCATCGTGGACAGTATTGACAGTTGACAGCTTTCAAGGAAGCTTCGCACCTTTGTCATAGGAGTAACGGAACGTGTCCGGATCACGTCTGCGCGACGAGACACGTACCCCCTTGCGTCGCACGCACACAGAAACACACACAACACAGAAAGCACAGAAGAACAAAGAGAATTATCGTTTATTTTGCTTCTCGCGCGTTCCTATCTGCGAAATGTTCAACGCAGCTCGCACAAAGAACGCAAGAAAGCGCCTACTTGCGGGAAGACGATCATCCAAACGAGATACAAGTAATCGGCTCAACCACCATCTTGTTTGGACAGCAAAGTATACCCTGTATCGTTTTTGTCTTCGGATGCTGTCTCAGCGAAGTTGTCTATTTTGCTGTCGACATGATAACTGGAATGGTACTTAAGTTTTTTTTTTAATTTTTGTTAAGACGAGCAGCATTTGTCCCTTGTGAGCAAAGTCTACAAATTAAGGGAACAAATTCAATGCTGCATGCAGTTATACGTGATTGAACGTGTCAGGGATGTACGAGAATACGCCCAGTTAGGCGCTGGTGAAAAAAGAACTGTTTGTAAAACTTGCATCATGAAAGCCGAGAACTGCTGCGTTTAAAAGTGAACGCTTGTACTTAATGCGGTATTCGTAAGGTCCTATCATGGAAACGGCGAAGCAGCAGTGCGCGCTTCCCCTCAAGAATCACTTATAAAGGACCCTTATTTTTGTGTCCCTACAGCAAGAAAATATTAACCTTAACCTAAAATAGCAATTCATAAATCCATGCCTGACAATGCACGTTATAGATAGTCTGATGCATTGTCTTTTCGCTGGGGATTCGCCTTTTTCTCTGACGCATTCAGAACAAGGACACAGCGTTACAAGTACGCGAACAGCTTGCTCATGAACAAACTACCACCGTTCTTTTCGGAACCTGCAAGGCGCCTAAATAAATTGTTACTGCTTTCCCAACCCGTCTTTCCCGGCGCAAATTAGCTATTTATCCCGTATTGCCTTTGTCTTGGACGTCACACATAGAACCTGCAAAGCAATGCCAATATTGTTTAGAGAGCTTGCTGTACTGAATACCGTTCATATATTTATGTCATCAGATTTTGGCGGAGTTGTAACTGAATTGTCACGATACTTCCCTCGTGAATTCATTGCCTCCATAATAAACGTAATTGCACAGTTTCTTCTGAAGGTATGCGCTCGTGAGTGCTCTTTTCACTGAATGAAAGCTGGGGAGATGAACATTCCCCCACCTATACGCATTAAAGCATCTGATGTCATATAGGGGCTCAGTAAGCGTCCGCAGTGCAGAAGCTGCATTTTCTCACACCATGAGGATGGATTCTCACAATGTTTCTTTCTTTTTAGGTAATTTATGTCTCTAAGACGCGCCTCTTGTATGAACGTTCCTTTCCCACGTGGATCAGTGCAGGGATAAACTAGTTGCAGGATGTTTAAGAATTGTTAAACAAAGGCGTCTGCAGCAGTGCTTTCAATAACCACTGCTCGTTTAAGCTTGTTTTCTTTCTTCATTTTTCTCCCCTTTCGGGCCGTTAGAATTTATAACAGTTCCTTAAGCTGGCGTCACTATGTGAGCTGTGCTATTTGAAAAGCCATAATACACGCTGAATCCTAGATGACGGCATGCGATATCTACTGACGATCGCGTAAGTTTCTACAAGCCTTCAATCTATATAAACTACATTGAACAAGTTCGTAAGCTTTCTGCAACTTTCACAATGTATCTTTACGGTGCCGAGACTTTACTTTTGTTCGCTCTCAAAGTTTCTGGTAGTTATGCTATAACGTTTACAGAAGCTCTCCAAGTTTCGTGCATCATCTAGGACTAAGAGATCATGTCGCTATATATGTAATCGCGACCACTACGGTGTGCAGTGATGCAATAATAAACGGCACAAATCCCGGCAATGGAACGCGTTGCCGTGTCAACTTGCCCGCTAAACGCCGATGTGAGAAGGAAGCAGCGAGTAAATCGCGCCAACTGAAAACGTAGATGGTTCCCTTAATAGCGAAAGGTGCAGATCAAATCATTTCTTGTCCGGCGAACCAAAAAAACTATCATGATCATCATTTCAGGTTCCCCAAGAGTGCACGTGGACTTCTATGCAATGCCCAATGTTCGGTGTTCGCGCACGCGCCTGTTTCTTCTCTTGAGCACGTGACCTCAGCCCACTACTACAATGGCAGAACAGCGGCTGGCGGCTGCAAGCAGAAGAAAGAGATAAAGACGGTGTGATTCACTGGCCGTGCTTCGATAATGCGTGTTCCAGCGTTATCGTTGTCCTTCTTAGCTTAAGAACTTCAGTCATCATTAAGAAATCGGCGCTCGTGAAGCGTGCTCAAGTTTCAGCGGTAGTGCTGCTTTTTAATGATACCTTTATTTGGCGGTCTTGTAGGGCTTTTACTATCACAGCTACGCGGAGATCCCTATCTGTCACAGCGAAGCTGTCGATGACAAGGTTCTGACCAAAGGTGCACACGTCGGCAGAACTGAATTCGAGTGCTAGTGGCGTTGGGGAGAAATGCGACAGAAAGAAAATCTCTCCGCACTGCATTTGCTGTCCACGTCACTCTAGCAACACTATGAGTAGTTAGGTCTTGCGATGGCCACGACGCGCGTCCGTACTGAAGAACCACAACGCGTAGGGAAAGAGCACCACCCTCAGCAACAGCGTGAATCGAGGGGGGGGACCTACAGTGCCGCCCGGGCGCATCAACGATGACTTGTGTCGCTAGTGTTCCATGGTCGCATTATGGAAGGGCCCCGTGCTTTTGTTTCCCCTGGCTTTTGGCTGTGTCATCTTTTTTTACCCAGCGTCAATAACTACGTTGCGAAAGCGCACTCTGTTATGGGCCCTACTTTCTGCGGGATCATTCCTGGTTCTGGTATTCTGCGGAAGATTATACTTCCTTGTAACAACACAGCTTGTTCCTGCGCTGTTGTTGTTTGATGCACCAACCTTTGATTCACTTATGACCTGGCATTTGCGAGAAGCAAGAAACTTCCAGGGGAAATCAGAAATATTCCAGAGGGAACCATGAACAAATTCTCATGGGTCGTATTCCTTGTAGAGGTTCACGAGCCCAACAATAAGAACAAGCAGCAACAGCCGAAGCGTCAGCCAGATGGTCGTTCAACGGAGAAGCTTCAAAGTGACCATTATGCGTTCTTTCCTTTCATGTACACTAGTGTGCTTGTCATTACTACAAAGCGCCTTATATTTGACGACTCCGATTCTACAAAATTTCCTTTTAGCGCAAGTTCTGAACATCTGTAAGTCCTATAGAAAAATTACAGTTGGCTTCGGAGAATTTTTCAAATCATCCTAGTTAATATGTATCCAGAAGAGGGAACCAGTAAGACGAAACTTGCGTCCGAGGAAGAAGCACCTTATATTCTAGTTCTGCCAGTTTAACGTACGAAGGAGCTTTTGAAGTATAGGTTATGCTTTCAAGGTTCCCGGTTCTGTGTAGAAAAAATTGCGGCGTGGCCTCTACAAAAAAGAAAAATGAAAAGGAAGATGGGGAGGGGGGAGCCAATAAGAAATGACGGTGGCTTCACAGCAGTCCAATAATAATATGAACGAAATTGCACCTAAAATACATCGATGCATAACCATTCGGTCTGGTTCGCACGTTACGCCACGCCCTAAGTGCAATGGCGCTAGTACGGCGTTGCTGGATTGCCGAGTCACCTACCTAATGGCGGTTTTACAAACTTTAAACTAATCTCGCGAAGTCTTCAAATTTCTTTCCCCCCACTTTCGTCACACTTGGCTGTCAACAGCAAGTTTCTCAACCCCAAATTTTCTTGAATGAAGTCGAGACAATACAATATTGTGTCTGCACCCCAGTGTGTCTGCACAGAGGCTGCAATGTCGCGCCACTGGTGGCGACGTTAATATCGCTGCGCTGTCATCGCCACTCGAGACCGCTTCCAGCTTTTAGATTGAAAGAGCAACACTTTAGGAGACGCAACGATAAGGGAGACGCTGAACGCTTCCAGAATTTTTCTTCTGCCCTCCCCTCCATTCTGTTGGCCTTTCCCCCCCTCACAAGGTCTTTCTGTTTCAATGGAGAAACTTCCGGCACTCTTAGAGCTAAGTTTCAAGCGCTCTTGCTTCAAGTACGTCGTCATCGTCTTTGTTATCCTGCCATAGTGGACATTGTCGCCAGTGCAGGGTGAAAAAAAAGGAGGCTAGGAATGAAGGACCTGCAACTTTCATTCCTGCTTTGCATGTTAGACGTACAAAAGAAGCAGAAATTAATGATAACTTTTAACCTCAGCAATACATAGCCTAACAACGTGTGGGTACAAGCTAGCTCGGACTCTAGATGGCTTAACGTTAAGCTCAAAATACCCGACGAAGGAAAAACATAGAAGTGCAGGCGCAGCGCTTCTGTCTAAGTTTCTTCTTTGTATGGTCCTTTGCGATAAACGTTGAGAGACACTTAGACCTTTCATGAATACATTTCCTTCGCGTGTGGCAAGTCGTAATAATAACCGGGACGACTATAGCTGGTGTTAAATTTTTGTGAAGTGAACAGCAGGAAAGTACGGTGCAGCACAAGGCTCTTTAAGTTACATTTAGAAGCTTGAATGTGAATGTCGATTACAAATCCCATTCTGTGATGATTGGGGTTGTAATGGTTAACCAACAGAAGTAATATTACCTCGAACTAAGCGTTTGTTGTAGAAGCAGTTACCGTTACAGCAGAATGTATGGTAGGTCGCCTAATACATAGTTACAACAAAAAATTCATAGCAGGGAACAATGGACCTGCCATCTCTACGACTCTGGCAGACGTGTAAAAAGAACAGAAACCCCTCTCTTTTGGACTACGCAAATAAGCAGAGTGCTGAGAGTACCGGTAATGCATTCCGTACCTCCATTTCTTCTTCTTCTTCTTTTTTTAACAAAAGTGAAATATCCCGTCAAGTAGAGTGGCGCTAGCAGCTACGACGACTTGGAATAGCTCTGAGCACCTCATTTTTGGGTGGACGTGGTCTCACGTCCGAGGCACCTCCTCCGTTGGCGGAGCTCCAAATCCATAGTCGTTGGTTCCGTGGTCGTCCACTATGCCCTTCAGATTGCACCGTGAAAAATGAAGCCACCTAGCTCGGCCTAAACAAAAGAGTGCCAAAAAGCAATGAAAGGCCAACGGTCGAAGAGCGGGAAGGATGCATCGCCATTCTGGGTGCCTCATCATCGTTTTCTGCGCGCACTGGCGATTGGCTCTTGTTCTAGCTCGGTTTTTAGTTTCTGTTTTGTTTTTTCTATGGCTGCTGATGCTCACTGCTTTCTGCCCTCTGTGCGCTATGTTTCCCAATGCGAGAGTGTGTATAAGAACTTGATGATGCGGACTTTTTAGATGTCCTCAAGAGAGACGACAAGGGTAGAGACGTGTGTTTGTTGGTACGCTTATATCTTCAAGGCAGACGTCTGCAAGAAAACAGTGCGACGAAATGAGACGCGGTGCACGCACAGGTTCTGTAAACAACGGCGTTACAATTATTCCCTTCATCAGTCCGAACAAAATATCGTGCGAACATGTACCAGGTGAACCAACTGCAAATTAAAAAAAATGTGGCTGATCCCTCTGTCAGGGGAATAGGCATAACTCGAATGTGAAATATGTCTTCGCATAAGCAGTTAAATAGTTATATGTACATCTAGGTAAACTTGCCCATTGTTATCGGTGCTTTGCTGGCATGGCACCGTGTGACTTGGATAAACCCACGTTCACGCATCGCCTCCATGACTGTCCCCTTGCGGTAACTGAAGTAGTTTACGTAATAACTGAACACAGTCGATAGTAAATGCCGCGAAACAAAGACATCAATCACGTTTACTTGTGCTACATTGAGCCGTCAACGCCGTTGCCGTACTTGGGTGTTTAACGCAGCAGTTTTCTTGTTGCCATCACCCCAGAAGATCAGTCGGCGGGGAAGCGCCATCCGCGACGAAAGGTGACCGGTGCTCGAAGCTCGAAGCTCGTTTGGCTCAGTACGCACTGAGGCGCACTTTGGAACGGGCCTGGAATGCTCCCTTCATCCAAGAGAGGCGAAGTGAAGCTGAAGGCTGTGAATTCGATTCCCAGCGCATCAACGGACATTTTTCTGCTTATTTTGCAATGTTCTTGTTATATCTGTTTTACTCCGTCACATCCGTTACGGAAATGACGCATAGGGTGGCTGTGGACCCTGGCATCAAACACTTTCGTGTTAACAAAATTTAAAGCTAGTGGTACGCCGGGAAAACCGTCGGAACGGCGGTGCTGTTCTTTTATCGTTAATCATGGCATAACTTGCAAGACTGTCAAAGCATTTATGTTGCGATTTATGTTAGTCATGCACCCTTCCTCATTATCCTTTGGGCCCGCCAGGGTGGTCTAGTGACTATGACACTCGGCTCCTGCTCCGAAGTTGGCGGGATCGAATTCCCGCTGCGGCGACTGCATTTTGACGGAGGCGAGATGTCGAGTTCCATGTGGTTTACGATGTCATGCGGTCGAAATTTTCAGAGCCTTTCACTACGGTGTCTCTCATAATCATAGCGGGGTTTTGCCACATAAAACACCAGAAATCGTCGATGCCCTATCTATCTATCTATCTATCTATCTATCTATCTATCTATCTATCTATCTATCTATCTATCTATCTATCTATCTATCTATCTAGCTAGCTAGCTAGCTAGAGCGGGAATAATTTCAATTACGTTCTCCTTCTTCAAGGATATATTTTACTGCAATTGCACGAAAGCTGCAGCAAAACGATAAGTACAGAATGACAGTACTACCACACTTCCAAAGCTGCAGCACGGAACGAGTAAGGTTCACAGCTTCATTATAAAATATTAGAAGCATTCCTTTAGGATTACGTGTTGAACCTCAACGGAAGGAAATTTTCATGTTTAGTTACTTTATTCCCGCAAACTAAATTTTTATTTGAGCTGCTCAGATTGAGTTACGGTCGGCGACCTTTATTTTCTGGTACATCACAAAGAAAGTACCTCATTACAGTGTACAATGTAATCCATATATCTACGGTTTAAAGTTATGTTTGAAGAGCCCCAGAAGAGAGGATTTCTGCATTCCTACTGTGTTCCTGCTTCTGCTATCTTCGTCTTAAAAATGGTTTGTTTCCAGTGTCTCTCGCCCAAATTGGTTGCCATCTTTTAACTGCTTGGGCGTTTCTGAAGCAGCTGAAGTGCAAGTAATGGCAATCTTACTTCCATTTGGTACATAAGTCCTTCATTCCAATAGGGGTGGTAGGATTTGAAGGGAACAAGTACGCCTCTCACAGCTACGCCTAACACGACTCTCGGAATTACAGTTACCAATATATATCCTTAATTATACGTTTCTCATCAGGAGGCGCGCGTGGGAGCGGGGAACTCTCTGCTTGTGTTTCACTTCCGGAAGAAACTCTCAGATCGATTGATGACGAGGATTTCCTCTGCCGGACGTGACCACAAAGCTTCGTTCGATAGACTGTGACCGGAAACCATATGTGGCTGGAATCGCACGTATCGTTCGGCTCCCATTGGCGGCATAGCCGCCCTTGACTCCTCCGTGCTCCCCGTCAGCGCGGCTGCGCGGCTGCGTGCTCGTTATCCTCTGATCGATTTAGACGATTTTGCGGTAACTCTGAGCCCAGTCGCGTTAAGTAACGAACGGGACATGTCCCTCCATGTCACCTTTCTTTTGAGCTTGTACCCTCTGTACAGTGCGCGCAATGCTACGAGTTTAGGCGTTCCTTTGGGATCAATTAGCGCGGTCCGTATATACAAGAGAGGACGGTGGAGAACGTCGACATTCGGGGCAAAGAGCAAGTGCTCGACAGACGCGCGTCCGCGGCAGCACTCCTTGGGGATTCTCTGCGCTTTCGCAATATTTGCACCCTTCCTGTCGTCACTAATAATTCCATTAGCGCGAAAGCACGGGTTGGTCGCCTAACTACGTTCGTTTTGGAAGTAGAGGTACTAAAATTACAACGTTCCCGCGTTGCGGAGTAACTTACACGTCATACAGGAAACCGTGTGATGTGGTTGCGATGAACAGAAGTTCGGGGGAAGTTGGAAGCTTGAAGTCATGGAGAGATCGTTCAAAAGCAATAAATAATAGAGAACGTCGATATAGGCTCTGGCGACATTCCCTGTTGTACATGGTTTTCAATGATCTCTCCATCAATCATGGTGGAGAGTGTTGTTGGGCGATTATGATGATAATTATGCGAGCGCGAACGGCGAATTTTCATCTTTTTCGTAATTATGTATGGCTCTCATTGCATCATTTCCTTCTCGAGGTGCTCACGTTTTCTATAGCCGCTTATTTACGGCGTCTAATAAAGTGCCCTTTTCTCTGTAAATTAAAACGCAACTGGCTGCCGGAAAAGCGTTTAATTTCCCTCCGAAGGTTAGTGAACTAAGCTAACTGGTTCATAACGAAGGACAAGTACGCCACATGAATGGGACTTTAGAAAATCCTACCATCGGCATAGCTGTTCAACTGCGCTGAAGCTATACGGTAACCAAGGTTAAGGGGCTAGGACACGGGAAACGAAGGTGCTACGAGAGCAAGATTATAACAGTTATGCATAGTCAATTGGCTCGATACGTTACCTTGCTGACGATGACAGGGCTCTGTGTCTGACGTCTTTTCTTGAACCGTGCTGTGGCCCTCTGCGTTCCGCATTATTACTTAATTCACAGCCCACGTCGCTTGTCTAAAGTACTCTCACAGATTAGCAATGACTACTCTTTACCGGTCACGCAGAAATATCAGTGCGGTACTATTTCAAGCCCTACAGAGTGAGCTAAATTCGCTAAGAAATTGTCGCGCGCCTGCGTACATTGGCATGTCGCTATAATGCCCTTTGGGTTTTATGGTGGGTCGCTGGTACGCGTAAAGTTGCGTTTGGAAAGCCACGGTCCGTAAGAGACGCCGGAACATGCGCTATATGAAATATCAACAGTTTTATTGCGACAGAACATCGGGAGCTTTACGTACGACGTTTCATATCATAAAATTATTTCATCATCGATACTGGTCATTCCAGGCGTGTGAAGCCACTACCGTAAGGCTGTTTGTCTTGTTGGCAAAGCCGTCGATGAGACACTAATACAGTCGTCGTCCAGCTTTTATAATATTGAGCGCTAGAATGGTCACATATGCAGTGTCGTATCATGCCTTTTTTTTTTTTCCAGTCATTTCGCGCTTTTCTGGCCTTGGTATAAATGTGCGATATTTTCCATCCAATGTTGACCAACTAAGTCTCCTGTCTTTGTTTCGTTTTGTTTTTTAATATATTAACGGCATAGATGCCTGTAAATTGCTCAATTGCACGACTGCCCCCCCCCCCCCCGTACCCAAGTGGTCCCATGTCAAGGGGACGCTGTTAGTAATACGTTCATTACACTGCAAAAAAAAAAAAAAAATCTGGCTAAACGTTTGTTATAGCAGGACTTTTTTTTTTCACCTGCTTGTCGGGCTACCAATTTTGCGCATTTTCGCCAATGAGCCAGCGGATGGAAAAGCAGTATTACATCAGCACGTTAAGGCAATCTTTTTTGTGCACTACGAAACCTCCTGAATGTCAGAAATAATGATTTTATGCATTTATTTCTTGTCCTTGAATGGCGGGCGGCGTGTGTAGCGGCACTGGCAGCCCTTGCACTTCTTCATAAGCAGTTTTGCAGCTAGAAATGTCAACGTTTTCTTCGCATAACTTTCTTCACAGAGATGACTGCATTGCTGGTCGAAATTAGTGTTCATTAAATGGCGACGCGATTTCTCCTGCCTGTTCCTAATAAAAACTTCCTGTCGTAATTTTAGTTAGTCCTTAACGCGGGCAGGCAAACAGTAAATTGGTTGGCGAAGTGATGGTTCATAGTGCCAGCCCAAATAGCTCTCACTAAATGTATACTTGATACCTATAAAGTTCAGTTGACATTCATGCGCAATTAGCAAATGTTTGAAGACTTTTAAGTGACCAGCAACACTGTATATGCTTCTGTACTGCAATCAAATATACCTCATTCCAAAAGAAGCGGAAATTATCCAGGCTTCTAGAACTCTTGAGCGGCTTCAGGATTAGTATACCTCAGCGGCCTGTGTCTAGTGAAAGCGCGATGATGTCAAGGCGAGTATACATAATAAGGCTTATACCATGCTTTTGCTTAGTAGTACTGGAATTACTACTTCCTAATGAAAGTGCAGTTATTATGTGGAAAGAGAGGTGCCACTGTCAACTTATTTTTCGTAGGAACTAAAGACGCATAGTGTCTCACAACCAATATATGATTCTTGTTTTTTAGCAGTTACGGCAAAGTTAGCTCTTCACATGAAGTGTGCGTAAATTGAAACCAACCTGAAAGAAATAGAACGGGCTTGCTTGATAAAAAAGGCGATCGTTATCTTCTAGCTCAAATTAAGGGGAATGACAAAGGAAAAAATGCGAGTTCCTGAGGTGGGGAGGAGGAGGAGAGTTGAAGAAAGAAGTAGGGAAGCGGCTCATTAAAGGCAAGGAGGGAGAGACCTCAGAGCACCTTTCGTATTATCCAGTGCGTACAAGTACAAGGTACGATGAGCAATAGGGAGTGCAGGAACGAAGAAAGGAAACCGGGAAAAAAAAAGCACGCGTGCTACACGTCATCTACATCAGATTTCCCATGCTTTTGGGCGGGGTGCAAACAACGTCATCATCGCGTGAAACATGATGTAGAAACGTAGAAAATCCGAAGAACGTTAGCCTAACCACGTCCGGGACAGGTCACGTATCTATACATGAACGCCGCGCAGCCGCCCTTCTCGCATACTGAGTGAGCAGCGAATTCTACATCCAAGGTACGAGCTACGGACGGAAGCAAAAAGAAAGCGAGACGTAAAGAGCGTATCGACCAGTCGCGGCAAGATCTGTTTGTATATACCGCGCTTTGACGTCCGCATACAGTAAAGAAGCAAATAGCGGATATCCTAACTGAATAGAGCAGTCGGCCGCGAAGATAGCTCTCTTTCCGGCGTGAGTATGCCAACATCTTTATCCGCGTTTGAATCTTCTCTTCGATCTCCACTTTGCAGCCCTTGTTTGTTAAATCGTTTCTCGCGCTGCAAGCATTTGTATTCCCATATTTTGCGATACCGCTGCGAGCGAGTTTTCCCACACCATGTGCGCCCACAAACACGCACGAAACAAACTGCTCATCCGGTTCGGAAAAGAGTGAAAAACGCTAGCGCCTTGACAGGTCGGGGAGGGTTCCTGGAAGACTTGAATTCATATACGGGGCGCGGCGCACCCGTGTGTGTGTGTGTGTGTGTGTGTGTGTGTGTGTGTGTGTGTGTGTGTGTGTGTGTGTGTGTGTGTGTGTGTGTGTGTGTGTGTGTGTGTGTGTGTGTGTGTGTGTGTGTGTGTGTGTGTTATGTCTCCATTCGGCAGAAGAACGCTTGCAAGCTGCCGGGATCTCTTCCGTACAAAGCGCATCTCCAAAATAGTAAATACGCCAAAGACGCTTCTTAACAGCTAGGTCTAGTGCAATCATAATTCTCGTTCGTGTCACCTCAAAGCGAATTACCTTGACGGTTTGATAAGCAGCGCACAACTATGTAGGTATTTCGAAATACTGTTAAATCTTAAAGTAGTGCTTACACAAAATTACAAAGGCGAGATAACTTGTGGGATAGGTTTTAGAGGACACACACACACACACACACACACACACACACACACACACGCATCGTCCCCAAAATATCAAAGGCAGGGTCACCCTAGAACATACTCAAAATTAATTTTTAAATGTATACCACGGAAGTGAGCGCAATACAGGGCACTGCGACGCAGACATCAGCTGCGGTTCCACGTAAACAACAACCAACCAACCATGTCACGAGCTTGCGCTGGCTTCTATGCTCGCAGTGTGTTTTGTTCCGCCGTCGTTCGCTGCTTACATCGCTGTGAGAGCTTTTGTCGTTGTCGCCGGCAGTTTTTACGCCTGCCAAAAGGACGATTCCGAGAAAATTACAAAGCACACGTAAGCGTAGCAGACGAATTATTTATGCGACACTCGCGTCCAGGCAATGCAGTGTGTAGAGTGCGCGTCACGTTTCTCTGTGGTCACGTGGCCAACTGTGTTTAAATCACCTCCCCCTTTCATCTGACCTCGCTCTTCTCTGGGCTATTTGAAAACAAAACTGGCGATGGCGCTGTAAAAACGGCTCCGAATAATTAATTAACCGTCGCGCGCTGCAGAACAAGCGCCATCCAGCCATGGCGGGTGGGTTGTTAGCTACTTATTGCAACAAGAAAAGACATTTGATATTCTTATGCCTGTACTCTGGACAAAGACGAGCCAAACTAAACCCCACAGTTAATTATGGTCGAAGAGGCAGAGCATGCGTTAACGTGTAAAACTCAGTGAGTTGGTTAATATGCTTGTGTGAATATGTCATGATGTATTTTCTTTTTTGCAATGCTTTCTTTATCTCGCTATGTACTGCCGTAAGAAACGCTCACAGGAGAAAAGACAAGATTTTCGTGTTTTTTCTTTGTCTGTTTGGTTGGTTGGGGTTTGTTTATGTTTGTCATTTTTGCTCCAGAACACTGCCTTGCATATTATTATAAAGCTACTGCTCCGCAAGGCTGCTCGGCTGTAATGGCGGCACTCTTCGTTTATATAGAACAATTTTCCTGCTTGAGAATGTGTCGCCAAGGTGCCGCTAGAGACGTTGCATCTTTTAAACACAGTCCACTATACTTACATTGATTTATTCGTGTACTCCTTTTGAACGTAAGGTGAGGAGAAAAGCGGGTGGGGGGGGGGGGGGGGGGGTGCACAGCTTATGTGCGCGAAAAAGAAGTGGATCTTGAATATGCGTGTGTCTTTCAATTTCTAAAAGGGAGCACACTCGGTCACTTTATTTCACGAAAGAGGGTAACTATGTTTCGACACCTGAAGAGCTGTTGCCTACGCATGAAGCTTAAAATGTTGAATTTACCATATTTACGCTTCCCTTCTTCACGGATGACACTCTGTCAGCTGAACTTCTCTCTCTGAGAGGGACGCACTCGATGGTACTATCGATGTTCAGGCGACACAAAGGACGCTGATCGAACACCAGGTCGCTTTGGGGCAGCCATCACATCACGAGGACGTAAGTCCGATAAGGTGCGGAGGAAGAAAGGAAAAAAAAAAGCTAGAAAGGTGAGTGACAGGAAATCGATGTATGTTGGGATACGCAGGGCGAGCAAGCAAACGCGCGTATAGCAAGCTCCTCCTGTCGTTCATGGTAAGTCGTCCGTAATGGCAAATCCTATCGGTCGGATAAACAGCGACAGGAATTATCCAGGGCCAGCTTTCGTCGCGTTGCCGCTTCTCGTGTGCACAAGCAACCCTTTAGAATATGCGGTACAAGTTACAGCTAGAGGAGGACAGAGCAATGGCGAATATAGGAATAAAGCTTGAACATCGCACGCATCACTTAATAATTGATGTAGGTTTTACGTGCGGCAACCACGACATGATTAAGGGTCGCGCCTTAGTGCAAGGCGCCAGAAATTTTGACCTCCGGCGCCCGCATTCACAAAAGCATCTTACGACAAGAAAGTTCTCGAGAGGATGTTTCAGCCAATCTTGTTGCTGGACATTATCATTAGCGAAGGCATCCGACCAATCGTTAGAAGCACTGAAGAAGCTTTGTGAATTCTGGGCCCTGGTGTTCCTTAACATGCACTCATAACGCACGGTAGTCGGGCCTCTACCATTTTTACCGCCGTCGGTACATTTTTACCACAGCGGCCGGGATCGAGCCCCATGGCTTATGAGTCAGCAGTCAAGCACCATAACCGCTAGACCGCAGCAGCGGACACAGGCTTCACTTACCTGTACGATTGATGTAAAACGGAGTTCGTATTACGTGTCAGAACCACGCCATTGTTATGAGGCACGTCGCATTCCGGATAATTTCGACCACGTTGGGTTCCGCAACGCACGTGTTAACCTAAGCGCACGAGTGCATTTGCATTTCGTTCCCCTTGAACTGCGGCCGTCGTGTCCTGTAATCGAGCCCGCGTCCTCTAACTTGGCATTGCGACGCCTTGGCCGCTCAGCCACCGGGGTCGGTTGGTGCGCATTGTCAAAGAGCATCAAAACGAAGAATTTTCGTTGGGCACTGCTCTCAAGGCCAGTGTATTACATTTATTAGAAATGTTATTTCTTCAACCGAACAATGATGTTCTTTGACTTCTCGAGAGATCTCACTCTTCCAGAAAGAAAGAAAAGCACATTGGAACGATCTTACACAAACAATTTCCCATCAAAATTCCCTGAAGGAAGTCCGTATACGTTTCATAAGGTAGCTAAAGCTTTGCGATCTCATCAGTAGGCAATCTGCCGATGGAATTTGCAGAGAGCCTGAATGCACGCAATCCTGTGACACGTCGCAACCGCTGTCTACAGCGTATCCGCTAACTCCGGATGGAATGCGATCCCGATCACCTAATTACATAAGTTTATGCAGATGCGATGAGCGGCACAAGGTTTCGCTTTCGCGTGTCTTATCGGAATGGATAATCATCACAGATTCACATATTGCAGTGATGTGCACGAGTTGTGCGTTTCCTATTGACCGTGAATTCCAGAAAATGTGGCCGTCAAATAAAAAAGGACATCTAATCAAGCACAATATAAAAATAAACAAAACCACAAACCAGAAATAGCTTTTTTCGTGCATCATTAGATAGACGATCACTTATTCATTCGAGTTAGTGAAGCATAAAAATTAAAATAAGACTGGCCTAACACGAAAGTGAAACATATTTTGGCGACGCTGTGGAAAACATGAGCGGCAGTCTGGCGAATACCGGCTGAATGTGTGTTCGAGTCGAAGCGGGTGGTACATTTTCATTGTCAAATCTGTGTCCATTTCTTCAGGTCAGACATCCACTTCCGTTACGGAAATACGTCAGTGATTTCTTGGTGGACCCTGGCATAAAAGACTTTCGTGTTGAGAAAAAGGTTGGAGGACGCTTAGGCTTGCCTTTAAGAGTGGAGAGCAATATCGCCATTCGAGCACGTTCTCATCGCCTCCTCGTAACATAATTACGTTTTCGGGTGCATTTAAATTACAGACCGGGCTATCATGTGTGTAGGTGTTAAGTCGTGTATAGTATACAGTGTTTTTTTTGGGAGATTTTACAATGAGAAAAGGAATTTTGTTCACTAACGCACCTTTGCCGTTGCGTAGGGCTTGCTTGGTCGGGTGCTCCAGTAAACACGGTGGTAGCGCGAGATGCGCGTAATTACTACCGCCGTGGGCACCTACGCCGGCGCCCGCACCAGATTTTCCACGATACGAGCTCGTTATAACGCTATACTCTCATAAGGCGATTGTGCACACTGGTATACATGAACACTGATGCTCTTCGTTTTCTCGTTGTGCGCATTTAACGAATACGGTGACTTCGGGTGAGCTCCGTCGACGACAAAGATTAGCATGACGTAGGCCACACTGTGAAATTTGCATACAATCTCGACAACGAATAGAAGCCATTTTGCTCATTTCATTTCGTCAGCACTGTAGCGATTCACTTCGTTTAACCAAGTTAATATGGTAAGTCGTTCATGTTAAATGGGTCTTACGTAGGTGAAGGAATTTGTTCTTTCTTTTTCGCGACTGGCTGATGACTATAACAAAATATCGCTTAAATGTTCAAGCTTTCATCAAAAATAAATAAGATGCACAAAATTTATCTCCCTCCCCAAGCTCACGTCCTCCCTTTTTTTTTCTTTTATGGTAATTTTAAACTATTTGCATCAGTGAATAAGTGACGAAATGGTTGTATTCCTATAGAGAGCTTAAGTATACAGCAGCGGAGACATGATGCGCAAGCGCAGTAGGAGGAAAGAAAAAAAAAGCTAGACAGGAGAGAGTGCAGTGTCCATTCTTTTCCCTTCTGTTGTGCCTGCGCAGCACGTCGCGTGTTCAGTACGAGCCAACTGCTCTGCTACTCTGCAAGGCAGTTTCACGTATAGCAGGCACCTTCAAATCAAGAAACAAGAACAATCAGGTGACGTCAAATGAAGGATTGTTTGCTGCTGCAAGTGTTCACCACGTGTATGGAAGTCTCCACAAGTACAACGACGGAGCGACGTTGGAGAAATTATGACAGCTGTCACTAAAAAATTACACCCATTGCGCAAGCATTATACCTTATTGATATTCTGGCTTACTTTAAAAAATATCCTGTCTCATCATTTTTCTTCTAACTTTCTTGTCTGTCTTTAACCATGTCCCAGTGCTGCAAGGTAGCAAATTGGACTTCTTAATAACTTAATTTTCATGTATTTCCCAATCTCTCTCTCTCTCTCTCTCTCTCTCTCTCTCTCTCTCTCTCTCTCTCTCTCCATTTCCGGTTTTAGTTCCATTTCCGATGTTGTGGCCCCATTTACATAGTGATAAGAAAAAAGCAAAGAAAGAACCCATTATTGTCCACAACCCGCTACTAAATCGCCCACTTGACGCCCTTGCCAGTCACGTCAAGATTAACGACAAAAAAAAAAAATACAGCTTCGATGTTGCAACGGGTTTCGTGGCGTGGAACAGGCTTCAATTTCTTTCCTTCTTTCTTTCTTTCTTCTTTTCTTAGCCCCACCATGGCGGTCTAAAGGCTGTGGCACTCGGCTTCCGAAAGTCGCGGGATCGAATCCCGGCCGCAGCGACTGTATTTCAATGGAGGCGAAATGTTGAGGCCGCGCCCGTGTGCTGCGCAGTGTCATTGCACGTTAAAGATACCAAGTGGTCGAAATTTCCGGAGCCCACCGCTACGGCGTCTCTCGTAGTTAAATCATGGTTTTGGGATCTTAAACCACACAAGTCAGTCAATCATGATTTTTTATCTCATTACGTAGTTCCTTACTTATTCATTTATTTAATAACTTACTTGTACTTACTCTTGTCTGATTCCTGAATAATCCTGCCTCATACAAGCATATTCAACGCTGTGCACACCTACCTCAAGTTATTTAAAATTTATTAGTTACCCTGGTGGTTAAATTACTCTTTTTTGTGCTAAACTTGTGCTCTGACGTCACACCTACCTCACACATCTCTGAACATGATGTTTTTATACGATCTTTATTTGTTTTATTGTGTTTTTTTTTTTTTGCTTTTCGTAACAAGCGTCATCCGGAGGTGTATCGGTGTGACGAACAAGAAGCATAATGTCCCTCCGTGCTATCGCCATGACACTACCCAGCTAACAAGTACATGTTTTGCTATGTAGCTCACTTGCTATCTCTCTAAACGCCTCTGGGGATGACGCCGAGTAACGAGGTTCCGGTATTAATAGACACAGCTTTGAATGTCTGCCTACACGCCAGCGCTCCCTCGTAGCTCTTTCTAGCGTCTACACGTCACCGACACATGTCACCGACTGAGTCGGCAATTAGGAAGCTTAATTACTGCTACAAAAGTCTGCGTGTATTTTTCACGCTCATGAAGCACAGACAGGTAGCCTCCTTCTAGTTGGTATATTTGGCTGTCAAGCTCAGATGTGTGTTGACAACAAAGAACAAAGAACAGGCCGCTCTCAGAGATCTAGCATCAAGTTATTCTTGTTACTATCTATCTATCTATCTATCTATCTATCTATCTATCTATCTCATTTTTTGCGATACAGAGTTGTGTACTAGCACCGTATACTAGACGAAAGGAATACTAGACGAAAACAAAGAGCCAATCTAAGTTTATAAATTATTCTTTCGATACCTTACTGACGTACGTTTATTTCGTCGTCATACGTTTACTAACAGAATGTAATGTGAAGGTCACAGTTTTAATATTGAATGTCGCACCGAAATTTTCCCGCGTGATCATCAGCGTGACGTAACAGAATTCGTAGGGATTCTTTTTTTGCATTTTGGCCACGTTGGCTTCACCACAGTCCAAGAACTTAGTATGATAAGTCGGTGCATATCTTAGAGGTAAGTGTACTTCATCAGTTGAAACTTCTGTGGTTTTACGTCCTCAAAATCACGATATAACTATTAGATACGCCGTAGTAGAGGGCCCCGGAAATTTCAATCACCTGGAGTTCTTTGACGAGCGCTGACCTCGCACAGAACAAGGGCCTCTAGGATTTCGCCTCCGTCGATATGCGGCCTCTGCGGCTCAGGTTCAATCCCGCGACCTTCAGGTGCGCAATTAAGTGGCATAGCCACAAGGTGAACGCGGCGGGTCATTTCATTCTTGCCAACTAAGGAGCATGTGGGCCTCAATAAACCACGTCAGATGATCGTTGATGTAGGAACTTCAAAATGACGTTGGTCCCTGTACTTTCGTTTAAGTGCGCAGCGCTTTAGCGGCTCGCCTTGTCGACGACCGTCGCCTCCACCTGTCGCGTGATCACGCTTCTCTCCGATACTCCCACGCGCAAGAGAGGGAGCCACCGCCTCGCCGAGCGTGCGATTTCTCCTCTCAAGGAACCTCTCCGGTGCACAACTAGAATTTCTTGGTTGCCCTACGCTAAAAGCGGTGGGTTTGGCCGTGCTACTCACTTTCTCAGGTTTCACAGTAGTGGAGCTGCTCGGCTGTCCTCCCTCTCTGATGCACCGGCTGCGATGACTGTTGCTCCCTTGTACTATTTGTTTTTCTTCTCGCTTACCAAGCGTCATGTAGCGATGATAACGGCGCTTTTGATATTGTGAAAAAAGTTAATTACCATTACAAACACAATTGTTTTTCTGTTTAGGGCACCTTTAAATTTAGGTCCGACGGCGCATGCGACCGCATTTCTCAAGTAATAGTGGATCCTGCGTGTGGCCCAGTAATACTGAACTATAGGCCAGTTTTCGACGATTGCAAGCATACGCTGCGCCTGTGCGTGCGTGCGTGCAAGACGAAAAGAATACTCAGCTTCGTGCTCCTATATGCCTTCAGCAATGTTTCTCATTTCTGCAAAACTTCCGAGCTCCTTTGTCAGCTTGTCTCGTGTTGAGCCAAAATCGTTCTTAGTGCAGGCAGTATACCAGTGTGTAAACTTCATTAACTGAACAACTCGGTCACGGGTGGGTAGGAATCGTCGGCAATCGCCAGTCCTGAAAACTTAGTTATGCGTCAACACGCACAGAGTGTGTTCGTACGCCCTTTCTCCAGCCGCCAACCGAAGAAGCTCACCCGCAATGCAGGAATCCCTCCATGTGCGCCCATGACTCCGGCTGAATCCAGCTGCAAGGGCTGGTCCTGCCTGGCCTGCCTTTCGCACTTGCCGCCTGATGAGGTAGGTATGTTGAGTAACACTTGTTGTTAGGCTGTTTTGCTCTGCGTGGCTCTGGAATTGTCTATTTTTGGCATGTGGTTATATCGGTACTACGGTACACCTGAGAGTGAGCAGCAGCTCTACCGATACCTCACCTTACGATACTCTTCTCAGCCTATTTTTCGACCATCCCACGCTTCCCTAAAGAAGCGATGGAGTTTACCACCGCCGGTGAGAGACACGGAGTCTCACCTTTTTTTTTCTGTATTATGGCTAGCCTTATGGTCCACCATGGCTTTTTTCTATATCATGGTGAATAAGGCGGATAGAGAAGCGCCTCTGTTACCACTGCTCACCCTCTTTTTATGATCAACAAAACTCTTTTGTGCTTTTGTATTAAAATGCCCTAGGAAACAGCAAACGCTAGCTTGATTTTATAATTTCATTGTGGCACCTATCTATTTCCTAAAAGATTATGGCTTTTTTCTTACTTATATTTGCGACGATCGCTGACAATTTGACAACCTTTTCTCTACGGTCGATCCAGTGGGCGCAGGTGCCGCGCAAAATAAGCGAAAGTGGCTAGCCGCTTTGTTAGCTCCAATCATGGGTTTCAGCGCTTAGGTACGTCTGCGGATAACATGGTATCTTGCGTTTTATAAGTTATCTTTGCATCACCTGCTAGAGACAACGGCTAACGACCAATGTAGGGGCAATCCGCTGGACATAGCTTATCGGCTAAAGCAATTTCCGCCAGTGACTGTTTCGGAGCGTCGGTGCACCCTCATCACCCCCACCCTTCACCCCCCTCACTTCCGGGCTGCAAGAGGTAAGCCAGCTCAAAAGCTTCTCGCTTCTCTGCACTTTGTGATGCTGTAGTCGCACCTCTCAGGAACGTATAATAGGTCGCTTGACAAAAGCGCAGGAACGGGTTATCCGATTACAAAAAACGTTAATCTTCTCCCCGGTGCCCTAAGTAAGCTCATTTTGACGGTTTCATATAATACCCGCAGCTGACGGCGATTACGGGGTTCCGAGATAACAGCGAGAAAATGGGGTGACGTGTTATTTTTTCTTCTGAAAGCCACAAAACTTACGATGTGCAAATTCTTGGTCGCATATTAGTGGTTTCTTGTTACGTATTGCATACGTAATATGTATTTGCTCAACCTTCGTTTGCCTTGAAATTGATGAGTTCTATATCTCGACTTTAACCAACCGAGAGAACAAGCTGGTTTTAGGAAAAGTTACTCGACAATGGACCACAGCCACGCTATCAACCCAGTAATCGAAAAGTACGCGGAATATAACAAACCTCTTTATATGGCGTTTATCGACTACGAGAAAGCATTTGACTCGATAGAAATACAAGCAGTTCTAGAAGCTCTACGTAGACAAGGGGTACCTGACATATACGTGAAAACCATCAACAACATATACAAAGATTGCACAGCCACACTACTCCTACATGACAGAAGCAGAGAAATCCCGATCGGGAGAGGTGTGACACAGGGAGATACGATGATATCCCCGATGCTATTCACTGCATGTTTAGAGGAAATCTTTAAACGTCTAGACTGGGAAGACAAGGGAATCCGAATACACGGAGAATATCTCAGCAATTTAAGATTCGCAGACGACATTGTGCTCTTTAGCAATGATGGAGACGAACTACAAAACATGATTGATGACCTAAACAGGGAAAGTATTAAAATTGGATTAAGAAGAATAGGCAAAAGACCAAAGTTATGCTCAATAGCCTAGCTAAGGAACAGGAATTTAAAATCAACACTGAACCCTTACAATGTGTAAACGAATACGTATACCTGGGACAGTTAATAACAGGAACTCCTAACCATGAAAAAGAAATTATCCACAGAATAAGGTTGGGCTGGAGCGCATTCGGAAGGCATTACGAAATCATGACTGGAAACTTACCGCTCTCACTAAAACGAAAAGTATTCAATCACTGCATTCTCCCAGTACTAACGTACTGCGCAGAAACGTGGAGGATAACGAAAAAACTAGAGATAAAACTAAGGAGCACGCAACGTGCAATGGAAAGAAAAATGTTGGGGGTAACGCTAAGAGATAAAAAACGAGCGGAATGGATCAGAGAACAGACAGGAATAGCCGATATTATTATATCAATTAAAAGAAAGAAGTGGACCTGGGCAGGACATATCATGAGGAGGAAAGATAACAGATGGACAGTAAGAGCAACGGAATGGATACCAAGAGAGGGAAAACGTAACAGAGGCAGGCAAAAGGTTAGATGGAGCGATGAAATTAAAAAGTTTGCAGGCATGAATTGGAACCAACTCGCTCAGGATAGGGTGGATTGGAAATCGTTGGGAGAGGCCTTCGTCCTGCAGTGGACCTAAACAGGCTGATGATGATGATGATGATGATGATGATGATGATGATGATATCTCAAAATAAACCCGCAGGGACTGCGGTCTCGCACTCTACTAACATTCGCACCCTTGGGGGGGCTTCTGGCTTTCTGTGCTTTCTTTGAAACTCAGCTGTCGCCACTTTCCTGTCGAAAAGGCTCTCTCTCTGATGGCACAAACGCTTTTTGGGCACTTTAAAGCATGCCGAGCGCACGGTGTGAAATGACAAAAATGCGCGCAAGCCTGACGACAAATATTGTTTTGAGACAAAAAAAAAAAACGCCCTATAGCATTGGTTATAAAATGCGGGTGCGCGGACAGCAGATAGAGTGCGAAACTCGCGACCGCGATCATTTTTCTTTTCGTTGTCGATGTCAAGGCCAGTTTACTCAGTTGTCTTCGCCACGTGGCACTACCATGTCACGGCGAAGCCAACTTTGCCGCGTTGCGTGTTTCACAACAAAGCAAGCTTTGCCCCCAGTACAATATTGTCATGTGGTGAAGCGTAATATGCATAAGAGTAGGCCACGACCTGTCACCAGCCACAGCACCCCATGGGGGTAGGTGTGGTGTCCCTGTCGAGCAAAAGGGGTGTACAATATGTAACTTTGTTGTGCGCAATGATGTGCAATCTGCACTATACTGCCTCGTTTGGTCTCGGTTACTACCTATTTCCTGCCATATGTTGTGTTATCTTGGAGCCCCTACACGCATGCCTCCACCTCCCTTCCCCATTCCCTCACTGCAAGAGGTTCACCAGCACATCTACCGGTCCACAAGGAATTCCTGACACTCCCATGTCTGAGAACCATTGACCTGAAGGGTGCACTTTTCTCTAGACTGTCGTGATACACCCCGTGTATCAAGCTGGCATCACTTGCTTACCCGGAAACACACTTGCCCTTTCAGGCTTGTCCTTACTCAGCAACACAAAGAGGGTTCAATGGGATAACTATTCATGAAACCGTAATTACCGCCGCTGCTATATGAAGGCAAAAATAAAACAATGTATATTTCAACTTTCAACCTAGCCATGTGGCATTTGCATCATTTGGCCTAACGTCGCAAAGCACAGCTTCGCTGGGCATCCACCTTAACTGAGCGGGATGGCAATGTAATACTCTTGAGGGCTATATTTAAGTTGCAGATACATTTGCAGACGCTTATTTTACTCTTATTTGTTATCTTAAGGTTGAGGGAGAGTGAGTTATGCATGCATAGAAACGAAACTCAGAAGAGTAAACAGTGAACAGTTGCGTCCCTTTCGAGCACAACTCCCCTTGACGATACGTTCGCACCTGCGCCATCTTCCACGAAATCTCATCTCTTCACAGAATAAACACTTCTCGTTCGCGATTCACGGTGTGTTCTCTGCTTTGACAAGTCGTTTTTTTTTTTAAAGAACGGAGCATAGAATATTTCATAGAAGGGCTTATAACGCATAGAGTTTCGCAGATAATGGTAATGTAATAATAACATTTAATCCCTTAATTAACGGGCACAATTTACCTTTGTGTTACACGCCACTCCCAACACGCTCCCTTTCCTCAGCAAACATAATAACGAATCCATCTTTTATCCTCGCAGGCAAAGTAAAATCTATTTGAGAGTTTCTACAGACGTTCTTAAGCAGGTGGAAAACGAGTGGCTTAGCGAATTATATTCTTCTCTTTAATAATCCACACATTTTCTTAATTGCCCTGCATTTCCTCAAGCACATTAACCTGCAGCTTATCTCTGACGTGTTGTACACCTTCTTCAAGTATAAAAATTGGGACTGATATAGTTGTCCCTCCCCCTTTTGTTTCTTCAGAAAGCCCATTAAAAGATGAATACTTTTCCATGGAACCCTCTAAGTCATAATGATAACTTATTCAATAAAACAAGCACGGGAGTAAGCGCTAAAGTGTTCGCGTTTTTTTTTTATTAACCATGCACTTTAAGGTGGGTTTAAGACAAGGTAACTAGAACGCGACGTACCCGTCCAAGACACGCTAACGCCAAGCAAGCGTAAACATAACCTGCAATGTTCCGCAGTGGCTAGCCAAGCGCTTTCAAAAAATGACGACAAGCACTAAACAGCCGTCAGAAACTTTTCGGTTCGACTATTCTATTTATATTTATCGCTTAGTATACGCGTGATATAAACGGTTACTGCTTAAAACTTTGACAACGCTTTTCTATCATCCCATAGCGGATAAGCGAACGGCTGTACGAGACGCTTTCACTGCGAAAAAGAGGAAATGTTCGGACTTTTTGTAAACCTTAACGTCTTTTGTTTTCTTTTTGTTGTTAGAGCAACGATGAGAACTAAGTCTGGGAGTGCGTGCAGATCATATCTTTTCACTTTACGCCTTCGCTCTTGAACATAGGTAGCTCAATGAGTTATTGCCTTTCTAGCCATATTCCTTCAAAACTTAAGTGAGGCAGATAACGATCTTCACTGGAAGGGCTCGCATTTCTCGCTTTTCTTTTTGTGCTCTTACTTCAAGCGAACCTGAAGGAAGGAGAACGTTAACTTCATTTAGCGCCCCATCCATCAACACTAAAGGTAAAGGCTTCGTCAGGAATGAAATCTTGATGAATTGTAGGTGATAATGCCACACTTTCCGTGGCATGTACTCAGCCACACGTTATCATAACCAACTGGAAGCGCAGGATCGCCAATTTATTGTGTTAATATTTTTATTGATAAGAAACGAAATAGGAAAAAAAAAGAAATATTGATAAGGAAAGTGCACGCATGCTTCTTGGCATGGGGTTCTGTACCGTGCCACTGAGTACGGAATACTATTCCGTGAAGGTCCTCCCTGATTGGTCAAATCTGCCTCCTCAAAGCAGGAGGGACCAATCAGTGATTCGGAATTGGTCAATTCAGGCTGTCAAGGCAGAACTGACCAATCGTATAGGGTTAACATGACGCGGTATTCCGTATTCAGTGATTCGATATAGGCCCCCCTCTTTCTGAAATTCAACATGTATAAGGCTACAAACTACAGAAATATTATGGTTACGTTGCAGGCAATGTCCTTTTAAACACATTCCGCGCATTTTATCACTTGTGCACTGTAAAATACTTCGGGCAAATGAACTACCAAAGAAAAATAGACCTGTCTAGGATCTGGAACAGCACGAGAGCAGTAATTCTTCGGAGTTTGCGCAGGAAACATGTGGCGCAGTCAGCAACAGCAAAGCGAAATTTATGCACAACAAGAAGCGTTTTGATCAAACACGAGAAAGGCGTGCCCTGTGGTGAACGTTTTCGCATGTTGCGAATTCTGACGAGTCTCTGCTGATGAAGAGCCCCCTCCCCCCGGCTCCGTCTTGTTTCTTTTTTTTTTTCTGTTGCAGCTGTATCTGCGAACCTTCCTTTTCTCTCGCAAGTAGCTTTTGTTTCAACATAGAACGCTCTGATTAGAGTGTTTAGAAAGGTTTGGGTCCTGACGGTGGAAACGCAACATTCAAGTGAAATTAAACCGAAACGGCCAGCGTAGTCTAGCGTGCGAACGCGATTCCTAGAAACTGTTGCTTTGAGAGTTGCTAGAGCGACCCTATCAAAAATCTTGTAAGCTTTAAAACGCAGCCTTACTCGTCGTTATCAACGTGCTGAATGTGCATGATCATTCAAGTATGTTATCGTTTTGCGCTTTCTGCTATTGAAGTGGTGCGCCTAATTTTCTGCCCCCTACGAATGATCCTCGTTACGGACTGTTTGTTTTCCACAAGCAGAAAGAAAGAAACGTCATTTAGTGTTACATCCTGTGCGAACAACGCTGTTGCGATGACTAGCAGTTGTTGATTTACTGCAGTTAGCGTTTCATTTTTTTTTGTATTAGTTGTAACCAGACGAAAGTAAAGCATAACTACTCACTTCAACTAGTCATAAGCACACATCGTAGCTACTTACATACCGCATGTAGCGGTAAAAGCAACCCCCAAATGTTTATTCATGTCGAAGATGCAATATAGAGATTCTTAAGAAGGCTGTAAGACGACCGGAAAAAAGCAGCTGCATAGAAGGTGCGCCATTGTTTGCTAGAATCTCAGGCTGACCGCCAGTTATAGAGCATTTGTGCTGTTATAGAGGCAGTACCCTTATGTTATGTGCACGTGTGTTTGACGTGAACATAACATAAGGGTACTGCCTATATAAGGGCCGAGACACGAAGTGAAAGCACGGCTGGATATATTGGAAATAATCTATCTATCTATCTATCTATCTATCTATCTATCTATCTATCTATCTATCTATCTATCTATCTATCTATCTATCTATCTATCTATCTATCTATCTATCTATCTATCTATCTGCTTTGTTAATTACTGGATATGCCTTCGTTGCTTGAGTATAGGCCCTACTTAATAGGTACCAAAACAACGAACCATGACCATAAACAATACATCAGACATTAGAACATCGACATTTCACTATTTCCTCTTTGTCAGATCGGCCACGGCGGGCGCGTTCCGATGGGGCGAAATGCAAGAAGCACATATGGGCTTAGATTTAGCCGCACTTTAATGAACCCCAGGTGGTCAAAATTACTCCGGAACCCTCAATTGCGGGATGCGTGTGAGTCATAGCTGCTCTGGCATGCAAAATCCCACCAATTATTATTATTATTATTATTATTATTATTATTATTATTATTATTATTATTATTATTATTATTCGACCGTGATTCGGGCCCACAGAACCTCAAAAGTTAGCTGCTTTACATCGAATGTTCGCTTTCACACCCACAAAGTAAGAACACTTTGTCCCTTTCAGTCGTGAGAACCGTTCAAGCTTTACATAGCGCACGATAACTATATGCAGAAATTGCAGTGAATGTCGGAGCCTCTACATGGGTGTCCCTTTTATGACACGTTCCTGCCGACAGCAAAGCAGTTTTCCGTCGCATGGCCGTGAGACCGAGCAATCAACAAAGCCCGAGTCGCCAGAGACGCGGGAACATGCGCCGGCGGTTTCCCCTACCTAACTGTCGAGAAGGAATACCGGAATTTGGGCCGCGCCTAAATTGCAGTGACGCAGTGATGAAGCTCAGCTATGACACGAGCGGTACGCGACCTGGTTCCGTGCGCTTTTTTTATTTTTTCGCAGTAGTTCCTACGATGCTTAACCAGAATGTAGAACATCCCGAAGCCTAAATAGGAATTGAGTCGATTGCACAGGAAAAAAAAAAAAAAGATGCGCGACATAAGTAGATATGACCGCTCCACTTAGCGCGAACACCCGCGCATACCTTTCCTCGATGAAGCCGAGAGAATCGTCTTCCAAAGGCTGTTTAAGAAGACTCTGTTTCGTATATTTCGAGAACATTGTTCACTTGTCAACGCGTTACTTTTTATTGCTATTACACGTGTTTGCAATCTAGAGTTCGACGAAAACACGTCGGGCGAGCAATGAGGACATTGATATGAAGCGAACACTCGCCAAAAGTGAAATGTATTAAATGAAAACAAAAACTCAACGTTTCCGAACCCTTACATGTCCCTTGATCACAACAAAGTAAACGCGGTGGCTCATGTTTAGTTGGGGCAGAAATGGCGCAGTGGGACGAGTGTAGATTTCGGGACGATTCCAACACGTCGTATTTATCGCATGTTATGTCGTCTGAATGTGCAGCGATTGATAGCATTAGCCCCGCAGATAGTATCTCCTGCATGACGTCTTGCTGAGTCCTCCATGCAGTGGCCTGTATTCTTATCTTGTTCAGATAAAGCCCTGGAAACCGAGTTTTCCTTGGCGACATCGTACTGACGCTGGTCTATGCGATTTTTTTTTCTGTAATTGCCAGTTTCGCCAACATAGCTTGCACCACAGTCTCTGCGAGTTATTCTTATATGCGATATCCTTATACCGTGCACTGACACCGCACAGTACACAGGCCTCAATATTTCGCCTACATCGAAATGCAGCCGCCGCAGCCGAGATTCGATCCCGCGACCCTCGGTTCAGCAGCCGAGTACCATAGCCACTAGACCACCGTGGCGGGGCGATATTTCCGAGAGGTCATTTGTGCGCATTAGTTGATAACGTAGCTCCCTTGAAGGACCACTGCATAGACTTGGGACTCCTCAAAGGTTATCGCCCCGGATAAGATACTATACTAAAGACTTTATTAGAATTACTAGAATTACTGCACATTCAGACCACACAGTGTGTGAGAAACAGAACACGCGTGATCTCCCCGATATCTACACGTGCGCACTGCGCCATCTCTCGCACATTTAAGCAAGAACTCCTCCTCTATTAGGGTGTCGTCATGCATTCGCCGTATACAAGTAAAATCATAGCAACGCATGACCAATAGCGCACGTTTTCGTACGCGGGAAGTTGTATATCGCGTGCAGAAAAGCGACCACACATTCGCCCAAAGTTGCTCGACGCATGACAAACTTGCACTCAGCTGCTGCGGGAAAGCGATAAGGGCAAACTAAGGAAGGTGGCTGCTCTGTTCCCAGGCTCTCGTGCTAATTGGAGAGCAGATCGCTAAGTAGCTTTCGCTTAGTGGACGCACGTACACCACGCTTCTTCCCAGTTCGTTTAGAAACTAATGCTGCGAAGCTCACGGGATGGCTCTCGGAGGACTGCTATAAGAAATACCCTTTTTGTTCCACGAGAAGGCAAAGCCTTCGCCAAGTTTCTTGCGCTTCATTAACGAAGGGTTTTTTTTTTTTCTCGACAAAAAGTTTCCTAATGCCTCTGATAGATCAGGCGCCTATAGCTTCGAATGGCCAATCAGTTGCCGCAATATTCTTTTTGTTTTAGAGTCAGGTCCGCTGCACGGGTTTCTTTTTTGACGGCTACTGAAGTTTGTCTATGAGTTTATAGACAAAGTGCGTGGTATACATGGCGTCGCCGACGCGCAGCATTGCTACTTTTAGATTTCTTCGATTGATATGCGATGATGACCGGCGTTTGAGCGTAACTATTGGCGTATATTTTAGTTGCTAGGGTAAGACCTGTGCTGTGTGCGAATTGAAGCAGTTTGTTGTGATATCTGGTGCGATATACCTAATAATCAGAGGTCGTCGTGGTGATGTAACGGGGTCTGTGTTTCATTAAAAGATATGACCTGGACAGGTCCATTTTTGTAGGTAGGTATGATGGGCCTTTATCACACGAAAGGAGCGGTATGGACAGGACAGGTTAGATGCAGTGATTAATTCGGCCGGTTTCACTTTGAGGAGGAGGAGGAGGAAGAGGAAAGGAGGAAAGACAGGGAGGTTAGCCAGTGCTTAGACCGGCTGACTACCCTGTGCAGGGGAAAAGGGGTGAAGGGAATGAAAGATAGCAGAAAGGAGACACGACAAAAAAAAAGAGACAAAAAACAAGAAAAAGGAAAAAAAACGCGACACTGTCTGTGCCGTAGACCGCCCGTCCTTAAAAACCGCAACAGCGCGTTTAGCGCTTTCCGTGCTGACGATGGACGTGGCCAGTGTCCCAAGACTCGTTGCTCGGACAAAAGGCTCCTGTCAAGTCTGTCTGGAGCAGCGCTAAGTTCTCTCCTGGGGCCACCGAAACGGGGAACACTCACATAGAAGATGACAGATCGTTTCGTCGCAGCCGCAGTTCTGGCACATCGGGTCGCTTGCCATTCCAATACGAAATGAGTAGGCGTTCGTAAAGGCAACGCCAAGCCACAGGCGACACAGAAGTGTCTCTTCAGCTCGAGGTATTCCTGACGGAAGGGGGAACTGAAGGTCTGGGTGCAAGCTATGGACACGAGCATTGGTGAATTCTGACGAATTCCAATGTGTACGTGTTTCACTTTATATTTCGCATGTTCAAAATTACGTGTAATGCACGCTACAGACGTCTTTTTTTTTTCCTTATCTATTTCCTTGTTCAAAGCGACGGCGCAGCACTCGTTGCCCGGTATTCATTAGCTGCTTGAATAAAATTACTCACCACGAAGATAATTAATTTTCATAGAATACGTTCGGGGCATTCGCAGACATGCTTGTCTTTTCCTCACAATGGGAGTAAAACTTATTTGTATCGCTTACCTTCTGCCGTATGCACAACTGGAGAGATTTATGTTAGCAGGCACTTATTACGCGCTGTGAATTACAGCACAGTTTTACTGTACTTTAGCCCCTTTTCTGCTCCATGTATAGCATGACAAAGGTTCTTCAAGTTAACCTGCATGGTACGTCACCAACTGCATACACAAGCGTGAGACTCACATAAGCTTAACTTCTAATCCGTGGCTAAAAATTAAATTCCTTCAAAAGGAGCTGCAACAAAGTGTGTGGCTGTTCTATTATTTTATCCTTATATGGCCGCGTATTCGCGTCGTCCAACAAGTTACTGAAGCGTTGCCCTACCGTGGGTGCCGCTTCCGCTCTTATTTTATTTCGTTCATACCTACAAGCACGCACGTCGCGCACGCCATTCATCGTGTTGATCTTCTTTTGGTCCCGCACAGCAGGAACCTAGGCAGGCTTCCATCTTTTCGCGGTAAAGTAAATCCGGAAGGAAAGAAAAAAAAAAAAGGGGGGGGGGGGGGGGTAATGAAACTAAAAACATTAATATATTCCTGCTTTACCGTACCGGTGAAATAACGCGGGATAAATATATGAACAACGCGACGACACCGTGGGCCCGGTGTCTTACGCCTCAACGCACATCTAATTACCTGTGGTTTCCGCATAGGGTAAAACATTACAGATATCAAATGTACAAGGGAAACGGAACTGCAAGTTTGCGAGGTGTGCTGGGCAATAATTACACCGGCTCTTTGTATGCACTCCACATTAGCATCCCTTCGCATATATAAAGAAATATTTAAGGTATGAGAGTATATTCCTGCAAAGCTTTTTTTTTAATTGCTCTTTTTAATCGCAGTAACGCTACGTGTACCGCTAACATACGTGTGAAACAGTAAAGAAGGTACTGAACATACTTTTGCGATTGTGCGAAGAAAATAATAATAATGAAAATCACGAGCCACTTTTTAATGGACAAGAACAGCAAGATTCGGTTATTTATCTGGGATATATAATGGAGCTCTAGTGCAACTTGCTTACTTAATTTATGCAAGAAATGTTCCAGGGAACGACATACATTTGCAATGCCCATCTTTTCAATCTGTTGATTTAGTGCGGCCGTCTCGTCGTCTTCAGCTTGAACTTCACCAAGGGGCTAACAAAAAGAAAAATAAAGAAAGAGCGCGCCCACAACCACAGCCACGCGATTATTATAACCCACGCTACTGCAGCTGTGTGTATCGGGGGAGCCGGCAGCGCAAACTACTCCTCCTTTCTGCAAGTATAACGAGAGGCAGTTACTGCTGCATTCGCTCCTTCCCAACGCTGTTATAGCGGTGGCGGGTGTTTGGGAAGTTGTACTACGCCGTCGCGACATTGTGTTCATTGCATATAAATTGCTCCTGATGATATGGGATACTTGTGTTTTGGATGAATTCATATCCACACTCGCGTGATGTCGATCGCTTCTTTCTTTCTTTGTTTTGACGTCGCATAGTTAGAGTATAGATATACGCGCGTTTTCGGGCTACAATGGCGTGAGAAGCACTAAACAACAAAGCCGTTAACTCGTTCCCCCTAGCAGTATCCGTTAGGAGGAATACAGTACCGCTTTAACTAATACAGCAGGATGCCGTAATGTGCCGCGTGTGCTTCCGCAAAAAGGAAAACGGGATAAGAATGCTGTGTGGACAGGGGGTCTACAATTAAAGGGAACACTTCGTGCAGAGCATGTCCCGATTTCACCGTCTTGGAAAAAGCGCATTGTACTGTAACGGCAGGAAACAACTTGGGGTTGCCAGTTGTAACTTTCTTCGGCACATTTCCGCGGAGCACGGGAGCTGTTTTCACAGCCACTTGTATACTTTGGGCACCGGTGATTTTAGAGGCGGACTGCATGGTCTCGCGTTATTTTTAGCGTAATTCATGTATAGTTTAATGGACAAGAAGAAAAGAAGACGAAAGTAAGAAAAGATTATGGGACAGCTGATCATGATTATGGTGGTCAAAAGATTAGGGAACAGCTTACAACTGATCGCAACACCAGCAAACAGATCTATACTGAGCACAGAACACACGTGAAAACCAAAGAGAAGTCATAACAAAAACAAGGAATAGAAAATGCTACAAAAGACCGCTTAGGGCCGGCTGGCCAAAGAATGTTCAATTCATTTCATGAGGGCTAATTCAGGAGCGGTGATTCCGAGAAGTGCTATCGAGTCTTTTCAGTCGGCATATAAGAGCCTTACCACTCCATCCGTCCTAATGACTGGCTTTCGATCATTTTGTTCACGGATACGGAATCGCACGACTTCTGAACGAAGTCCTGTTGCCTTCCCGTCGTAATTGGGGCTTTTTAAGCCTTTAATTGACGTGAAATTGCATTACCTGAGAAGATTTTAATTGTATTCACATAAAAAGGTGTACGGTTAGGTCTTTTTTGTTTATATCTGCTTTATTCAGCTGCGCCTTTGCTTTCAACACGCCTGGGCATGTCTCCCTCCGATGAGCGCATTCCAAAAACTAAAGCCAGCGGAGCCATATCGCCGTTCACATAACCACTACGATGTGGTGGTGGACAGGGGGCAAAAGTACGGGTAGTAGGTGCAGGCTGAGGGCGACGGTGCGGATAGTAGGTTAAAGGCCAGAGCGGGTCCACCTTTCCCTCTTGCGTGACGGCGGACTTGGTGGGCCCTTGAACAGCTCCGCTGTTAAAAGCTATTTTGAAGTCTTTCGTAACGTGTGAGGAAGAGACTGATAGGCCCAGGATCGTCACAGCCGCAGCTGAGTAACGAGCACACTGAATCGAAGAAATACATGTTTCCCCCTATGCTTTTATCAAGAGGAAGGAACAACTTTGTTTTTAATTGGCAAAATTGTGAGGGATTAGTTTTCTCTCCTCGGTGAAAGCCGGAAGTCCTCGGGCGCTGGCGGTATCTTCGGCTAGCAAATCTTGATCTGAGCTAAGCAGGGCGGTCTCCCATTGCTCTCTGCCATTGTAGATTTCCTACTGCATGGCTGTCTGAGAACAAGTCCAGATCATGCTGTTGAGGTCCGCCCTTTCCTGGCAGAACTTGCGTCTGTCCGCTTACAAATTCGGGTAATAATAATGGCATGCCGCCAGGCTTGTGTAAGTGTTTGTTTGTAACAGGTGCCAGTACGACCCCTGCGGTATCTATCAAGCAAAAGATGACATGACTTACGCATGAAATTCAAAGTAGAACAGAAGCTCAGGGGGCGATTGAGGCTTGAATCAATGCACAGATCGATAAAATCAATGCAGAACAGGGAATGTCGCTAGGACCAACGTTTCGACAAGTGGACTTGTCTTTGTCCCGTTGCCATCCTGACGTCCTGACGAAGCCCAATTGTCGAAACGTTGGCTGCAGCGACAATCTCCGTTCTTCATCGTTTTTAACGATATGTTTATAGATTGTTATACATGAGTAACATACCACCTTAATTGCAATATTGCTGCTCAGATCACCTCCTATTTTGAAAGAGGGTACCAGTAATTACTATCGTCATCATCGTCAACACCATCATCATCTATGATCAAGAAAAGAGCTGAGCTACACAGCCGTGCCATGTTTCAGCATGGGCAATGCAGTGTGCCGCTACGTTACGTCTGTGCGCATTGCATTAAGGTAAACCTTTATCACCAATCCAGTTCCGGAAGTCTCCCTTTTTTTTTTTTTAAGAAAATGATGGCACACATATGGTTATAGGAAAAGCCAAAACATCCGAGTCGTGAAAGCATGTCTTGACGAGAGTGCGTTCGGTGCTCGATCCGATTTCATCCACGTACGCCCAAGTGAATCGTTGCTTTCCCGGAAACGTGACTACCTTTCATAATGGCTTCAAGGACTCGCATAAAAATCTATCTTCTTTACGTTTCATGTCTCGTCTGGCTACGTGCCACTTGCCATCACAGCCACTTAAAACTCGCGGAACGTGTTACAGAAGGTTACCTACAGCAGCGCCGTGCAAATTACGACGTCCGGTGAATCCCAAGTAATATAAGGCCAAAAAGAAATCTGTTAAATTTGTATGCCAGAGTGGGCCGGTAACTTCAGCGAAAGCAACACAGGCGAAGTCAGGCAGCCAGTCGATTTTACAGCAGCTCTGAATCTTTCTTGTTTTCAGTATAGAAGGCGTACCGTAGCGAAACAAATAGGCACTCTCTTCGTACTTACAAGGTTGCAGTTATAGTAAATATAAGACAGGAAGACAGTTTTCGTTTTGTGCTTAAAGCTTAGGGGCTCTTAATGAGAAGTTGATTTGACGTGACTTCCTTTTCGTCCGCTCTCCTGAGCCAATTATTGTGGCGGCCTGCAATATATAGACGGTTACTTACGTTCGTTCCAGACCTCTGTGCGTGTGTGCTTCTGTCATGTAGGCTTATTACTAACCTCATACTCAAATACACATCCACAAGTGTGAAAAAATGATCAGTCTACGAAAAGCGTAACTTTAACACAATTTTTTATACAACAGTTCCTACTGCTCTAGGCGAGTGTCCAGGAAAGGTTAACACAGCGAGGTTTAAGAGAAAACACCGCTCGAATGTGGACGAACATCGTCAGTGAAGCTTGATATCACAAATATAATAAGTCACTCTGGCGAGACTGTGAATTTTTTTAAAGTTATAATAACGTCCGCATTTGGACATATACTATTCGGCTCAGCGGGTACAGTACTCTTGCACCAATGCATAAAGACTGCGATGTCTATACAGCGTCACACACAGAGGACAGCCAACTTGCCCTTGCGATTATGTGCTTATTATTGGCTTTATTGCGATTCTTTCGTTTACCTTCTGTCATTCTTTTACTTTAATCTTGCTTACGCAAAGGGTGTAGAAGCCGGGCGAGTCGGGGACTGCATACTGAAATCTTCAAAGAAAGACTTGTGTAGTAAAACGCACGAGGAGGCAGTACCCTTATGTAGTATAGACAGCAATGTTCTAGCTATTGCATCAGTAAAGCATACATATTTTTGTTCGTAACGCCAGAGCATAGACCTCGTAGGGTGCAGAAATGAATATGACCACCATACATTCAGTTATTGGTCTACGAGTGTAGCAGGGATGTGACCGAGGCTACCAGGCACGGCTACCATAGCTCACATCCACGTGCTCCGACACAATATGGCGGCGGTCTCGCACGTGTCCCTACCCTGTACAGAGTAGTGTGGATCGAGGCACCCTACTTGTTGCTCCGCCGGCTGTGCTGTCCTGCACACTTAAATTCCGCCATCTTGTCAGCTACGATTGGCCGAGAGCGCTGCTGCGGGCTACGTTATTCGCTCAAAATGCCGCCGTTACAAAATTTCACAACATGGCGGAATTCGACAGTGTCCAAGAGAGCACCCCAGGCGGCGTTGACATTGGCCGCCAGCGGCACGAAATTCTAGAGGCGCGCAGGCGTCCTCACTTCAATCAGGCCGTGGCCTTTCCACTGACGGCGAAGGAAAACGTGCCTCGCGTTTGCACCTTATCCCCTCACTGCTCAGTTTTGCTTTATCTCTCCGCTAGGCGGTGTGTTGTGGCGCTGCACTCGAATCGTAAAACTCCATTGCGCAGAGATCGGTAAGCAACGTGCTCTGAAACTCGATTCAGAATGGGAGCTGAACAGAGAGCTTCCTACCACCTATAAAACGAAACGAAAGAGTAACCCCCAGGCGTTTATAATGCTCGTGTTTTTTAAGCATCCAGCCGATCTGCTGCGCATACTTCCATAAGCCTGAGTACTTGAGTGTCGGGTACGCTTCCACCGTCCCCGCGCAGTATTACATCCGATACTCGTGCACCTAATCTTTTTCGCCAGCGTCCTCGCGTTGCCGTAAGCTTCTCTAATTACCGTCCCTTAACATCACGATTAAATCAATTTTCTGTTCTCGTATAATGGTTGACTTAACATTGCACTTAGTTTTAGCCCACTCCCTGCACGCTTAACAGAATCAGCGTGTAAGCCTTTCGGCATAACACTCTAATAATACTTGGTTTCTGCTCTAGGCGCTTTTTCCCTCGCTAATTTGCAAGTCCTAAAGAACAAATCCTATGAAAAACGGGGCAGGATTACGGCAGAGCCCCCTTATTAGCTACGAGGATTAACGGACTGCCACACGCATCTTATCCATGGCCGTTCACCCTGACAACCCAAGCATTTCCATGTATGTTCGGTTCGTCAGCGATGCTCTGAGGGCACGGCACAGGAAGCGTTCGAAGCTGATGCCGTAGCTCTGGCGCTCTTGTCGGGCCGGAGCTTAAACATTACGAAATGAAGCGTCTCAGAATTATGACACGTGTCAGTAATGAGGAGTCGGCTTAGGTCACGCCTTAGTGACGCCCAGCGTTCTGCTGTCGATGAAGCATCGTTTCTCCTGCGCATTATTAGGCGAGTGCCATGACGTAAGCGGTACCGGTGTCCGGCAAGAAGGCAAAACTGTTTTTTTTTTTTTTTTTTGTGTGTGTGTGTGTGTGTGTGTGTGTGTGTGTGTGTGTGTGTGTGTGTGTGTGTGTGTGTGTGTGCATTTTTCATTATCGCTGCGTGCGGTGTCGGTGTCGTACAAACCCATCGCGTTTAATATTTCTTTTTTTTCCTCGAACCGCTCGTAAGACACACAGAGGATCATCTCTCGTCGTTCGGTGCGGTTTGAAGCGGAACGCATTGGACAAGCTAGTTTCAGTCTACAGCAGCACTTATGTAGATCACTGGAGGCCTTGAAAGTGAGTATTTGGAACTTTCGCTTAGCCGTCCTTGGTTACCATGGCTATCTGCTTTACTGAGTTAGTAGCGCTGCTGTTTGACCGCCTTGTAGTCACTTCTGCTAAGGCCTTGGCAGTTTCCTTCGCACACCTGGCGCTTTCCTCGTGTTATAAAACTCCTTGTGTTAGGCAGTGGAAGGCATAAGTTGTGGACCAAGGAAAGCAGAGCCAATTGGCTCTCCTTGACCAAGCCCGGCGAGCCGCTCTCACCAGTGGAGCCCCGAATCGAGGGCCCAACCACACTTCACTGACATTTCTTTTTAATAAAGCCTTCTCCCGTTGTTTACGTCTGTACTTGCACAATTCAGAAGGCAGACTACTGCGACCGTGTTAGATTTTCTTATCGACTATGGAATTAGATAAACCCTAAAATGCGGACTTATCTGTCATCACATCATTGGTTAACGAAGGCATTATTTCAGCTTCACAATTACATGTGAGAAGAACTAAATTTTTCCAGGTGGTCGAAATTTTCGGAGACCTCCACTACGGCGTCTCTCATAATCAGAGCTGGTTTTGGAACGTTAAACCTCACAAATCAATCAATCAATCAATCAATACTACACAGTGTACATATATCAGGCAGCTTAACTCATACTTGAGTTTTCTTGTATTCTTATCAGTGGACGTTACTTCAGTGCGACAGCTGAGCAAGCTCGGCGTACTCGATTTCTCCTAGCCCGGTCTCCGTTTCCTTGTCTCCTAATAGTCCACAATAAATATCCACGCCTTGTGTGCCTTCACAGTTCGTACTCAATTGCTCCGCGGCTCATGCGTAGCCACTAACGGCTGTATAGGAAGCTTATAGTGACATCAGCCTCGGCCTAAGCAGCGGAGTTCAGTCAACATATTTTCGCACGGTGATATAGCGAGATCATTGTCGTGTATCTGAAGATACGCGACGTATTTTCTCATGTATTGGAAATGCAGGCACCGATACACGTTTCACGACAGGTATCACGATACAGGTACAAGATACCCAGGGGCTAGCTAAGCCAGTATCTAAGACACATATATCTTCGATGCTGCCCAGCACTGGTTAAGCCACAGTTTAGTTTGTCTTGTAGATTAACTGCGAGCACAGAGGTTGTGGTTAGCAGAAAAGAGAAACGAAAATACATGAGAAATTTGCGAGAAAGAGCCTTAAATTGCGCATACATGGAAGGCGTCAATTTAGGCAAGTGTGTTCCGCTGGCAATCCTGCACTGCCTGCCCGAAGTTCGCGCGCTACTGCTGGCTTTCGACAGTACGTTTAAAAACGTCGGCGCAGCACTCAATCTGATCAGAGGCCTACCGCATTCTCCATAGACGTGAATGTTCTGGGGGACACGTGGAACACGCATTGACGCCCCGAATTCCACATAATGGTACGCGGGAACTCTCATAAGGCGCTGGACTCTGTATTCCCGAATCATCCCACTAATGCCATCCCGCGTGGCCCAAACCCCTGCACTTCCAATCGTCCGCCCCAGCCCTCGAGGTCGAGCATATTCCTTCGCATATAGCGTCATCGACACCACCAAGTCTCTCCGACAGAAGCCGGCAATTCCTCGGAAATTGCTCGCCCCTGCCAAATGCGTAATGATTCGGGGGTTTCTGCCGGCAGAGAATGTGTTAGTGCGATTGCATTTCCCTGGCGATCGATGCTGGACGCGTTTGGATGGAAATGGCCGCTAATGGAGAGATAGGAAGTGTCCACAGCAAAAGGCGATCAAAGTAAATAAGACGGCGGGAACGAGAAAGAATGCAAGGCGCCAAGAAAGGCATCTTTCCACTTTTCTCTGTTAGTATCACACGCTCGTATCGATGTGTTGCCGGAACAGGCTCGGCGTCTGCCCTTCGGCTTGTGGTATGAAACAGATGAGTCGCATGCATAATCCGTTCCCAAACGGGTCTCAAGCAATACACGACAGTACTCGAACCGTCCGATCTGTGATCGATTCGCTTGTTTTGGGAAGAATATACAAGTTTCGCCTGCTGACGAACCCCAGCAGCCTCTGTTTCACGCCTGAAATGGCATTTATATCGATTGACAGACTTTCCGACCTCCAGCGCTGTAACTCCAGCCTCTTCGGCGGCTGTAACATACTCGGTGTATTGCGCCAGGCTGAAGTTACATGAATTCGCGTGCAAAACTTATTAAGCGCGATAAAAAGACAAGATGCGAGAAAGTTCCGGACAGGATGCCTTCCCGCAACTTTCTCGCAATATCGTTGTTTCATTCGCGCTGAATAAGTATTGAATACGAACGCATAATAAATCAGTTTGTCCGTTTGGCGGCACTATCAGTTACTCATAATCAACTAACTCGTCTTCCTTGCCAGAGTTTGGTGCCCTTGCGAGTGTACTTACGTAGTACAGAGTACCAGGGATAAAAATGTATAGACAGGCACCTACAGAGCGTACAACCCTTCCACGGTATCTTCCTATTTCTACCCAGACGTACACCCTTAAAGGAGCTATAACCACTAAGTTACAAGACACGGATGGAGTGTCTCTTAAACATATTGAAAAGCTTCCTACTATGTCTGCATGTGTGCGTGCGCGCACGCGCTTGTTTGCAATGTGTATGTATGTATGTATGTATGTATGTATGTATGTATGTATGTATGTATGTATGTATGTATGTATGTATGTATGTATGTATGTATGTATGTATGTATGTATGTCCGCCCGTACACTCGCTTGCTTGCTAACACTGTTTTGCTGATTTCTTGTTTCAATCAGCTTTCTACTTTCTACTTTTCCTATTCTTGTCCACCTCCTTCAATTTTCTTTTCGACTTCCCTCTGCGTCCTTTCTCTAAAGCGTTGAAAGGGGTGTGATAGCGCAATAGTATTTTCGGAAGCCACTGAACAGAGTTCGCTGTCTCTTAAACACGCCGTGAAATCGATCGTGGCGCAGAATCAATGGAACAAACTCATTTTCCTTCCAGTAAAGATTCCTACCGCCCGACAGGGGATCACACTGTTGCCATCGTGAAGTTGCTTTACATACGGATCAATTTCAGGTCGATCTTTTGCGCGCAGTTCACGTGGAACGTTACCTCGACTTGTAAAGAATGTATGATGGAGTGCAAAAAGAAATATTGCTATGCAGGATAAGAGAACTGAGAAAATCAAAACAACAAAAACAAGCATTCCACGCTTCTCTTGATGAATCATTCCTGGGTATTTTCCTGTATTTCTCTCGTTTAGTTCTCTTGTTTGTAAGAAATTCAACCTCATTAATAAATTCTATTTTGCCCTCATGTACTTTGTTCAACAGAAATATGACTATAGCCCTTTTTAAAAATTTTAGGTTGCTTTAAGCTCGCACTTACTAGGTTTGTGAAGGTCCCTCAGCTGAATAGAAAGTACAAAATGAGTAAAATATACAACTTCCTTTTGGACAGTCTTTATTATTATTATTATTATTATTATTATTATTATTATTATTATTATTATTATTATTATTATTATTATTATTATTATTATTATTATTATTATTATTATTATTTCCGGCTTCTCATTTCCTAAGAACGATCATTTGGTGAAACCTGTACACCAGACATAAAAAAAAGTAGTTATTTACACCGTAATCATTCTGGTGTACAGGGAGCCCAAGCGCTGAAAGGATGCAAATACACAACTTACCCCACTACTTTGTCCATACAGAACTTCATAGTCTCACGCCGAGGGAATGAACGCCGTGGTCAAGTTACAATGAGGGAATTTGCATGTTAGTATGGGATGCCCCTTTATGCATATATATGCACCACCTCACTTTCATCAGCTGCTAAAAATCACCAAGGGAAAGCAGAAGCTGCTTTGAAAACATTTTCCTATTAACATCTACAGTTCCGAGAACAAACATGGCATGTTAAGTAGGCTGATAACAGAGGAAACACGGCAGTAAAATGGATGCTTTGAGAACCGTACGTGCTATTGTAGCACAAAAGTTTCTTTGCTCTTTCTAAAACTTTTCCATAGCAATGCGCAATCAAAAACAAACAACCAATTGCAACGGAAGTGCTTAGCTTGTTTTCGGACACAGGTTAATGTGTTTTTTTGTTTGTTTGCGAATACTTCCACGATATTTTGACTGCTAGTCATATAACGCCTTAGCATGTATATATCATTACAAAACTACCGATGAAGTAAATGTCATAAGAACGCTCAAGCGAACCTGTCAGAAACAACCGATGGTGCGAAGTACAGGGAGGTACGCTTGGCTGCGTGATATCACAAAAAGAAAATGTTTGATGTCCGCGCTTGTGTGGGAATATGAAACCTGGGAATTGGCGCGGCAACTCCGAGTTTCGTGCTTCAACATCATAACGCTTCACCAAAGCAAAATTTTGCTAGGCCGTTATAAGCCCCATTGCATTGCTTAACGGGCTCCTAAAATTAAAAGCACAAACTTCAAAGTGACCAGCGGTGTGTTCTCTCTATGCGCACCTGGATATACAATCGCTTGAAATGGACTGGCTTATACTATAAAGTATTCTTCAAAAAAAAAAAGAAGGCTCATGTGCCTTATTACAGCAACTAAAACGCTCAAACGCTTCGTGCTGCACGGCATTTATTTTTAACGCGAGCTGTTTGCCGTGCAAGCTTTTTCTGCCATCCTGGGTTCATCATTCAACTTTTTTCTTTTTCAATGTAAGGCCGCTTGCCTTGAAGCGACACACCGTTACCCTTCGATTGCGTAATCTATCTGATCCGTCATTTATGAGAAGTTCTCGCATTCTGAGCGTTCTGAACGTTTTTTTCTCTTTGCTGATGGACATTTAAACGAACTGTGCCAGAGGGACAGAAACAGGACCCCCAGAGGGCTTAGCGTCGGACTTGATATTTATATATAATTTATTATCTGCGCTTTATCATGCAGCCGCGACAGCGGGCGCGTTTTGCGTTAAAGGATGTGTCGGCTGCCACTGCGTGCATGTAGTGCGCAGTGTCGCCATTTATACTCCTGGTGAGCCAACGGACTCGGCCGCAAAAAAAAAAAAACACTCTTATTAGCAAGAAAGTTACTGCGAGCCGTTCGCTCAAAATTGCTCACACGCGAGTGCCCCTGCGTAAACTTTGAATTCGTCCAGCACATAAATTGCTTCATAAGTGCTCGCAAACGCGACCGCACACAAGCACACACCTAGAAGGGCAATGCCAAAAGAAGCCGTCAGCCGCTCTTATGGGAGGTTAACCCTAAGGGACGATGAGAGACGTGCTCCTCTTGCACTTTACCCAGGCGGAATTATCTTCACGCCGGCAACGGCACGCAAGTCCTGCACGTGTTCGGGAGCTTTCAGCGAACTATGTACAGATAGCCCGCAAAATCGAGCAACGACTGCAAACGCAAGTCCGATGGCCTTTTGGAACGTTCCAGACGAAATGGCCATTATGAGCGGGCGACTTCTTCTCCCCTTTAAAACCTCGCGAGACGCTTCATTTCTCGATCGTGTAGCTGGAAATGAATCACAAAGATGACACGTGCACTTCGGCCTTTCATCGCTGTGTGCGTTCTTTGTTCACGTTCCGCCCCGTGTTTGTCGTAATCAGAGTTTGACTATTAAGGATCCTCTTGCAGAGCCAGCGAGGGAGGACGCCGACAAAGAGACGCGGTGGGGCAGACACCAAGAAGACCCGCATTAGAGAAAATGGGAGACGGGAAACCCCTTGTGAACACAAATGGAGAGCAAGGCTTTCTCGGCCCTTTCCAGACTCCGGCTGACCGAGCGGATTCCGCTGCGAGCCACGCCTAGTTGTTTCCCAGACGACAATGCCCTAATCTTCGTAGCAGCGCACAAGCCCCATTATTGCTACAACGTTTTGTTTCAAGCGGAATATGGGCACCCGACGCCCGCATATCGGGGGTGTCGCCGTTTCTTCTGGGGCCGCCGCATTTGTTATCTGCCATCTAGGGCACGGGAAATTAATTGCTATTTCGATATTCTCAAAAAAAAATAAACGTCGACAGAAGAAAAACGCAGCATAGCGCTCGTATATTTGCGTGTGTTGCCAAGGCGTGAAAAATTATGACCGTCTGATCTGAGAGCACCAGCTTCCGCTCAACATCTTTCTTTCTTTCCCTGCTTGGTTCTCCTATCTTGCTTTCATGCTTGCTTAGTTCTTTCGTGTAAGCTGGCTTGAACTTTGCGTGCAGTTTGACTCTAGCCGGGTCCACCTTGTGAATTTTCTTTCCGATTTCTTTCGGGCGCTGGACGTACACTTTTCTTTTTTCTTGTTTCGCTTCGCGAATGGCTAAGTGGCGCAGACACGCACGTGTGCACGAATTCAGCGCACATTTTCTTCTCCCCGTCCCATTTGTCTTCGAGTTCGATATTTGTTATTTCCCCTTCGTAAAGTAACCAACCAGACGTTTTTGTGGTTAAACTCTGTACGCGTTGCCCTCTTAGCTCCTTCCTTGCTTCTTTCCTTCTTCCTACTTCCCACGTTTCTCTCTCTTCAGTTCCAGCTTCCTAAATGAGGTATTCCGCTTCTTCGACGAGGCATTCGTTTTGTGTTTAGCTTGGTTGATTAGCTGCGCCAGCTCCTTAGCTGAAATTCCAACAATTAAGTGGACACATGGTACAGATCCGAAACCGCTTGCACTGTAATACGAATGTCAATCCTATTTCTGAAATAAATAATATAAGTTTGGAAGAAGAAGTCGGCTCAATATGACGAAAGAACGAATATCGCTAGAGCCAACCTTTCAACAAGCATATTAGTTTTCATGAGGAAGGCCGTGCCACGGGCGAAACGTTGAGCATAAAAGTATTGCCTTTTCGTGCGTGTACCCGCTTCTTTCCTTATACATGCCGGATCCACTGAAGTTTCTCTTTAAATTTGAGCTTGACAGTAGTATATAGTGAGTGCTTTTCTTCTTGACATCTTAAAACTTCGAACGAAGAACGTAGAATAAACCATATCAGGGGACAGTGTTCCCTTTCTCGAGTGATAATATCAAACTCCAAGAAGCTGCAATGAGTTTTATTTATCATGCGAAGTTTCCCCTCTAGCCAAGGCTAGGGCCCCCCGAACGGTTGTAGAATCGAAAAGCTCACGTTGTCCAATCACACTTGCGCCGAAACTTGCTTGAAGATGCAAATTTGATGATAGTTGAGAAGTCGCACATGTCGCGTTAACCATGGTTTTTGCTTCCGATGCGAAGTTTTCTCGCCCTATCGGTACACGATAAACCGAAGCCAGAAACCGTTGTGCTTTCAAGGAAACGGCCGAGGAAGCGATCACAGCTGGCCCTCAGCGTGACTCAAAGCAACACTGTCCATGCGGTTTTATTGCCGGCCCTAAGCCACAGCTGCTGCTGATGTCCAGGAAGAGCAAAGGAAATTGCGCAAATATGCCTCGGTCGCGGTGCAAGCCTCGGTTACGACGACTCGGCATATTGCTGACGCTTCCGCCTGTTGCGAACACGCTAACGGAAAACGCCAGAAGGCCCAGTGCCGTTCCACTGAGTCGCACAAGCAAAGAAACAAAAAATTACGTTGGTTCACAGCGCCATGTCTGTAGGATTCCATGGTCCAGTTTAAAGCTCAAGGAGCAAAATACAGCGAAACAGTCATGCACGCACATGCCTTATACAAGTGGCCCCGTTTCATGTGGCTCAACTAGCTTTTATTGTACCGCTTACAGCTGACTGGCGCATTTATCGCTGTAGGCGAAGATATGCGCCGTTTACTCGCTGTGTGACAGGAACCACGCGTCCATTCGAATAAGGAAGAGGTCGGGTTGTTAATGTTCTTTTTTTCTTTATTTTTGTCTTCGTGGGGGGTTTTTGTTTGTTTTTTGTTAGCAACAACCGCATCTTCGCCATTGGTCTGTTCTCGTCACCGAAGCGTGTTGGGAACATGCTGTAATGGCACACATTCCTAACGTTTAGTTAAATTACAAACAAGCTGACGGAATAAAGGACAACAAGAACAAGTAAAATGAAGGAAGAACAATACAAAAATATATATATTATTTTCTTAAGTGCGGACAGCCTGTGGTTAATTTGCAGTCACGCCTTACTATTTATGGCAAAAGTGTTCAAAGGCTTTTACGGCAAAGCGAATCACGTAGTCGTATTCAAATATCCACCGCATTGTAAATAGTCTAGTTATCATAAAGGACCTTTTTTCTTTTTATGATTATTGGCCAGTCTAATGAATTAGTAGCATTCCCAAGTCAGCAGACTCAATTTTTCATGACTTTCATCTTGTCCTCGTCTCTTTCCTCTTTCTCCCATCTTTCTATTTCCCATTCCCATTCCCCCAGTGTAGGGTAGCCAACCGGACGCCTTCCTGGTTAACCTCCCTGCCTTTCTGTTTTCCCCTCCCTTTAAGGACGAGCGGTCTAAAGGACAGACTCTAAGCAGTGTCGCGTTTCCTTTCTTTTTCAGTGCGTGTTTTTTTTTCTCTATCCTTTTCTTTTCTCTTGTCGTGTCTCCTTTCTATTGTCTTTCATTCCCCTCACCCCACTTCCCCTGTACAGGGTAGCCAGCCGGTCTCAGCACTGGCGAACCTCCCTGTCTTTCCTCCCTCCTTTCTCCTCCTCCTCCTCCTTCCTTCCTACTCCTCCGCCTTCACCTTGCTAAAATGCATAAAGAAACAGTTCTCACATTTATAGCGTGCCATAAACTTCGTCGGCTTCTTGCTTCTTACTTTGTCAGTATGCACCCGTGTGCATTTTCTTTGCAATCATTCCCCTATAACCTCTAACGCAACACTGATTACCACATCGGAAGCTCGAGTGGGTTCTATTCATGCCAACCTCCCGGCTTTCCAACCACAATATCTATCTATCTATCTATCTATCTATCTATCTATCTATCTATCTATCTATCTATCTATCTATCTATCTATCTATCTATCTATCTATCTATCTATCTATCTATCTATCTATCTATCTCTATTCTTCACGGGCAACAAACAAGCAAGAAATCAGTCAGTCTTAAATCACAAATTCATGTAAGGTGAAAGGTCGCCGACCTCCAGGTTAGCCGAAATGACTCGCTGGTCACGGTGCATGCACTAAACTCGAAACGCCGAAAACGTTATCCAACACGTTCACACACGGAGGAAGTAAAATTGGCTATAGTAGGTTTCCTGGGGTGAACGTGGGAAGTGCCTCTGAACGATACTACATACATTTTATTTTTTTTTTCTGTGGTAGCGCGCTCTTCGAGAAGCATTACATTGAGCAAGCTGAAGAAAACAACTATAGAAAGCAGCTTCGTTTATGTATGTTTCCCTTGGATGCCCTAAGGCCGAAGAAAGTGAACGGAGTGCTTCGCATCGAAGCCGTTCGCTAAGTTACAGTATTACATCGGCCAATTTTGTGCGCTACATTACCTTCGCTTTCCGGGCTTGAGGTCGTCGGCGGTGCTGTTGAAATAACAGCAAGGCTATGTCACTCAACGAAGAGGCACCCATTCTTGCGGCCTGTAAACATTCCTTGACCATTTTTCTTTTCTTTATTTTATTTTTTACGGGCTCAGTCGAGCCAGCTTTTGAATAACCGTTAGAAGTCTATGTGAACTGAGAACGGCCTATATTTTTACTGCACCATCATATTAGATGAATCTTTTTTTTTTCCTATCATGACTTACCTTCATGATGGGAACTATATGCTAACTTAATTCCGGGATATTGTAGCATTCTGGGGTATTGTAGTAAGTTACTTTGATATCGTTATCAAATCGGTAAATCAGCGACAGTCATTCACCGTACGCCTGTGAAATACAAACGGATAAAAATATGATAAATCACATGTAACACCGTATTTATACACAGTTTAGCGTTCCTGAATAGGAAGCTAATTTCTTGTTGTCAGGAAAGCACGGGAGGTGGGAAGAGGGTATTAGTAGAAGTAGCAGGTTTAATATTGTGTGGTGAACTTGTGATAACAATTTCTGGGTGTTTACGTTCCAAAACAATATGATTATCAGAAACACAGTAGTAGGGGGCTCCGAAGCTTCGGCCACCTGGGATCCTTTAACGTGCACAGACATCTCAGAGTTCACGGGGCGGTAAATCTGTGGGGTTGGATTGAATCATCGGTATATTGTGATGAACATTTAACTCTCTCTCTCGATTTTCAATAAAGAGCTTGCTCTACCTATGCAGGCTAATGTACTACATTCACAATGCGCCGCACGAATGTCTACTTATATCGTCTTTACACACCCGTTGTAAGAAAATACGAAGCCCATTTAGCTAAGTTGCTCGGTATGGAAGGGTCTATACAGACGCTTATTTTAACTTGGATCCGTCATTCTTGTGAGTTCATATTTTGGGCAACCAGGCACAGGCATTAAAAAAATAATAAATCAGCTAAGAGTGTCTCCACAGGGTCAGACATGACTCCACACGGCTGTGTATACTTTCCTGTCAGGCTTCCAGGTTTTTGCTGCTTTGGTGACGGTGCCGTGAAATTGATGAATGTCATGCGTAAACACCCTCGTTCAACCTTCACCGGATCTCCCATTGTCAAATTAGGCGGATGAGCTCTTTTTTTTTTCCCCCTTTTTCTTACTCGTAATCGTTACGCTTTCCCGATTCATAAATTACCAGCTGTTTCCCACGCTTGCTTATGTCCGAAGCGCCGGCAAGCTCGCCCGGGCAATCAATCAGGAGGGGGGCTACTTTATTTAACGCGGCACGGCACAGCGTTTCAACACCGGAAATATTGCAGAGCCACAAAGTTGGCTAGGCTGCGACGACCCATTAACCCCTCCGCCTCCCTATCATGTTTTCTCGTCGCCAGGCTCCGAGATTCCTGGGCTCGCATTAGCGAAGCAAGGGAAGGGTACAGCTTTCAGCAAGCGTCGGCGTGACGCATAGCTCGCGGCTCGAAAAAAAGAGGGGGGGAATCTGCCTAATGGGATAAGTGCACACGCGATGTGCAGCCCCTTCTTGTGCCAGGCCTAACAGTGAAAAATACGCTCCGGTTCACCTCCCTCATCGCTCCTTCAATGTGTGCGAGCGCTGACAGAATAAATGGGTCGCACTTACAGTCTTCCGGCCTGTGTAGCCCGTAAAACACCTCCGAGAGCGCTTCCCCGACTCGAGCCTTTACGAGTTTTGAAGCTCGTGCACAGCCGCAATCAGTTGGGGAGATAAAACACGCGACAACGTGAGCCACTGCCGGTGGCACACACATAGTGTGCAAGCGCTTTTACTTGCTACATTTTGCGTCAATGTCCCTTGTCATCCTGCATTGATGCATCCTATGCTGCATTATTCCGACGGGTTCGCAAACAAGGTTTTCGGGGAGTGATAGATACTGGTTTTAGTGACAAAAAATCACGAAGTGTTACTCCTTCACAAACTATAAGCCAGTTCCACCAGTGAAAGCTCTACAAAGTGTGTGAGCAGTGATTTGCCTGCGTTTCCCTTGTGTTTCTGTTCCCTTTATCGCCAGAGTTTTTTTTTATCATTTTTATTTCCCACCGATTTAATCTCATTATGCCATTATAACCCCTTAATGTGTATCTTAATCTTATTTTACTGATCTGGTTTATTTTGATCATTCTTAATCTGAATCCATCTTGACCAGGTTCGGTCAGTTATTAATGTTTTGACAGCGTTTTCAACTGCTTTTTATCTTAGCGTGAGCACAACAGGAGTAGACGTCGACAGCCCGGATCCCTAAAGTTCTCTGCACTTGAAAACTACGCTCGGACGTTCGATTGACCCTGACGATTTGGTATGTTGCGGGAGAAGCGTAGTGGCCTTAAAAGCAGTCGGCGCTCATGGAACGGGAAGACTCCAATGCTACGGGCTGGTTCCCAAACACCAGAAGCGACATTGTAATTCCGGCTTTGGGTGATGGTGTTCCGTATATCTCTTTCGCATTCTATTGTCATCACTCACTATAAGTGTCCTTTTTCGTACCGTGATTTTGCCATGTTTAATTAAACCAGTTCTTTCTGATATGTAATCTAACCGTAGGTTAACCGCTTATACGCAGGTTGACTTATTTAAGCCTACGTACATACCTAAACACTCACTTGGTACTGAGTGTGTTACCATTCACGTGCGAAGTTATATTATAAAGTTGATGAGACTGTCTCTATCCTAACAAAATTGATTTCTTCGTTTCGTACTGCAAGACTGACTCTTTATCTGCGATAAATATCTCCGCTTGTTACAGTATCGTGGAAGCCTGCTTAATAGTTCACGTATCTGAGATATCGATTATGACCCTTTGCTTTCGACAACACACGAACCTATGCAGCTTTGTGCTTTCGACACGTTTGCATTTCTTCCCGCAAAAGAATCATATCATACCAAGCGCCAGTATATAATTGTGCGCCACAACGAAGGTATTTTCAGTGCTTTGCATGAGCTGGAAGGAAAAGGTCTCTGGAACAAATTAAGTCGGAATATTTTTTATCGATCAAGCAACTCCGCGATGCAAGAAAAGCATCCTCCAAGATGTTAGCATCTTTACCTATTGAATTATTCATACGCAGCGGTTGTGTATACGCTGTGAGCTCTCCTCCCCTCTCCCTCCCATTTTCTTTAAAAATAAATATTAGAACCGTACAATTACTACGTCTAACCGTATTCCACCTGCCCTCCATTGTAATTTGGTACCCTATTACAAACCTAACAATAATATACGGATAGGAGAAGCTGATTCCAAATAACTTACAATGAATAGCACAAGAACGTGCGTATCAGGCAAGCGTTCTACTTACAAAAACGGGAAACGAGATTTCCTCATTCCCCGAAAAAAAAGAAAAATGTACAAAGGCATAATAAGGCAATGTTGGCGCCGTGCTCCAAGTTCCCTGCGTGGGCTCCACCGTAAACACCGAGGGTACTTTTTCGGTGCACACAGCGGCCAAACCAGACAGGTAATCAATCCTAGCTTTCCACGGCCACAATTTGCAGGACGCTTCTGTGGCGGACTTATTTCTTTTAGTTCTCGCGCAGAAAAATTTGGCGTCAGTTCACCAGCAGCAGAAACCGCCAAAATCCGCTTATGTAAACCTTTCTTGCTTATTTTTTGCCCCCGCTGTCTGACAGGAGTTGCCGACGCGCATCACTTTGCCTGTGTTGTTCTATCAACCCTAACTTGTCGCTAGTTGCGCCCGTAAAGCAGCGCGTCCAGCCAAGCCTTCGCTTGTTCGCTGTTTATCGCCGCAAGAGCGCGTGCTTTGCCGGGGCAGTCCTTGTTTGCGGAATTCATTTTGTCGATCTGAAAGTTATTAGTGCCTGTCATCACCACCAGGATCTTGCTTTCACCACGCTTATGGAGTGGTCGTTGCTCCTATGCGGGCCGGCGCATTAGGGATAATATTTCCGGCTTTTGATTCCGAAGCAGAACTTGTTCGCGAGGCGTCGTGAGAGGATCAGTCAAAAAAAAAAAAAAAAGAGGCTAACATTTTCCGCTTCATGAGTAACGTGATGCTTCCTGTGTTGGCTTACAGTGTGTCACAGCATTAGCTAAACCTTAACGTATATCATCTCCTCTCCTTTTCCTTCCTGTATGCTGACCCGAGCTGAGCATCTGCGATTACCGTGCGACCACCGAGCTTTCTGGCTTGTTGGCTTGCCTTTCGCTACGCCGGCTTCTGTGCTGATAGGCAAGAACCAAGGAAGCAAGACGTAAACGAAACTCGATAGACGGGCAGTTTCACCGGAGAACAAGAAAAATAGTATGCCGTTTGCTAGGCTGACACATGGAAAGAATAAAAAGAGACAAAAAAGCAAGGAACAAAATAAGAGAAAGAATGAGGTAGAAAGATGCACGCGTAAAAATACAGGGGAATGAAGTAGTCTTTCAACGAAGCTGCTTGCACATTGAAACTTCAGTAGCGTCTCCGTCATTTTCTCATGTCAAGGTCGCACTTTCCAATGATTCGAGGTTAATTGCTCTGAAAGCACCTGTTCCTGCCTGCATACTAACCCTGTCGCGAAGGGCCGTCTCTGGGAGCTGTGCGAGGAGAAGGATAGGGTACGAGTTCAGCTGAGACGCAGTGGCCACAAGCATCACCTTCAGCACCACAGTGGCTTTCGGGAAAGTTGGTCCCAGCCACAGGTGGCAGAGAACAGGATAATTCTCTCCACAGGTAAAGCTGTGAGGGGGGCTTCTGTTTAGAGTAGTGCACGTACCCCGCAAATAATGCTAATGCAACTATTTCCCCTTTCCGTGTCATGAGCTCAGTAATTCCCTATATAAGCTTAGCTCTCTTGCCGCTTTTTTTCCTTTGCTACTGCCTCTAATTTGGCCATGTTGATGACGTGAGCCAACGTGGAACAGTTTTTTAGCCATTCGCATATTCTTTATCCTTAAGCTTTCATACTCCGAGACGGATACAGTAAAAAAAAAAAAAAAAAGAGCAAACTACGTTACACTGCCAGTGCAGATGTTGCACGCATCGACTTCGGTCCAAACAGGCTGGGAGGATGATGGTCACTGCTGAAGCTGAATTGGTGAGGCGACGCACGCATATCGCTGGAAATGAGGGCTGTGTTCCCACTGGCAGAGCTTAGTTTCGCCCTTTCTTTTTCTCCTATAGCTTTATGTTGATATTGAAAAGCGATAACGGGGAGCGCCGTTATCACTCTTCTGTGACGTGCAGCGCAGACCATGCTTATCTTGCATGCTGCTTAGATAATGACGTAGATCGTTCTACAAACATAATTTGCATTCCCGGGGCGCACAATTGAATGCCTTCTAGAATCCCAGGGATAATACCAAAACGTGCTCTGACGAGCGTGTAAAAGCCGACGCATTTCACCGCTGGTCAGTTTTTTTTACCGTCGACAGACAGCTGTTCACGCCGCTATGGTCTTGCAGTGTAATCTACTTTGCTTTGCTGAACACATATTCGCCCAATAAACAGTTCGACTAAGAACGCCTTGAGTTCTGCGGCGTCGTTCATCGTCACGGCCACGTCTCAATATTACTACTCATGATATGATTCAATTCGCAATTCGCCCCTTAACTTCCACTGTGCTACCCCTAGCAATTTCGCCAATTTCTTGGCGTGAGTATGACTTCAAGCTTCTCTTGCGCGCTTGAGCGGAGTGATGCCATGTTTGACCTCGGCCTCAGCGGTCGTATTTTCCATAGAGATGGAAATAGTAAAGGTCCGTGCGCGTTGCGTTGTCAGTGCGCGTTAAAGGACCTCAGGTGGCCGAAATTTCCAAAGTTTTCAGTTTCAGCGTGTCTCATAATCGTGTCGTGGTTTTGGCACATAAAGCTGTTATTAAGCATAGCTGTGTCAGTGGAAGTGATCAATCGATGCGCCGTTCTCGACTGCCAGTGTACCTCCGTCGCTCATGCAGATCCCGAGGAGACACATCACTGTGCATCTCCTTCGCTCTTCGTAATAAGTTCAAACATTCAGGAAATCAGAGCTAAACCTCTTTATTAGGAAGTTGAAGGGGAGACCAAAACAGACTTCATTGTAACTATAGAAGAAGCCTTTGTGCCTTGTGACGGTGCGGTTGTCACGGTGTATTTATTAGGCCTCGGTGATGCAGCGAACCGGCCGCGCCCGAAACACCGAACAGACTACAGATGAGTACTCACACCCGATGAAGAAGAAGCCTTTATGATGATGATTATGTGCAGATGACGAAGAGTAACTTTTTAAGTGCCCACACTATTATCTTCTTATGAGGATTCTTTATGCTTACCACCCGTGCGACCCGGAAAAAAGGGTTGATGATGATTGATTTGTGGGGTTTAACGTCCCAAAACCAGTTCTGATTATGAGAGACGCCGTAGTGGAAGGCTCCGAAAATTTCGGCAACCTGGGGTTCTTTAACGGGCACTGACATCGCACAGTGCATGGGCCTTCGCCTACATCGAAATGCAGCCGCCACGGCCGGGATTCGATCCCGCGACCCTCGGATCAGCAGCCTAGTACCATAGCCACTACACCACCGTGGCGGGTCCCGGAGAAAAGGTTGTAACTGCAGTATGTTAAGGACAGTCCAAGCCCATAAAACTGAATATGCATTGGAGCGAACTTTTTTATTTTATTAAGTGCAAAATACTTTGGTCCCCGACTTGTCGACAACCGTCCCAAATGGTGTGATCGCGCGCGGGAATCATGTTGCAAAAACACGTACGACACAAGACAAGAACAGCCCCGCCACGGTGGTCTAGTGGCTAAGGTACTCGGCTGCAGATCCGAGGGTCGCGGGATCGAATCCCGGCCGCGGCGGCTGCATTTCGATGGAGGCGAAATGTTGAGACCCGTGCGCTGTGCGATGTCAGTGCACGTTAAAGAACCCCAGGCGGTCGAAATTTCCGGAGCCCTCCACTACGGCGTCTCTCATAATCAGAGCTGGTTTTGGGACGTTAAACCCCACATAACAACAAGACAAGAACAGTTCAAAACCAGTTCAAGTAAACTGACCCGATGTAAAATAACATAAACTGCGGAAATAACTAAGAATTAATTGCGATTATTACCTTAAAATCCCTAAAAACACTTCTGACACCGCAACGCTACAATTTCGCTGACCGCACTGCCTCAACGATCAGCCCACACATACAATGTGCGACTGCACTTCCACCACGATGGGCCCGAATTGTCTTTAGAAAGGGGCAAAACAAGTGCATAATTGATGAAAACTGTTCAGCGTAGCAATTAATCTGTCCCGGGTGGGAAGCACCGGCGCGTCACTGCTTCACATTTTCAATTCAATTCATTTCAGTTCAATTCAATTTTATTCGGACAAAACATTTCCAAATTTCCCTCCTTTCCCCTCCGTTGTGAATGTCTTTGTGCTCTGCTGACCCTCCTTTATGAGGACGACGGTACTGTTTCCTTTCGGTGTTGCCTACCAACCGTGTTTTCCTTAAACGACTATTACATAGATCAACGCAAGGAAGTGGTCATAATTGGGGATGATCCGGATCAGTATCGATCCAGATTAGGCGCTGTCATACAGCCACTGTTGATCGCGATAAGGGCCAATTATAATCAAGGCGGTCGCGATTAATCCAATCTCTGTACGGATTAATTTGGGCCGCCTATCAACGGCAACTCCTGATCGCGACAGAGAAATCCCATCCTGGCCGCGACCCTGCTCGCGACCAAAAGCGCCCGTGTGACACCCGACGCATTTGTCACGCAACTAATTCGCCGCATCCGTTTGCAGCCTGCACGACCGCTAAGCTTTCTACCTCGCCAATATCTTCGTGTCCATTTCTCCTACTCAGACGGCTAGTGTAGGCACAGTATGACGGAAAACATTCCCGGAGGCCTCACTTAGCCACGCGTATGTTTAGTAGCAGCCATGAAATGGGGTGTATCGGCACAAAAGCGTGGAGATTTTTCAGAGAGAAATTGAGAGTTTTTTGCCCCGCCACGATGGTCTAGTGGGTACGGTACTCGGCTGCTGATCCGAGGGTCGCGGGATCGAATCCCGGCTGCGGCGGCTGCATTTCGATGGAGGCGAAATGTTGAGGCCCGTGTGCTGTGCGATGTCAGTGCACGTTAAAGAACCCCAGGTAGTCAAAATTTCCGGAGCCCTCCACTACGGCGTCTTTCATAATCAGAGCTGGTTTTGGGACGTCAAACCCCACATAACAACAACAACAAATTGAGAGTTTGTTATATCTATTAGCACGTCAGTTTTACTAAGGTAAAGGAAGGTTGATTACCTAAATTAAGTTTCTTGATGCAGTAATAAATAGTGTAATGAATTATTATTTTTTCGCTGATAGTTTGGTAATGTAATAAATCACTCATTACTTTACCAATTACATTTGACTAAAATTGAGAGATAGCCTCCTATATGGAGCATATTCCCTTCTGTTACAGCATATATCTCTCTGTCTTTCCACTTTTCCTTCCTCCTCCTCACTGCATAAAACACTGACAAAAAGGAAAGCAAAAAAAAAAAAATATGTGCAAGTCTCACTAGCAGACCCACAGAAATTCAAGAAAGTCCCATAGCACTCGAACTCGAAGCGTTCAACACACGCTTCTGAAAGGCCACGACTCTTGACACTCCGCACAAAAGCAGTTGACGACGGCTTCCACTTTGCTGACTGCCAGACAGCTCAGCAACAGGATGCAGAGGCCTCAAATGCAAATGCAAATCTCTTAACAAAGGCCCTCTCTCTTGGAGCGGTAACTCCAAAAGAGAGAGCCTTATTTTATTTCGACAGAGCTTAGGTTAGATTCCGTGACCCCAGGTTCACCCCACCGCTCAACCATTCTTCAGTCAAGCAGTCAAGACAGGTCAAGCAAGCTTCGTGACAGATTGGAGAGACGCGTCAGTAAAGCAGGGACAACTGGTCGCCGGGGCGCTTTCGCTGCTGATTTCAACGTAAATGCGGTGTATATTGGATAGCGCACGAATGATGAGCTTTTGTTAAAGTAACTTGAAAGTAAATTTATTACGTTTCAGAAGTAATAGTAATGTAATGTCATTACTTTCGGCCATCTGTAATTTGTAACGCAATTCAGTTACAGTTCACACATTTTTTTTTCCTTTGGCGATAAGAGAGTAGAACGATATCAGCGAGGCCATCACTAGCAGCTGCTCATTGGATGTATTCACTTGTTCGATGGAAAATAGCCTACTAGCGTTACAGATTTAGCTCTCCTGTACTGCACTGATGTTTTTTTTTTCTTACCGCGTCCTGTTGGTGTTCGTAGTCATCGTTTTGATGTGTAACTTATTGTTATCGATGTTCACTTGTTACCCTGAAACCTTGTATAACTATACGCCTGCGCGAAATACTGTTTAAACGCATCTGCATACTCTATCTTGAAGTGATTTGTTTCACGTTCTAAAAAGGTTATTTGTAACAAGTGACCATATTTTGAATGTCATACGAGTACATACGTTGTAGTTATATTTGCACTAACACTCCTGATATCATGTGTATATATGTGTCTGTAATTTGTTTACTGACTACTTTATCATTGCTTTTTGCCCTTCCTGTTATAATCCCTCAAAGAATTGACAGTATTTGTAAATAAAATAAATGAAAATCGCTACAAATAAATAAATAAATTATATGAGTGTAATTAGCAAAGAAATTTAATTCCATTTAGAAGTACTCTTGCCATCTCTGTTTAATACACTTGAATATAGGTATGTTAAAATTTCAAGTAGAATTTCGAGAAATTCTTGGTGCCATATGCATCGCTACAACCGGTTTATTTACGAGTCCTGACTGCACGACCTGCTGTTCTTTAGGGTTTGCTTGCTTACCAGGAAAGCTACAGATGAGCTGTTACCTTAAATCCATAAAGTGTGTTTCACTGAAAAGATTGCGCATGTACATATCAGCACGAGGCAATGCACATGAGGCTGAGGATGCTGTATTTTTGAACACACAAACATTTTAGACCAAATGTCTAGTATGCAATTTACCCACATCTTCCAGTGACAGAAAACGGAGAGAAAGAAAAGTGATCGCTCATCGCTGGTTTATGCCGTATTTAACGATCAGTAATTTGCTTGTACCCAGCAATGATGTCATGTACTAATTTCAAGCTAGGTTGGCAGACAGTATCGAGAAACGAAACTAAAGAGACGTTAGCACAAAACTGTAATCTCGTCGCTGGTTTATGCTGTATTTAACGAGCCGTAGTTTGCTTGTACCTAGCAATGTCATCTACTAATTTCAAGCTAGGTTGGCAGACAGTACCGAAAAACGAAACCAAAGAAACTTTAGCACACAAAACTCTAATCTGGTTAACTATCTATTTTTTACCGAACAATCGAACAAAGGGCTTGTGCATTGCCACGCGCATAAAATACTACAGCTTTAACAATAAGGGTAAAAAGCGTTTCTTAAAACAAGCTTCACTCCTCGAATTGAAGACGGTGATACAGTGTTGACTTTTCAGAATGTACGGGTCTTTGACAGAAGTACCAGAGAACTTTAACGTTGACGTCTTTCTTGCGAGCGCGCTGGCTTGAGGACACGCCGCAAAGACGCATCCGCTCCTTCCTCGCTCGTCTTTCACTGGCAGCCATGCCAGACACAGCGTTGAAAAACGTCACTAAATCAAAGCAAACAGGACAGCGATGAATGTGAAGCAGAGCTATCCTTTCTTTTTCAGCGGCACGCTGCGCACTAACAATACCCGTCAGACGCAGAGCACTTACTCGTCGACCTCAGCGCTATGTCGCGCAGGCGATTTGTTCCCGTGCTTTTGTGCGCAAGGCCTCCCCCACTGTTATTTCTTTTCTTCCGCGTCCCTTAGTGCGATACGCCCTTGCGACCTTTGGTGCTTCTACGAAAGGCGATACTTTTGCATTTGTTTGAGTCAGCTTAAGCAACACTATCTCGCTTCTTGAATGGGCCGCATTTTTTTTAATGAAGCGCCTGTTAAAATGCTCTAAATAAAATTTTATTTTCAGTAGTGCTGTGTTATGGCTTTTGTTCTTTGATTTATTCATTTATTTTTTTCTTGCATTTTAAATATCACAGGTCAGTTTTTTCATAACCTTACTCTTGTGTAGGTGTGCTGTTACGTAACCGTTAATGTTGCTATTTGACAGTACTTCTTACAGGTACGTCTATTCGTAGTTGATTTTTGAACGGTTTCGAAGGGGTCATTTCTTTGTTTGTTTGTTTGTTATACTGAACTAGGAGCAGGATCTAATGCTTGTGGGGCCTGATTAAGGCTTCGCGTGCTCTTTTTCATTCCTCCTAATTATCTCCATCGCAGTCTGTTGTAAGCCAACTTCCAGTTTCAAAAGCCCTATGTCGCGCTTAGACGTGTAAAATTATTCCCCTTTGTATACATCGCAAATTTCAATTTTAACGCGCCGCAGTACATGCGTATTTATATACGGCTAATCGCGAGTCTTCCTTTTATTCATATCTCTTTCTGTGCCTACTTGATTCTGTTTTCAATGAAATAGAAAAGTAAGCTAAACCCTAGATAGTAGTATCTAGGAAAATAATTGCAATGGCTTCCGAAGCATTGGAAGTAGGGCTTGCTAAATTCTATAGACCCGGAAGTCACAGAATCGTGCGCGCGCGCGCCTGTGTGTGTTTGCACACAGGCGCGCGCGATCAGTACATAATGAAGTATACACTCATCACAACTCGCTTATCTTTCTTCGTAACTAATAGCTTTCGTCCTTGAGATACCCGATAACTATTCTAACTATTAGGTATTATTGGACTCCAAAGAGTATGCGCATCGAACAAGAATGTTACATATCGCACACCTTTTAACTCATACCGCTGCTCATTCCTACTTCGTACACTTGCTCCCAGAACAGCGTCACAGCATAATCCTCATAAGACGGCTGCGGTTGGCCTTGGTCCCTCCTATTTCACACCTCATGCAACGTTAATGCATAGCCTCATCAACCGGACCGTTCCAGTAAGGGATGCCTTGCCACTTTCACCGGTCTGCAGGAGCTCCCCGATACATCCCTGGCTGATAACCACTAGTACGCGCAATGAGCGACGAATTAACTAGTAGACTCATTTGTTCATTGGTGAACAAGGGTTGACAGCTTATGCGTTTTTACCATTCTTTTTTCTATCACACTCCCTGTTACTCCCGACTGGAGTCTAATCGCGACAGCAATTGTGTGTGTGTGTGTGTGTGTGTGTGTGTGTGTGTGTGTGTGTGTGTGTGTGTGTGTGTGTGTGTGTGTGTGTGTGTGTGTGTGTGTGTGTGTGTGTGTGTCGCCCAAACACTTCGCGTCACCTTCATACATCTTATCTAAATCGTGACACGCTCATTTTTTCGAAACACGACAGCCTAAGTCTGTTCGTCTTGACAACTCACGGTCCAGTGCGAACGACCCTCGCATTGTTGTTACTTGGAACACCACGATTTTTCTTCAGTACTGACCTGTGCAGCCCTCGGTTGCTTGAATGAAGAGTTCTCCATTTTAATCATAGAAGTGCTTCATCCTTGTCCCGGATGATGCTAACGTTGAAGTGCCCATCAACTTGCTTCCGGAAAGCAGGTGAACCAGTTCTTCCTTAACTGTTCGCAACAAACGTAAGTAAAGCGCAACCCTGCGCTGATGCCGCGCCAACACACAAACTGTTCCTCCCCGCGCGTCCCGTGGCTGCGTTTCTTCGAAGCCGATCGAAATCAATTTAGCCCCTCCTTAGAAAAGCAGTGGCGCCTCCTTTTTTTATTCTTTTCTGCGCCCCACGCGTCCACGCTGAGGAAGTGGGTTCACTCGCTATATTGGCCCGAAGATCTCATCTCCTTCCTCAAAAGAGCAACGGCTGGTTTGGGCACTTCGGCTTTCTTTTTCTCTGACACGACTCATCAAAGCCCCGAAATTTTCTTTTTCTTGTTTTGCACGATTGCTTTTCGTTTCTTTTGTACTTCTTGTGTCATTTTCGGCTGAGCTATCCTCCAAGGCTGAGACGTGTTCACGGTACAAAAGGTCGCCGATCGGTCTTGTTTTGTCCCCGACGCCTGATAACACTAGCACAGAGAGAAAGAGAGAGAGTGAGAGAGAACTGGTTATGACAAAACTCAGCATCACTAGCTAGAGAAGAAGTGAAAAAAATAACTTATGGTAACTTGTGCGAAACTCTGCTTATTCCCTGTTTCTGTTCCACACCGACGTTCCAGTGAAAAGAAAAGGTAGGCCGGCCTGCGACGTGAACTTTACACCCCAGGAAACGTATTATTTGTCCTTTCGTGCCTCGGAGCTTGTCTTTGTTTAGTCTTATTTATTTTTGTAGCAATGTTTTTCTGCGATTCGAGGTTGGTTTTAGAGGAGGCATGCGTATTTGTTCATGGCTTCGCTACATTTCTAAAGTGCGATGACGTTTCGACTAAAACCGCGATGCTGCTGCTAGGTATAACCGAGCGAATGCGTAAAAAGTGTGCCCCGCTAAACTGTTACCCTTGTTATCGCAATCATCTTTTATTAGCGCAGCTGAACAAACGCGGACACAGGAAAGACACAAATAGAGCGGACGGGCGCTAGGCATCAACCGGTTTTACTTTTGGAAAAAAACCCATAGAAGATCATGTGTTTCATCACATACAAACACATCTGTTTTCTGCAAAAGTAAAACAAGTCCGTGTCTGTGTCCGTGTTTGTACATCTGCGCTAACAAGAATGATTGCGAGATCCGGCAACTAATTAGCTGACATTACCGCCTTGACATCCCTGTTATCCTTGCTCTTTAGAAGCGTAGATTTCTTAAATCTGACAACCCTTTCATGAGCGCGACAGAACCACTGACACCACGTACACCACAGTTTAAAGCATGCTAGATATTGTTACGAGTAAACGGGGGCACTCGACGCTCTAAGCAAGGAAGGGGTCCTTTAATGAGGTCGCGAAAGCGAGATCAACAGCGGCCAGCTGGTGGTTGATGCTAACGTCGTTCTCCTCTTCTTTTCAGTAGCGCCGCACATGCACGATCATCAATCGTCCTCCTCTTCGCGCATATGCGCAACATTCCCCTCCTTGCAGACGGAGCCCATCGGGCGAGTCAGTCAGTCTTTCGCGGCGTGAACGGCTTCAGACGAGCGACATGGGTCACTTGCGTCTTAGCGGCGCGTCTCCCACTCGCTGTGAGTCGAGCTATAGCATAAGTGACCTCAGTGAGCCTGTTCAAAACAACAAACGGCCCGTCGTAGGTGGCCAGAAACTTTTGGCACAACCCGCGTTTCCGTGCAGGAGTCCACAACCACACCAAATCGCCTGGATGGTAAGTTACGGTACGGTGGCGGTCGTCGTACCGTGCTTTGGATCTGTCTTGCGACGCCAAATTGCGCAAACGAGCAATCCTACGCGCCTCCTCAGCGAGGCAAAGGGTCTCGGCGACAGTGGAATTCTCATGCGTGCCAAAAGGGAAAACAGTGTCGATTGTGTGCCTAGGTGGGCGAGCGTACAGCAGGAAGAAAGGACTGTAGCCGGTTGTCTCGTGCTTGGCGGTGTTGAACGCGTATGTAACAAAAGGCAGTACATCATCCCAGTTCTTGTGGTCGGATGAAACGTACATGGATAGCATGTTAATGATGGTTCTGTTCGTGCGTTCCGTGAGCCCATTCGTTTGCGGATGGTATGGGGTCGAGTGACGAAATTGGGACTCACACAAGTTAAGCAGCTCTTCCACGACATCCGCTGTGAACTGTCGTCCACGGTCGCTGATAATCACTCGAGGTGGACCATGTCGGAGAATGACGTTTCGCAGAAGGAACCCTGAGACGTCCGTGGCAGTTGCGGAGGGCACCGACGCGGTCTCGCAGTAGCGCGTGAGGTAGTCAGTACAAATAATTATCCAACGATTGCCACTGGATGACTTTGGAAACGGACCCACGAAGTCGATGCCAACTTGTTGGAAAGGCGTACTTGGCGGCGGCACAGGCTGCAGGAGACCAGCTGGAGCAGTAGAAGGACGTTTGTGGCGCTGACACTGCATGCAGCTCGCCACGTACGTCTCTGTGGACCGTCGCATTGCGGGCCAATAGAAACGTTCCTTAATCCGGTGGAGCGTCCGCGTACATCCTAAATGGCCAGACGTAGGATCGTCGTGCATGGAACCGCCGCGCGAAGGCTGTCCGGCACCACAAGAAGAAAGCGTGCGCCAGTGGTCGAATAGTTCTTCTTGTATAAGAGTCCATCGCGTACACAGAAATCACGTGGGAATGGAGAGGCGGACGCAGCGCTGAAAAGCGGGGCTAATTTAGAGTCCTTTCGCTGTTCGTCTCGGAAGCTGTCCAGGTCTGGAAATTTCGGCGACACAGAAGCCACAAGGTGATCGAAGTCGTCGGCGTCGCAGTCTGTCGAGCTAATCGGCATACGCGAGAGACAGTCCGCGTCGGCGTGTCGCCTACCGCTCTTGTACGAGACAGTGAAGCTGTATTCTTGGAGCCGGAGTGCCCAGCGCGCCAGACGGCCGCAGGGGTCACGAAGGTTTACGAGCCAACACAATGAGTGGTGGTCGGTGACCACTGTAAAATGACGTCCATACAGGTAAGAACGGAAGCGCTGAACTGCGATATAACTGCGAGGCATTCTTGCTCGGTGACCGTGTAGTTCTGCTCGGGCCTACTTAGTGAGCGACTTGTATAGGCGACCACGTGCTCGCCATCCCCGTTGCGTTGAATAAGAACGGCCCCGATACCTATGCCGCTGGCATCCGTATGAATTTCCGTTGGGGCTGAAGGATTGAAGTGCTGAAGAATCGGTCGTGACGTCAGCAAAAACTTCAATTAACGAAAGGCAGACTCGCAATCCGCAGTCCATTCAAAGGGAGTATCCTTTCGTAGCAGGCACGTCATCGGATATGCAACATCAGCAAACCTCGGAATGAATCGACGGAAATACGAGCAGAGCCCCAGAAAACTACGAAGCTCCTTCACAGAGCGCGGTGTAGTGAAAGCTTCAACGGCTGCTGTCTCCTGGGGATCAGGACGGATGCCATCCTTATCAACGAGATGCCCAAGAACAAGAGTTTGGCGTTCACCGAAGTGGCATTTCTTCGAATTTAAAACGAGGCCGGCGTTTCTGATGCAGTTCAGGACAATATCGAGCCGGGAGTTGTGCTCACTGAAGGTGCGGCCGAAGATGACAACGTCGTCGAGGTAGCACATGCAGATGTTCCACTTCAAGCCACGCAGGATGGTATCCATGAATCTCTCGAATGTGGCCGGAGCGTTGCATAGTCCAAACGGCATCACGTTAAATTCAAACAGCCCGTCCGGGGTAACAAAGGCGGTCTTTTCTTTGTGCTCAGGATGCATCGGGATTTGCCAATAGCCTGACCTTAAGTCTACTGAGGAAAAGTAAGAAGCCGAATGGAGGCAGTCAATTGCGTCATCAATTCGTGGGAGCGGATACACATCTTTTTTTGTTACGGCATTCAGTCGGCGATAATCAACACAAAATCGCCAAGATCCATCTTTCTTCTTCACAAGAATTACTGGAGCTGCCCAGGGACTCCTTTTTCCAGCATTTCATGAACTTGCTCGTTAATGACCTGGCGCTCTGATGGTGAAACGCGATATGGTTTTTGCCTAATTGGAGCTGCTGAACCCGTGTTGATCGTATGGCGTGTCCGAGACGCAGGTATCGGTGACTTTGCCCCCTTTTGCGCGAAGTCGAATGCGGAGACGTGCTTCGATAGCACACCCACTAACGTTCGGCGTTCACTTGTGCTAAGGGACTTATTCACCATAGACAAGGGGGCCGTTCCCAGCTCGTGATTAGCAGGCTCTTCCGGCGCGTCTGTAAGTGAAGCCACCGACGTGGACGCGTGTTCTCTGACGAAGGCTAGTTTCTGACCGTCTGGCAATACCACGGGCTCCGTAGAAGAGTTTACCGTCCATAGGACGGCACGTCCACTTTTGACGGACACAACACAATGGGGAATCAGCACGTTCTTCTTCATGCAGTTAACATAGATCGGCTCTACGGCGGCATCGAAGCTGTCGCAATCCGCACCACGACAAACAACAGCAACACGAGCGGTAGACGATGGAAGTACGACAGCGTCGCCACAAACACATAACGTAGTTCCGCCTACGTGGTTCTCCAGTAGTTCTGAGGGCTCCCGACCACTTATGAACACCTGCCCTGTGCGGCAATCCACGGTGGCACCAGAATCCCGCAAGAAGTCCATACCCAGGATAACATCATGTGTGGACCTCGCAATAATCACAAACTGTATCGTAACAACATGGCCACCCAAAGACACGTCGGCATTGCATAAACCAATAGGCTGCAACGGATCGCCGCTCACTCCACAAAACTTTGACGTTTTGTCCCATTGAAACATAACCTTTCGCCTTAACAAATCCTTAAAAGAGGCACTCATAACTGAAATTGTTGCCCCTGTGTCTACCAGCGCCAACGCAGGCACATCATCAACAAAAACACACACTTTGTTCTTGAGCATCACCACCGGAGGTATTTCTGACAGTTGCAACTCCCCAGCGACCTCACCCCCATCGGTCGCGCGGGCTAGTTTTCCGGTGGAGAAGGGGACGAGGAGCGACGATGAAGTGGCGAGGGAGAGCGGGGAGCACGAGGACGCGGTGGAGGCGTCAAACTTCGGTCAGATCCTGGAGAGCGGTTCCGAAAGCTGCTCGGCCTATAGTTGTCGCCGTATGGTGCCGACGGCGGAGCTCCCTGAGGGCGTTGAAAAGGTGGTCTGTCATACCGCGGTGTTCTGCGACGGTTGCAGAAACGCGATATATGGCCTGTGACACCGCAGGAGTAGGCAGACCGGTAGAGACCGCCTTCATGGCTCTTCAATGTACTCAAATGCCTCATTCTCTCTAGCGTAGTGTATAGCTTCTTCGCGTAGATCACGGCGAGGCATCGGCAGTTGAGAGTGCGGACGCTGAGCGGGTCGTCCAGAATGCCAAGCCGGGTAGCGTGTCGTCATCCTTGATTCTGGCGTTGTGCTGTATTCAACTGCTGCTGCGCTAACCGCAGGGTGCCAAGAAGTCGAAACTGGCGTTGCCGATGGCTCGTATGGCGTATATGCTCCATGCCTCTCAGATGTAACACATGACGCCTCTTCACGGCGATTAAGTTCTTCGCGGACAATCTGCCGGATAGTCGATGCTAAGTCAAAACACGTGCTCATGTCCACGCTAGCGACCGTGGTAACGTTTGCCAAGCGGCCGAACTTCGGCGTAATGCGACGCATCTTCAATGACTCGAAGGTTCTGCAGTGTCGAATTACGTCAGACACAGAACTCAGGGTTTCTTTACCGATGAGGAAATTATAAACGTCCTCAGCTACTCCTTTCAACAGATGCCCTACCTTGTCTTCGTCCGTCATCCTAGCGTCAACCATTTTACAGAGCTTCAATATCTCCTCAATGTACGTGGTGCATGTCTCACCAGGCAGCTGCGCCCGTTGCGAAAGGGTTTGCTCAGCTCGCTTCTTCTTGGCAGCTGAGTCCCCGAAGCAGGCCTTGACCTCGTTAAAAAAAATATCCCACGTCGTGAGTGCGTCCTCGTGGTTTTCGTACCACACCAGCGCAGTATCGGTAAGAGCGAACACCACGTTGGCGAGCTGAGCGGCAGGATCCCAGCCATTAGACTTACTCACTCGCTTGTATTGTACGAGCCACTCGTCAACATCTTCTCCAGCCTTCCCGCCGAAGGTCGGTGGAACTCGGTAATACAGCAGCGGACCGCTGGTCGCTGCCCTCGGAGCGGCTTGGTCAGGCATATCGGAGATGGCAGTGGCAGATGGCGGGAGGCCGGCAAGTCGACGGCTTCGACGAAGCTCTAGAGTTGGTAGTTCCGTTGTGGCAGGCGTGTACCCCGCACCTCCACCACTCTCCTGCACCTCCACCACTTCGCGCATATGCGCAACAATATTGTTACGTTCCCATTGAGTCGCTCTAATGCTATCCTCACGGTGAGTCCTCACAGCGAGTGGAGGTGCCTAAAAGCACTACGTACCAAGTCCAGGGAGGGCCATCCTCGTTGAGAATCCCTCGCATTACCTCGTTTTGTTGAGGCTCAATGTAACATCACCGTCATCTTCCTATAGAAAGAATGTTGCTGTTTTTCTTTTTCTACTTCCTTGCAATCTAACCCTAACTTCAGACTGTCCAAGTACAAGGAGAAAAGGGTCACGCTATCAGCCAGTATCTCCACGTTTTCCCGCATGAAGATGTTATTTTTATTTTAGCTTCTCCGCTGCGTTTTCTACGCAGCGACTCAAGAATGCCTCGAGACACGAGTTTCCTCGGGACATTTTAGTGGAAATCGATAACTAGTTAACATCGACATCACTTCCAGGTCCCGCCCCGCCCAGGCCGTTCCTCCAGTCGGCGCATTTCGGAAGGAACGCAGTTAATGAACTTCTTGGCCCCCCTCTCCTCGACCGGGAGTCGCTACCGCTTTCGAAAGCAGATTCAGCTCTCCGTAGCCCCTTTGTGGGCATAATCTGAACTTGTGCGATTGAAACGGGCTATTAATGTGGTGACAAATTTCGAAGCCTGCCAACTAAGGCGATAGCCTATCGTTGCAAGAGACGTCGCAAAGGAAAAAGAAGGAACGAGGAATGGCTCGCTTCTGCACGTTGGGAACAGCGTTGGACTGGGGTACATGTGGGTGCCCGCATGATCGTGGTGCTCTGTTCTCCCTCGGCTGCCGACAATTTTCCCGTTCGATCGAATCGCTCCTGTAGACGCCGCTAGTGGCCAATTTGTAATCCTCCCTCCAGCCGCCTTCTTCTTGAAGAAAAGGCGCTTAGCTCATTTCCCCCGTACACCTCACCTCGCCTCCCCTTTTTTTGTGTGTGTGTTTTCTTTTCCCTATAGTGAAATGCTGCGGGTACCAATTTCCCTTCTCGGTGCTCTTCAAGTCTCTTGCCGGCGTTGCCGTGTTAAGAATGCGTGGAATGTGAGGCCTGATGGCATAAACCAAGTGGCGAGTATGCATACGAGTAAGTATACGCATGATTGATGCAAGTACGCGGCAGCTTCGACACCTATACAGGATAGCAGCCATGCTATAACAGGACACTCTGCTCTCGTTATTTCTACTGTTGCGTTATCAGTACGACCGTCAGCTCCGTAACGATTTCAGCAATTGGACCTCTAGTACTTGGAGGCGGTGCTCTGAATACTACCATCTTTCTGCTCGGGCGTCATCAGCCGGACTAGAAAACTTTCAAAAAGGTTCATTGTGAAGCAATGCCAAATGGTTCATATCGCCATCTTGTTTCGAGAAGGTAGTACTTCGCGCGAGGAAGAAAGTTCAGACGCTTGGCGAGTTTTCGACAGCGGTGATTGTTTCCCACGTGCTATAGCGATAACGCTGTTGGTACGCTTGACACCTTCACACAGCACTAGCGATTTGCTGCCTCACTTGGAGCTATGTCATCAGTACGTGAGGCCTGCGCCGCCACTGGTGGCGCTCTTCGCCACTCTTATAATACGTAATTCAAGATAAAAAATAACGAATGAAAGAACGCAGCGGTGAACAAAACAGCGCACAATTTTGAATTTATGAAATCATTGCGCGCCATTCATGCCGGTGCACGTACGCGTGCTGTATGTGCGCGAAGTATTTCATGACGACATTTATAGAATCTAGTTTTCACAAACGTTGACCCGAGATGCTGCTCGAAGAAACTAGCGCGCCGCATGCTTATTGCGTTACTAACTTTATGTGCTTAGAGCTGGAAGTCGTACACGATCTTCTGGAGACGCACAGCATACGCGAGCCAATTAATAGAACGTGTGCACTCTATTCAGACCGTCTGCATATACACGTTTACGCTAGCAAACGATCGCGTTCATTAATGAAACAGCAATACGGCAAGCAAAAGGCGACGGATCATGCTCTCTCGTGCGTGCATGATCTTGTGGCCCATCCGTTAAAGTTATGTAAAAAATGCGCGTCCTAAATCTGCCACTGGCCGTTCGCTAAGTGCAGTTATTAACACAGGGAAGGCAACAGAAATTAATGGTAAAAGTATAAAAGGGGCTAAAGGACCATTTTATGCTCGTAGACCGTAATTCCCAATGAACGAAACACCAATGTAAATGATAAGACCATTTGCACGGAGGTGAGGAATTTTTTTTTCCACGATCCAAATGATCAAGTTATTTGGTTAAAAACCAATGTTACTTTGTTCTCGGCGTTCTCAATGGTCCCCATCTGCATGCACGGCGGCGTGTGGCAGTAGGAAAACATCGCATAGCGAAGGCAAGAAACCAGCAGAGGGCAGTCGAGATGCAGAGATGCTGCGAGTGTCGAAAGTACAGAAAGTTGAGAGAGTTGGTAAGGGTCCATAGTCAAAAGAAGAGGCGTGCAAGACACGGACACAAGGGCAGAAGTGAACGGCGTTCGTGTTGTTCACTTCTGCCCTTGTGTCCATGTCTCGCACGCCTCTTTTTTTGACTGCGAGTGTCGTTTTCCGGCGCCCTGGAGAACATGGCGGATGGTGCTTACGGGAATGTCGAGAGATGGCGCTCTACACTTTGAGTATCCCCTATTGTTCCAGGCCTATAGGGTGCACCCATGACACAGCACGCTCACGACACACGCAATTAGTGGTCTTAAGAAAAATAATTACCGCAGAGCAAAGCCAAATAGTTTTGTCTAATTGGAGAAGCATTTAACACGTGCACCAGCACAAGGAACAACCATCCTGGAGGATATGCATGACGTACGCGCGAGTGTAAACGCGCTGTGGCTAGCATATGACGCAAGGAGCCGTCCACACTAGAAAGCTTTGCTCGTTGGCCGCTAGGTGCCGACTGTAGTCGATCGATCTTGTGGCCAATAGCGTCTGATGGAAAAGCTCTGCCTCATGTAGTAGTGGTCTGAAGGTGTGAGCGAAAGAGAATGAAGTGCGTGTGTAAATGCCGCACATTTGGGCATTTCATAGAAGTGCACGCGCGTTTATTTCACGATAATGACAATTTCTGCGTACAACTAACGGGCAACATCCGTCTTAAAGGGACACTGAACCACGTTTTAAAAAAAAACGAGATTATGGTGTCATGATACGTAATTTCGTGCGGCGAACTCGAAAATCAAGTCGAAAATTTGCATAAACCAACGCAAATAGCTTTATTTTGCCGAAAACAAGCAACAGGCGCCGCGGCCCCCATCGCGAGTCTCGCCGCCGCTGTGATTGGTCGAAGCTCCATGACGTCATCGTCAGGAAGGTGACGACAGCTGACTGCGCTCGCCGGCAGGCAATGCCGTGTTTACCTGTTGAAATCGTGTAGTTTCTGTTAGTATGGCGAACTGTGAAAGTCGGAACGAGTTCTCTGTACATCCGTACATATTCGAGCCGGTCGCTACTGTAAGGGCGTCGACTGAAGCGGCACAGGAAAGCGAGTCCCAACCGGCCACCTCCACCCGCGTCGGAAACATAGACTGGTACATATAAGATGCATGTCAGTGCTTAATTGCACTCTAGTAAACTGTTACAAATGATACGTTCATCCGTGGATATCAAATTCGATAAGAAACAGCAGCATCGGCACTCGCTTTTAGCCGCGTATTGGCACGGTCCGCGCTACGCGCGGGCATCGTGCAGAGACATCAGCTGTTCGTGCTCGCAGTCAGTATCGTACTTCGCAGCGGGCAAGGCGCACGCGAAGAGTCAGTATGCTACCGCGAGGAACAACAACAACAACAACAAAAAAAAAAAAGCCAGACGAGTGCCGCTCTTGCCGCAATGGTGACATGAGCTCTGAACTGCGCTGAAAAATTGCGCAAGGATAGTTTGGCTCATATATTGCAGTTGTGCTTTTTATAATGCCGTCGCTTTTTCTAAATTCTGCCCAGTACTACAATGATGGTGTGTTAAAATGGAAACGGTAGCTGCGTTAGAAGCATGCGACTGTCGTGTAGAGTAGCTGATTTCGATGCTGCGTACTGATATCTGTGTACACGTGTTTTCACCATATATGTGCTCATGCACGCACTGCGTGCAAATGGGGAAAGAGGAGGAGGACTGCTGCTGCTGCTGCTGCCTCGAAATTCGGCAGATTCGCGACCGCAAGAAACAACGGAGGTGCATCACAAAAAAAAAATAAATAAAAATGTGTGCCTCGACAAGGACGTGTTAGAAGTGGCCCTGCAGCAGAATGGCACGCCAGCAGAATCCCAGTGACTGCATGAGAGCCGGGCTTCGTACGTACTCGTTGTCACGAAAGTGCTTGGAGCACAGCACGCTTGATCTCGTCGGTTTGAAGTCTTTTCTTTTAACTGCAGCGGCCCATTTTGCAGCCATCTTCTGATACCGAGGGAACTTGTGAAAAGCGACCCCATCGCGACCGTAAGTGCTGCGGCAGCCATATGCTGCGCAGTAACTCGGCATCGCGAGTCCACTTCAACCTTGCACAAACACAGCTAGTGAATGTCGGATGGCGAAAATCTCTAATCAGAAGAAGAGAACGGTGCAATGGCAAGAAACCCCTACGAACTGGCAGATCTGATGCTTCACTAGGCGGCAGATCGCAGCAGAAACAAGGCACAACCCCGAAGTAAACAAGCTGAGCTGACTGAGCGACGCAGGCGGCCCGGCGGCTCGACCCTGACGATGACGTCACCTCCCCACGTGTCTAGCTCTCCCATGCTCCGCCCCTGCGCGCGCGCGCGCCGTGGGGGGGGGGGGGGGGGGGGGCGTTCCCACGATCAAAGTTTGCTCGCTTATAGCGCCGTTGTTTAATCTAACATCGCGAAAAAAACCTCCGTAGGCATGTTGTGAGAGGTCGCGGATACCGAATTCGCAATAAATTCGCGAATTCAAAACCCGTTCAGTGTCCCTTTAAACAGCTTCGCTGTTAAATATGATTGCAGGTCTGCAGGACACCGTGCACGCGTATTCGTTTATCTCCGGAAATTACCATAGCAAGATCTGCATATTGATTTATCATACAAAAGTACAAAGTGCCTTACTAGATTTTTTTCCCCTGGACGCAGAGAAATACACAATTAATCAAGGTAAAAGGGGCCCATATGGCCCTATTCAGCTCAACCCAAAGTCGCCCAGAAAGGTGCTCTGCTGAAACACACGGCCATCTCTACAACTTCTTGCCGCATCATGCCTGATATAAAGGCATGTTTAAGGGGCAGTTTACGACTCTCCCTAGGTAAAGTTTGCGATACTTTATGTCGCTTCCTTTCCAAAACAACCGATACACACCTGAGAGATACTTGTCATTTTTATTGTTATGTTGCAAGTGCGGAATGTCCGGGTCTTTCTCTAATAGCTCAACTATATCCGCTCTATCAATTGACCTACAAACAGAAAGAGCTCTCTCTGCAAGTGCACTTTCCATGCAATAAAACACAAAGCTGGGCGCTTAGAAGGAAAATGTCATGCGTAAAAATGAAATAAGATACTGCGGCAATTTTTTACATCATAATCTCTCCAGTTGTATTATCTATTTCATTTGTGTGAGTCGACATATTGCAGACACTATTATTGCTCCCATGCTTACTGCTGTGCGAGCCATCCGATCAGAGGGTCATCTGTCCTTTGGCAACTGCGTCGAATGCCAAGAGCGGAAAGCTATTTTTCTTCACTACACCGCGCAAACAACAGTCGCGGTCGATCGCCGTTTATGCAGCCATATCATTCCACGTTTTCTTTAGCCGCTTACTCTTGCTTCATGTCTGTCATTTTACATTTGGTGTACGAAGCCATTCTCATCATTTGCCGTGAGAGTCACTGCGTACATAGGAATCGGTGACCCGTCAATAGGATGGCGGTGTGCTTGGAACGGCGCCAGAATCGAGCAGCTTTTGACGACAGACTGAACAGATGCCCGCGATGAACCACCGTGCATCCATGTCGCAGATTTGTGTGTGTTTCTTGGCTCTGCGAGTTCTCATTGATTTATAGACGGAGGGGGAAGGACAGAAGGCAGGGAAGGTTAACCGAAAAAGTGCCTGGTTGACTGCACTGCGCTCAGAAGAATAGGGAAAGGGAATACAAAAGGAGAGAAAGAAAAATGTAGTGAACGTGTGTCTTGAGGACTTCGGTTCTCTCGTCCCCTCTTAATATAGGGAGCATCCAATGCGCTCAGTATGCATTGGTACAGAATCCGTAGCAGAGGATTACAAAGTTAGTTTTACCAACTGCAATTTTAAACATGCGCTCAGTGACAGATACAGTTGAGTGTTCTACTGGAACGCAAGCAGTATGACCTCGAATAAAACCCACGGACCTAACGTTAGCCAATGGTCAGCGTCAGCATTTTTGTCGACCTGATTAGCTGACTGCTTAGCACTGTTTGACTTGCCCAATTCATCGATGCGTATAAGATTCCTCACAGCGGTGACGCATGACCATTCATAGCAACCGGTGGAGTTTCACCTGCCAAATACCTTATATTATACGAGGCACACAATGCAGGGGCGTCGCAGTAATTTTGACCACCTGGAGTTATTCAATCTACTCTAAAAATCTAAGTGCGCGGTTGTTTTATGCACTTCTAGACCATCGAAATTCGGCCTCCTTGGCCGGGATTCGAACCCGCGACTTTGAGCTTGGTCGGCCAACACCGTAGCTGCTAAGCCGCCACGGCATGTGACGTATGACTGACAGAGCGCTGTCGTCATCTGCCACTAATTATTTCTTGATGTTCGCAGCCTAATTTCAGATGTATCATTTGCCGAGATTTACGCTCAAAGAAGCTTAAAAGATCGTTTTTGAGGCTCTAATTACAAACGTACCGGTAAAGCGAGCTCATTTGCGTGCGCTTGCGTATGTACCAGCCGGCTTCACTTTTCCCCTTGATGTCGAGGAAGCCAGACAATTTAAGGTATAATAAGTGGTAAATTACGAAACGCGCCCCGTGTTAATTACATAGAACACTAGGAGAAAAGAAGTAAATCGCACTGCCCCTCCTCCAAGACGAATTCATGAATATATGTAATATTGTGACTGTGAGCTGTCAGAATAAGAAAGTCATCACCCAAATTATTTCATGCAAAACTGCTCCCTCTTTCTGCACACCTTTTCTCCATATAGAAGACCATTTCATATAATGGGGACATGCAGAGGTGAAAGAGCCCTTGTGGTCTCTAAACCATTCCTCTTAATACGAAAAGCTTAGCTGAACAGGTCACTCGGATCACTAAGCTTCATGATTAACCCTCATGTTCTTTTTTTTATATAGTTTGCCCAGAGGACGTAGCTTGCATTTCAATATGTGCAGCTTTTTACAAGAAGTGGTGATAAAAATCAGAAAAATGTCTCCTCATCTTTCTTGTATGCGTGCTTAAAACGATTGAAACGCGTAGAAATCTAATTACTGAATTCATTCATGAGTAAACTCTTGTACTGCCATTCGAATTTGAACTAAAAAAAAGCAGCAATGTTCGCCAAAAGACAGCGAGTACCGCCTTAAAAGGCGTTTCGCGGTACACATGTGAGCACCGCTCCATCGGCCAGTATGAATTCATTTTCGACAGGTGAGAGCATATTCCTAACAGGCGCTGCTTAACGGCTTTCCCATGCAAACACTCCTGTACAAGTGTAGCACACCTTAAAGTATCACTCGGCCTACGCTGCGGCTTTTAATTAAACACGCCCATCCACGCTTATAGAGAGAATACACGAGCATCGAAGGAGGCTTCATAATTCCTAAATGACGGTGGGCACGCTCTGTGCTGTATATATAACTAATACGCAGAGTCAGGTAGATTGCTTTGCGAGCGACGAGACCGCTGAGCTCCGTATTATGTAAATTTATTCACCTGGCCTCGCTATTCGGGCCCAGGTTTTGGTTACTAGTCGTCAAAGCACCACTTCAGGGTTAGTGGCTCCGGACGCTATGCCGCCTAGTTTCGTGCAGGAAAGTGCATTACATTACAAGTGTTAAACAACTCCGTATATACAATAAAACTTGCTGCTGGGCGAGTTGGTTCATTCTTGGTAAATAAACTATAGAAGCGCAACACAAAACACGGACTCAGAAGACTCGGACGAGCGCAAACTTTCAACTAACTTTATTTTTCGTCGTGTCAATATATATGTAAGCCATACATCACGTGGTCACAATGCTAATCGCAGTTGTCACTGTACAAATCACAACACACCGCGCAGGAATCTCTTTTCACCTTGCAATAAGGAAACCGACGACTGGCTAACACACGCGTCACCTCTAGTAGATATATGAAAGGCTTCCAATAGTTCCCGTGCCGTGCTATCATGGCTCCGGCCCAAAACTCGTATCGCATGGAAATTTGGTACGCACATGCAATGCCGGACATGCGCAGGTAAATGCGCGTTCTCTTTATTAATTATGGATAATTCATGTTCCCTTGCACGAACGTTAACGCACCTTCCGGTTTGCCCGACATAAGTCCTGCCACATGAAAGTGGAATCTCATAGATGACTCCTACCGCGCAGGCTCCATAAGGCATTTCGTGCTTCTTGCCACAACCTCCAGGAGTCTTCTTAGCCTCAGATATTTTCGGGCAGAGCTTTGCCAGCTTGCGCGGGGCTGAAAAAACCTACAGTGGGCCCTTTCTTCAATGTTTCTGCTTTTCCGTCGTCGTCAACTATCAACCTTTTGGTAAGCCACATTGTCACGGCAACCTGCCGCGCAAGATTTCTCGGGTTTTGTTTGCGGAAAGGACTGGTAGCGGCGGAAGTTCTTGGACTGTTCGGTTTCGCGAGGCCATCCCCGGGACATGCAAGGCGTGTGTGTCGGATACTACGCGCTGAGCTGTGGCGGCAGATTAGACTTCTTCAGGACTACATGCGAGTTCTGTGCTACATTAGTGACCCTCCCTGGAAAGCAGAAGTGAATCTCCGTTCATTAAGGACCTTAACTGCCCGTATGGTCGAATTCTGGTGGGGTTCCTACTTGGCAAACGTTCTTAGCCAGCAGAAAAAGGAGGACAAGGAAAGAGGAGCGTCACAGGTTGTGGTGCTAGGAGAGAATGTGGAACTCCCGGATAATATCTACAGTCTGCTGAAGAAGGGGCCGAAGTTCAGTCTTGAACCAGTCGTCCAGCCTCATGAGTTGTTGGCGTTTAATAGGCGTGTGGCGAACAGGGCGCCACAGGAACAGCATGACCGGTGCCTCCTTGAGGGTGTTGATGCGTTAGTAAGGACTGTCAAAGCCAAGAAAGACTTGCAGTGCCGGGCAACGATAGATCTCGTTGTGAAACATTTTAGGGACAATGACTTCCGACTGCTTCAAGCCGATAAAGAGGGCGGGTTTGTGGTTTTAGACGCTGGAACTTTCAATGAGAAGGCTAGGAACGCCATTACTAAGAATTTTATTGAAGTTAAAAGTAGTGCTATTCGCGTGAAAACAAAGGCAGCAAATTTGTGTAAGGAGCTTCGGCTGGAGAAATTGGCAAGAGGTGTTATTGCTTGTAAAGGTAACACACTCAGAGCTTTTTTCACTGCGAAAACGCACAAGCCGGAAGTGCCGTTTCGGACAGTAATAAGTGAAAAGGGCTCTTGGCAGCATCTAGTAAGCCAATTCCTGCTCAAACATTTAAATGAGCTAACAGTCGACGACCCCTTTGCTACCAAGAGCTCAGAGGACGTTGTGCGGTTTCTACAGGATGAAAGGCCTATTGACTATATGTTCTCCATTGATGTTGAAGATTTATTTTATTCAGTACCTCATGGACAGTTATTTGTAGCGGTACGTGAGTGCATCGAAGCCGGTGGGGTCATTGACTTTCAAAACAGCGCGGGTTTGTCGGTGAATGACTTCATGTCGTTACTTGAATTTTATCTTCGCTCTACATTTGTAACCCATGAGAACCGCTTTTATCTACAACGTCAAGGGATTTGTATTGGGTCCTGTGTGGCGCCTGTTTTGTGCAACATATTTTTATCTGACGTGGATCGTGCACTGTCCAGCATCCTAGAGGGAACCAATGTTATTAAAGTTTTTAGATATGTAGACGATTTTTTAATTCTTTTAAAGAAACCCACTGATTTTAATCTTGACAAGTCTCTTCTTTTTATCCTTGACGCGTTTGAGCAGTGCGGTAAGGGTTTGACTTTTACCCATGAAGTCCCTTTCAATGACTCCCTGCAATTTTTAGATTTACGGCTTCGTTTAGGCACTCACGTTTGTTGGTCTTACAGCCCACGAGCGCAGAAAGGACTGCTGCCATATGATTCCGCACAGTCGAAATTAGTTAAGCGGGCGATCGTGAAGCTTTGTCTGGGGTCTGCGCTTGCGAAATCATGCTCACATGCTATGCAGGACAGTTTCAATAATCAAGTAAGGCGAGTATTGGAAGCCGGATACCCTTGCACGCTCGTAACGGCAGTCGCCGAGGTCCTCCTGCGGGAGACTAAAGCACCCCGTTCCGGCAAGACACCCGGGCCGAAATCCAGGAGCCGCCCGGTAGTGATGCCCTACATGCACCGCACTTCTCATAATTTGAAGAAGGTTGCGGGCAGGCACGATGTGCCGATGGTTTTTTCAGCCCCGCGCAAGCTGGCAAAGCTCTGCCCGAAAATATCTGAGGCTAAGAAGACTCCTGGAGGTTGTGGCAAGAAGCACGAAATGCCTTATGGAGCCTGCGCGGTAGGAGTCATCTATGAGATTCCACTTTCATGTGGCAGGACTTATGTCGGGCAAACCGGAAGGTGCGTTAACGTTCGTGCAAGGGAACATGAATTATCCATAATTAATAAAGAGAACGCGCATTTACCTGCGCATGTCCGGCATTGCATGTGCGTACCAAATTTCCATGCGATACGAGTTTTGGGCCGGAGCCATGATAGCACGGCACGGGAACTATTGGAAGCCTTTCATATATCTACTAGAGGTGACGCGTGTGTTAGCCAGTCGTCGGTTTCCTTATTGCAAGGTGAAAAGAGATTCCTGCGCGGTGTGTTGTGATTTGTACAGTGACAACTGCGATTAGCATTGTGACCACGTGATGTATGGCTTACATATATATTGACACGACGAAAAATAAAGTTAGTTGAAAGTTTGCGCTCGTCCGAGTCTTCTGAGTCCGTGTTTTGTGTTGCGCTTCTATAGTTTATTTTCCGTATATACATAATGCACTGCGCTCGATAAACGAGGGAGTCATCCGGTTTTACACCTCAGGCATGGGTGAGAGCGTCAGTGTAGCTTGATGTATAAGGCCGCACCTCAATCAATATGCTGTGCCACTTCTTTCATCTGCAGTGAACGATTTGCGATTAGTCGCAATTTTTCTGACGCCCCGTGTTAACAAAAGGCTATTTTTGCTGTTCCTTTAACCGATCGCAACGATTAAGGCATTGGTACAAATGGGATATCAATATCCGCTAGATTTATTGATCGGCACAAATTTTAACGAAGTTTTTACAATGCGCTGTTTATTATCGACTTATACTCGAAGTGAAGGATCAAATAAAAAATAAACGACTTTTCTAAACGTGCTGACTCACTCAGTTCCACTGGCATCTGTATAATACGGCGTCGCAAAGAAAGGTTCAGAACTACACGAACGAGGAAACCAGTACCGGCGACGCTACATGCATAATAGTGCGAGGGATTGAGTTTGTTGCGACTAAGCAGAAGGCTTACGCAAATGTCTCCAAGTTAGGTTTTCGACTCTTCGAGTCTGAGACTCAATATTGCATTCGTTTGGCTCTCTGCATTTCGCGTCCTCTTCAGAAACGGTATTCTCAATCCTTGCATCGTAAGACAGCCCGACGTAGAGGATATATGCTTGAACGTCCCGAACCTCTCATCGTTTCCTGAAATACGACCAATCAGTCTTCGGGAACACGCTTGCGAAGTTGCTCAAGGGCTCGAGTGTTTTCATTTCTCTAAACTTATACGCTTCTGACATCCTATCGCTCTAGGAAGCAGCGCTTCCGAGATTGAGCTCTATGGAGTTCAGGATTCCTGAAGCCTTTGTCACCCACAAGCGACCGTGCCTTTCGTTCGCTGTAGTGTTACAGAGTACTTTGTGCGTGCAGGTCAGTCCACAGGGCCTGCACAAAGGGCTCCTAACGATCCATATTTCCTGCAAAATTTAAATAAAGGAAGGCGGCCGCAGTTGCGTAAACAATGCATGTTAAGATTTATGTTCTACTAATGCGCGTGAATTAAAGGTAACTTTTATTCCTGTGCAGTACGTGATTTGCTGGCTTTTTACTATGGCATTCCACACATCACCGCAGAAAGAATTATAGTGGGCTCATCTAAACGCCGAAAGTAACAAGTAACTGTAATGTAAGAAAAGTATTCTTTTTTTTTTTTGGTGATTATCGTCACCCTATATCATCCTATTTTAAGCCAACTGCAGGAAGAAGGTCTCTCCCAACGATTTCCGCTTTGTTTTGTCTTGCGCGAGTTGATTTCACTGTATGCCGGCGAGCTTCTTAATTTTCCTGCCCCGCCTGACTTCTTGCCTGCCGCTGCTGCTTTTCTCTCCCTGTGTAGAGAGAGAGAGAGAGCTCTTTATTGAAAGGCAGAGGAGTTAGCCGGCGTTGAAATATCGCTGACATGCTACTCTGCGTGGGGAAGGAGTTTGGGGAGAGAAAGACGACTAGAAAGAAGTGCAAGAGACAGTGAAAAAGAAAAGAGAAAGAAAAATTTGGCTCCCCTGTGTATCATTCTGTCCTTCTCACTGACCATGTGGTGTCTGCCCTTCAGGCGTGCGTAATTAGCAACACCCGTTGGTAGGAGTCTCGTAGCGCCTATCGACGATTAAAAAAGCCTCCGCTTGGGCGTTTAAAATACGCATCAAATCTTCAAATGCCGGTTCCTTTTTCTTTTTTTTTTTTACGGGAAATCTACGCTGCAGGTATAGCCTGTACTGCTTCCCTCCAAATATTCCCCGTATAGTGCAAAATCTGTTTGAAAACATTTAGGCATTGTTTTCCACATTCGTGCATCTCTGCAAGAACGAGTCACGGGGTTACAAACACGGCGCGTTCGTTGTACTAAATTTCACTGTATACGCAGCGCCACTGCTTTTTCTCGCCAGTGATACAAGTGCAATTGAATCTATACATATGGGAATAACACAGTGTATGTGGTCCGGTCCATTTTTACGGCACAGCGGTTTCGTTTCAGTTTGCCCACTTGCTTCAAATAGTCATGTTCTCGCTATTCGAAGTTCAAGTTCGTCATTCGGGAAGTTACGTAAACAACAAACAGAATGTTCCCTTGTGTGTAAACTGTGTCAGTTCGCCAGTGTGGCGTGTCATTCTGTGAGCTCCATTCCGTGTCGCCGTGTTCTTCTTCTTTAATTTCTCTTTTTTTTTTAATTTTCGGGCTCTTCCCTCCATGCGCGTAAACATTGTCACATCGCGCAACGTTGCAAACGCGTCTAGAGTACGAAAAGAGACGGCCCGCGACAAGGCGTTTTATGAATTTTGAAGTGGTTTGGCGAAAGATAAACACGTGCCCAGATGTCAGCACAGCGAAATGATGTGTTTTTATGGGAATCTCTTTCTCTTTTTTTTTTTTTTTTTTTTTTTGGGGGGGGGGGGGTCTTGTATTCGTACGCGTTGCGCGTTGAATATGGCGTATCGCGCATCCGCGCCGCCAGAGTATCTCTTTCAGTTTAAACCGCGCTGCCGGAAGAGTTGATGAGTAAACATTCAATTCTCGTTGCATGTGCAGTGCGGCCTCTTTAGGCGTGTGTGAGTGCGATTGCCTGTAGCGGCGGCATACTAACGCAAGGCCATGGGCGTGTTGCAAAACTTGTGTTCGTGATTTTTACGCCCTTGATGCGTACCCAAGGGTTATAGGTGTGGTTTCGGGAAAGGTGTAAACAGTGGAATGTCAATTGTCAGTTGTTTGGAGGCACTCTCTCTTCTAGCATTTTATTTGTTTGGCTACGGTATGCCTTTGTATGTCTACGTATGCATGGCTGCAGTATGCCTTTGTATGTCTACGTATGCATGTTTTGTGTGCGTGTTTGTTTACTGCGGCCGGCACTCCCATACAAATAATGGCATGAATACCCCGAAAAAAGATTATACTCTGATGTTTAACGTGCAAGAGCGGCGGTATGATTGTGAGGCACACCGTAATGGCGGATTCTGCGACAATGTTGACCCCCTGTGGTTCTTCAAACGCTCATTATCGTTAAGTAGGCAAGAGGGGCAAAGGGGGAGGTGGCGTACGGAACGGGGCCGTGGTCTACGTGTCGCCGCCGTAGTCGATCCTCACAAATGTAATTTGTCATTTTGATGAGTATGCTCTTACCGCAGCTGATTTACGCTATAGTGTTTCACCTGCACTCATGCACACAATATTAACGCGCAACCGAAATCCCGTTATACCAGTTTTCTTCTCTCGCGTGTTCATAAAAGCGCTGTGATTTTTGTGTTTAGTTCGTAGTTACGTGCGTAGTTGAAACTAAGTCATGCGGGAGATTGCGTGCCAACATGCGCAGCACACTTTAGACTATAATGCTTGTTTACGCATATTCACCGTCATTTACAGTGTTATACACCGGCGCAGATGACGGGAGGGGCAATTGTTCGCACCCACGGCCGCCTTTATCGTGAAGGTGGAAGTAGTCGCGGTAATACCGTGGAGCCGTGGTTGTCGAAATTTTTCAGATGAAGGAGACAGGTGGCTCATCAGAAATGGACGTCCAAAGAACCAGCTGGAGCATTTTACAGGAGCAATTCGAAAGTAAAGCGTGTCATCGCGTGATCAGCCGGAAAATAATATACTCACGTTTGGCTGCATAAACATGACAATAAAATTGAAGGTTAGCATTTTAAACGCGCTCTCGAGTGGGCGCGTATATTGCACAGAGAGCGCTTTCCTGATCGAATTGCCCTAAAAATGGTGGTATTGACGCATAGCTGTGAAATAGAAGACGATGACGATAAAAAGCACTAAGGGATTCTATGTAGTGGGACTGCTAGACGAATTAGAAGAAGACGATGACGTCAATTATTCTTGGGTTTGTTGAACAAGCTCTTGTGATGTCTTGTTAAAAGTCGTGTTTTCTTCTAATTCGTCTAGCAGACCCACTACCACTACATAGAATCCCTTAGTGTTTTTTTATCGCCATTGTCTTCTATTTCACAGCACATGCGTCAATATATATAACGACAGCTGTTCTTTATACGTTTCTTGGGGAATCCATTGAGGAGAATTCCAACATGTGAGGAAAGCTTCTCATCTTTTATAGCACATCACGATGTGCATCACTGAAAATGTATGAACAGTTTTGTCGCTGGTCGCTCATGGAAGCGTGTGGTCGAGCGCTCGCGCGGCGCCTTACCGACGAAGCGGGCGTTAATAAATGGCAGTCGGGCCTCGGGACGTCCGCGATCCGCCACGCACTTTCGTGGTTCACCTCGACGACCTGCTGCGCTAGGCGCGTCTAACCATTTTTACCTAGCAGAAAGAAATAAACGCAAAACGTTCGCACAGCTCTCAGTTGTATCATCTCCCGCAGACACTACATCGCACTGGCACCCTCGGGAAATATCTCAATGTCCATGCGCGGAGCCTGCGCTTCACTTCGTCTAGAGCACCTCCCACGCACGAGCGTGTGCGTTTAGGCGTTGTGGCCACGTCAGACTCTATTAATCTCGGGCGACGTCGCGAGACCCCGAATTTCACCGCAAGTCTTTAGAACGGTACGCGACAAAAGTGGTGCTCGTTTATTTTTGCTCACCTGGTATTTTGGGGGATACATAAAGGTCGCAAACCGAAGAACGCAAAGTTTGTTGGCCGGAACAATATGAAACCAACAGATTAAAGAGAGAAGGAAAGCATAGGAATGGCATTCGCACTTGAAGGTTAGGGTACGTAGAGTGAATTGGATGAAGAGCCCTCATGCCGTATGGTGCCGAACCCACAACCTCTGGCTTTAAGCGCACCAAACGTAACCCGGTGAGGTGTGTTCGCAAGTCGACATACGTGTTTATTGTTGTACAAGCGGAACGTGTTAGTTAACACAGGGTGTTCTTATAGCTGGCGCCACTAGTCAGAGCCGATGAAGGCAGTAGCAAACGTTCAGATCGTGTTGGCACCGTATTTCTGTACCTGCGTGTTTTCAAAATAATTATGAAATTGAATACTGCAAGTATTATAAAGTTTGACTCATCTTCGTTCAATAGGCAAGAGATGGCAACAATGTAGGGTGTGTGTGTGTGTGTGTGTGTGTGTGTGTGTGTGTGTGTGTGTGTGTGTGTGTGTGTGTGTGTGTGTGTGTGTGTGTGTGTGTGTGTGTGTGTGTGTGTGTTGAACTTGTGCAATCCCACTGTGAACCAGTGAGTCAACAATAAGGCCAGAATGCACGAAGCCGTTAGTCCCACTACATTAAAATGCCGACTACAAGTAGTGGTATACAGAGAGCAACCATCCATCCAGAAGAGTGGCACAGACATCGTCCGTGAGCCGAGTGCGCAGCTTCAGTAAAGTAGGCACGTCAAGGTTAGACAGACAGACAGACAGACAGACAGACAGACAGACAATGGAAGGACGGACGGAATGATGGATATGCTAATATTTCCAGATATAGCAGTGTTAGCACCGGCGACCTGTGGCTTAACGGCGCAAGCACCTGAAACTGAAAACAAATTTTAGTTTCGCACAAACTGATACTATTGTTGGCTCACTTTCATGAGCGCAGCCAGAAGCGACGTGATGCGCATGCGAAGCATCGATAGGTACTAATGCTTCCCCTCCCCCCCCCTCCCCCCCCCAAAAAAAAGCAGTAACTTAAATACATATACATCCTTTCACACACCTTTACAGTCGGTGATGAACGACAGGAAAATGAACGGTTGTTGAATGCCTCATACAAAAGTCATTCTTCATCGCGTTTATTAAAAAGTAAAAAAGAATGAAAGAACGCTCTGAGTTTTCTTTCTTCTCATCGCAACACTTCGTTGGTGCAATGATCACCACTCCTTTCAAGCTTCCTATTGAAAAAACCTTAACAAAGGACTTCATAGTTCCTCTGGCTCGACGAACACTCGCTCACACAATGCACCAAAAAAATCGAGTTAGCCAGTACATTGCCTAAGTCTCGGAAACTTCGCAGCCCATCATCCCAAAGTTGTTTTTCTTTTCATGTTTTATTACCAGGCTTATGAAAGGCATTCTAAGCCGGTTTACTTTTATTGTAAAGATGTGCTGGGGAAGCCGTGCGGCTTTCCTGAAACATATATATTTATTTATGACCTCCTAACTTGTTTTGACAAGTTAATCGTTTCGTAATGCGTTGAATATGTCGGAGTTCAATACCAGATCGGTTTTTATCATACGGTGTAACATTGCGAAAACATAGAGCGCGTGTATTTGTCGGAATATAGCGAAGCCTCTTTCATACGATCACGCTTATTGGGTATTTGGGGGAATGATACATTTTTTTTTAGTGTATCATTCCCCCAAATTTCTTTAATGCGAAGCATTTCAGGCTCTCATAATTTGTGAGTTCACATCCACAGGGGTGCACGTTCTTTTATGCAATGCCGAACGTGCGACATTCGCACGCGCGCTCCTTTCTCTTCTCTTGCGTACATGACCTCAGCCCACTGCTAGAATGGCAAAATTGCAGCATGCGGGCGCACTTGTTCAAGCAGAAGAAAAAAAGCACGCAGCTTCTACTAGGTTTCGCAAGGTCAGATCACAGCGAAGCTAGCCGATAATCTACTGATCGTGGCTGGAGCTTGACTAGGTGGTATCTCGATTCGACCTGGGCTGCGCCTAGCTAGATCCTTTGTAGAACTCGTGTAACTTAGTAGTATAGTGGAATGTAGTCGAGTATAGGCAAGTATAATAAAGTTCCACTAAGTTATACCGAGTTCTACAAAAGGTCTACCTACAGTCTGTTTCAGCAGTTCCGTGCAGCAGAGCCAAGGCTACGAGGCCACCGAGCGCTGAATTCTTCCGAGGCGAGAAGAAACGTCGTTGTGTCATTGTTCGGACACGCACCTGCGAGCCCACTCCGTCCCCCTCCAAGGTGTCTCCTGCCACTGCAGCGCCCTCCACTGCCAGATCCTATGGCGCGGAAGGATACGTTTAACACTTGTTTGCCCTCGTGATTGACCGAGGAGGCCTGTAACTTCAGTAGTGCTGCACGGAACTGCTGAAACAGGCTATAGGCGTAGTCACGGTCCAATAGAGATGACACGAAGTATAGTAAAGTTCTACCTCCACGGACGTTATAGCCACGATCAGTATAGACTATCGGTCAGCTTCGCTGTGATCTGGCTTTACGCGAACTAGTACAAGCTGCGCGCATTTTTGCTTTCTTTTTGTTTTGCATAACCAACGCCGAATAGGCACATTGTATTTCTACGCCGGTGATACGATTTTCGAAGTATACGCTATATTTTCCGGTTTCCGTGAAGATAGTAACTACGAGATTTCACTGCGCAGGTGAATCCTAGCTCTTTAACGCAATTGTAAGGCAAAGAATAGAGAGTTCCTATAGTGCAGTTCGTTGGGAGAGAACTATTTATTCTTTTCTTTTATTAATTCCGTGTTCATAATAGTGTACGTTTATTTTCTATTATAATGCTGGTGCTTCCGCCGCCGCGGCATCAGCAGCGGCAACAAAACACAACCGTGGCTTTTGGCTCACTCTTGTGGAAGTCGCGGCTCGCGGCCGCCGCCGTCGCCTGTTTGCCAAGAATTGATTATTAATTTCTGCAGTTTTACGTCCCAAAAGCAGCTGATTATGAGAGACGTCGTAGTAGAGGGCTCTGGAAATTTCTGCCACCTGGGGTTCTTTAACGTGCACTGACATCGCACAGTACACGGCTTCAACACTTCGTCTCCATCGAAATGCAGCCGCCGCGGCCGGGATTCGAACCCGCGAGCAGCCGAGCACCGTAGCCACTAGGCCACCATGGCGGAGCTGTGTGCCAAGAACTCCGTATATGGCATGCCATAGTGAGGTGACTCGAGTTAATGTTTGCTTCCTGAGATGGTAAAACGCGTGCTAAGATGCACTAGACTGGAGTTTCTTTCTTTCTTTCTTTCTTTCTTTCTTTCTTTCTTTCTTTCTTTCTTTCTTCTTTCTTTCTTTCTTTCTTTGCATTCGGCGCACATCGAAATGCGGGCGCCGTGGCTGAGAATCGAACCCGCGTCGCTTGCCAACGCAGTGCCATAGCCATTGAGCTACGGCGGCTGTCAGCATACTGAGAAGTCACTATCACTTTGTCTAGCAGCATGGAGAATGATCGTGAAAGACTTACGCTGTGTCAAAGTCAACTCCACCTTAACCGATCTTAATTCACCATTACGTAAATTTGGCCACCTTTAACTACCCCCAATTCTTCTAGATTTATTTATTTTATTTTCAACATACTGTTAACCCTTTGCAGGGTTTTTACAGGAGTGGGAGCAAAGGGAAAAGAAAAACAGAAAATATTCACATCAACAGCAACAACAAATTTTGCACCAAGCAGCTTTTCTGAACAAGTTAAATTAAGAATAAGGAGACTACATACATGAAATAAAAGTGGTAGTGGACGAATATACATATTATACACCCGTAAGAAAAAAAGGATGATAAATCGCAGCTATAACAGTTGATGAAAATACAAACGTTGGCAAGCAAGCCAATTCAAGGAAGTAAACGAAGAAATGAAAATACAGTACATCTTATGTTATCAGCGTTACGATTAAGTGCTATGTGCATTTTGCAACATTTCTAGAAAGTCGTCAACTGTACGCTGCTCGGTTATATGTCGATCAAGAGCATTCCATTCACGAATGCATCTAGGAAAAAAAGAATAATAGAATGTGTTATTGTTGCACGTGTACTCTTGGAGTGTGTGATCATGTGTGTGACGTGTTTCCCTTGTTTTCTTGGTTTCCGCGTATTTTGCGTGGTCTATCTTAAAACAATTGTGCAATAACAAATATAAGAACTTTAGGCGATGAATTTTTGCTCGACTTTCGAGTGTCGGCAAACCTGCGCGGCGTAGTAATTGTGTTGGGGAGTCGAGGCGACGATATCGGTTAAAAAAAATAAATCTAATCGCTTTACGCTGCACTTTTTCAAGCGTGCTGACACCACTACCTGTGAAGAGGAACCAGATTATGCTCGCATACTCCAAGATCGGTCTCACAAGTGTGACGTATGCAAGTAGCTTAGTGTCTCGGTCAGCGTGTCGCAGAGTCCGCTTAAGGAAAAATAATTTTTTTAAGGCTTTCTCGGCTATACTTTCAAGGTGCACTGTCCAACTGAGATCGGAGGTTATAATCACACCAAGATATTTATACTGACTTACGTTGCGTAGCACGATGTTGTTGTAACCGTAATGGAAGGGTAGGCTTGACTTCTTTTTTGTTACTTGCATCGCGACTGTTTTGTCAGAATTAATCACCATTTGCCACTTAGAACACCATCGTACAACGTCATTCAGGGCATCGTTCAGTTCTATTTGGTCACTGCAGCTTTTAACCTGTTTGTACAATATGCAGTCATCTGCAAAAAGCCTGATGTTTGCGTTAATATTGACTGCTAGATCATTTATCAATAGAAGAAATAATAATAATAATAATAATATACACATGGGTAACCCTAATACGTCAAAATACGGCTTAACTCGCCTTAATCCACCCTTATTTTCCGACAACCCGTGAAACCACTAATTCTACTCAGTCTACCCGTAAACTGCTTGAATCTACATAAATAGGCCTTGCCCGCCATTACTGTAATTTGTCAACCCATCGAACACCAATTAGAGCTCGATATACGTACAAACTGCCTTATTACACCTTAATCAAATGTCGTACATCCCTAATGCAACTTAATACATCATTATTTTCGTCTTCCTACCATTAGCTACCCATATTTCACTGCGATATACACGTTTACTGCCTTAATTCACCATTATCCACATTTACGCGTTTCCTCCATTGCGATTCTCATTTGTGATTCTCTTCTGCACCTGGGATCCTCCTATACGAACTTCTATTTAATGAGTTTAAGCAGTGCTCATAACTGAACACGAATGGTCACACAAATAAAACAACTTTAATATACAAAGGCAGACCCTCCTTGCGTTGCTCACTGAGAAATTTTCACAACGAAGATAACTAAAACAGCTTGTTAGAGCGCCACATTTGTGTTCCTGTTTGCAGAATCTGTCTCTTTGAGTGAAACGGTAACATAATGCTTTAAATTAACGATGCGAGTTTCTCTGGCTGGTGCGTATGCATTTACGGAAGAACCTCGCGATAGAACCTGGAAGTTGGAACTAGAAAGAGAGAATATTTTATCAATGACTCCGGAGATGTTAGCCTGGTTAGTTGCCTGGCTTGCTACTCCAGGTGTTTAGCGGTGATTATCATATTTACAATGATCCCTTGTAACATAACACGTACATACAGTCACACTTACACACACACTCATATATACATATATACATATATACATATATACACTATAATGCAGTTTACAGCGTTTCGTTGAGGCATGTTGCCCGCTACCAACGCTTTAGTGCTGCCTAGTGCGCAGGTACTGTCCTGCCACGGGCCGAGGAGATGCCGCAGCTCCAGGGTTGAACCGTGTTGCAGGCGAAGCGCTGCCTTCATAGTCTTTCTCTCGGAATCGTAGCGCCGGCAATCGCGCAGGACGTGTTCAACGTCCTCTTGTGTGTTGCATGTAGAGCGCAATGCAAAATCAGACTGTTTAATCTTGTGCTTGTAGTGTCTTGTGTAGGCTAGATTAAGTCTTATTCGGTTAAGGCACGCCTCGTTTCTCCTGTCTAAACCACGTGGTAAATGGCAGCTGCAGGCGGGGTTAATAGCGTGCAGTGGTCCGTACTGATTTCTTGAGTCACACCAGAAGGACCGCTGCAGATTCAGGCAAACGCCGATACCATAGTCGCCGCACATTTTCTTGAGAGAGGTATGGCTGTTATTGGTGTTTTAGCATCACGTGCTGTCCTGGCAGCACTGTCGGCCCGAACGTTTCCTTGTATTCCACAGTGGGCTGGTAACAACTGGAATACAACGTGGTGGTTAAGTTCATGAGCATTACTGCCTATTCGTTTGATGTCTATAACCAGGTGCTCTTGGGCGCGTGCTGACTTCATGGACTACAGCACCGCTCGTGAATTAGATAATATTACCCAAGAATCAGGCGTCTGATCTACGATATCAATAAGCGCTCTCCGCAACGCAGCCAGCTAAGTAGCTGTGGCAGATTGCGGTGAACCAAGGTGGCAGAAATTGTCATATTTATACTGACGGAATCCACAGAGTTATTGTTGGAACTAGGCAGACCAGACCGCTTTACCCGTCGCACGATTTTGTTCCCCTGTTAGGTTTAATTCTCAAGCTAGTAAATATGTATGCGGAAAAGCATGGTTCTGTCTTCCCCTCTATTTTATTTTCTTTTATCGATATTTGATTATATTTCAGTGCACGAACCGCGCGCAAGGTTCAAAACCGAACTACCATTGATTTTGCGGTACGTGTCGCCATCGTGCGGCTGTTGAATAACACTAGCGCAGTTCTGCGTGACCTCCGAGAGGGACAGCACAGTACGCGCGTACTATGAAGTGCCAGAGGCAATTGGCTGGTGCAAACACAGTAAACACCGGTACTGATTAGTATTCTTTACAAGTTTGGGTAGCTATGCACCTGTGTCAACGTTGTGACCTAGCGCTAACAAATAGGAAGCGATTGAGAGAGAAAATTTGCTGATTTTCTGAATTTTGTGACTGCTGATAAAATAAGACTGGCGGTTTTTCTGTTGAATTGCGTGATTCTCCACTTGGCCTTATTCACTAGGGACGACCTGCAAATTGTTCGGGGCTTGATAGCTCAAGAAGGATTTCTATTGGCTCTGCGCTGACCGATAAACTGGAGCCTACAATTGCAGCGTTACTGCGCAACAAAAAGTATTCCTGCGTAAATTCCGAAGGCGTATTTCCTTTGGTTCATATTTCTCTGTAAAGCACGACCACATGTTCATCAAACATCGCGTTATGTTCACTCCATTTTTCAATCCCTTAATTTTTTCTTGCGCTTAGTCATTTGGTATGTGCGACTTGACGTGCAACTGTTGCAGCCGGAGTTCGCCAATGGCTAAGGGTCATAGAGAGAGAGAGAGAGAGAGAAAGAAAGAGAATATTTTATTGATGACTCCGGAGATGTTAGCCTGGTTAATGGCCTGGCTTGCTACTCTAGGTGTTTGGCGGTGATTACAATATTTACTATGATCACATGTAACACAACACGTACGTGCAGTCACACTTACACACTCATATACACATATATACACTATACGCAGGCAGGCAGGCACAGAACTTTATTTTTGTCCTGAGAAACTGCAGTTGGACGTCCCCTTTTAGGGGGATCCTGTAGCAGTTGCGGGCCGCTCCCACGCAGGGACAGGAAGACCGTGGCCCTCCGCCCTCTCGCAGGCTCTCTGGACAGCCCGAAGTTGAACCGAAAGGTCGCCGCTTCTCAGGGCTTCCTCCCAGTCCTCTTCTTTGCTGAACTCTGTGTCACGTAACGCAGGACATTGCCAGAGCATGTGAGCTAGTGAGCAGTAAGCCTCTCCGCAGTTCGGACAATGCGGTTCAACGTTGGGCGAGAAGTTACTAAACCTGCCTCGCGAAGGGAATGACCCCGTTTGGAGCATCCTGAAGGCCGAAGACTGCGGACGAGTGAGTTTAGGGTGAGGAAGTGGAAAGACCCTCCGAGAGAGATGATAATGAGTCACGATCTCGTGAAAAGTGAGGAGCGGGTCCCTGTACCTGCCGGCATCCCCGCCCGCGAATTCGCCGGGACCGCCGCGGTGAGTGAAACCTCGCGCACGGTCATGGGCAAACGATGGGGACCAACGTATACACTATGCGCAGTTTACAGAGTTTCGTTGTGGCATGTTGTCCGTAGAAACGTTATCAATGCTTCAGTGCTGTGTAGTGCGCAGGTGCTATCTCGCCACGGGCCTAGGAGACGCCGCAGCTCCAAGGTCGAGCCGTGTTGCAGACGAAGCTCTGCCTTCGTGCTAAGGGTCAGTGGGACACAGAAGGTAGACAAAGGGAAAACTGTGATCGACCCCTTTGTATAGTTCTTTTGTGAATTTTTGTGAATTTTCTATTTCGTAGCCCTTATTCCACCTAAGCGATGCTGCCAACCTGGAAAAGAGACACCGACCGCGGCACCCTGTTGGTACTCACCATGTCATTGAGCCGTTCCAACCGAGAATCGTGGGCACAATTCGACGAGCCACCCATTAGACACGAGATTACTGGAAACTTGCGTGTCTTGCGACTATACCGTAAAGGAGCACGACAACGCTGTCGCGTTCCACACTTAAGGAAGAAGTTTCAGCATCCTCCAAGCTTTAGTTAACATTTATAGACAAATTGCTTGAATGTTTCTGTTCGTTCTGTCCTAATTCAGCCCCTCGCAGCCGGTCTCTCAGAAGCAACAGACGCAGGTGCTTCCATATACGTCAGATTCATTTAACGAATACAGTGGTGACAAACACGTTTGCCTTCTTTCGAACATCGCTTCTTTTTCTGTGTGCGTTAGGCACACAGGGAATCAATCTTTACCGGACTGTAAGTTGTGGTCATAATCGTCACCGCTGCAGGCCACAAGGACAGTGCTGCACGAAATAAAATGATGCGCGTGCACGCGCAACAGCGCTCATCTGTGCGAACATGGATGGCCAGATAACCAGGCTTTGGTATTTCTAGCCTGGTTATCTGGCCATCCATGTTCGCACAGTGAGCGCTGTTGCGTGTGCACGCGCATAATTCTTTTTCGTTTTCCGTATGGTTATAAAAACGAAGCTGTTTAAGCTCTACAGACCGCCCAGGGGCATTCGGAAAAATGTGGGCCGTTCCCGGTGGCAGTGCACTGTGTGAAATGGCAGAAATCTTCAGGCGCCGTTCGAAGTTGCGGGTTCCGATCGCCGCAGCCGCGGTTACGTTTGCATAATATATATATATATATATATATATATTATATATATATATAGATATTATATATATAATATATATATATATATATATATAGAGAGAGAGAGAGAGAGAGAGAGAGAGAGAGAAATAAAGACCGAAAGAAACGCTTAATTGGCGCAGGTTCGCCTCGCCTATCTTAGATACTGCTTTGCATTGCCGCGTAACAACACGTCACGTGATCGAAACTAAGTGAAATTACGTAACAGCTAGTCACGTGATGTGTTATTGCCACAACAAAGTAAAATAACGTAAAAACTAGGAACGTGCTGTGTTCCTGCCAAAGCCAGGTATTTCCAGGTTAAGCTAAGCCTATCAGGAGCACCTAGGCCGAACATTAGCTCCGCTGTTACTTCCAGCCTTGTACCACTAGTGCATAGGGCATGCTACCTGATTCGCCTTCGTGTGCTTCATTTGCCGTTCTCTCTCCTCACAATCTTTCCGCATTCTGCTTACCAATTAAGTGTATAATCGATGTTGTGGGCATTTAAATATTTAGCGAGACAAAATTTTTCCTGTGGACGCTGAAATAGCACAGTTCGTAAAATATTTATTCATGATACCTTTGTACAGGGACGTTCCCGAAGACACTTTCTCTCAAACAAAAATTTATTGGCATTTGTGATCTTTGTGGTTCCGTACAAACGGTAATGTGAATACTTACACGAAAAGATTTATCACATATCTCATAACCATAGTTTACGCTTATGAAACAAAAATAGGGCATTCACAACGTGTATTAAGTACAGTACTACTTTCACTTATAAACAATATGAGTAAAAAGCCTAAAAACGGTCGCTCGCGGTATTTACAAAGCAGATACTCTCACTGTTCAAATCGCACTTCGCTGGGAGATTATACACCCGTGATCTTTTGGCGCTCATCTTGGTGTGAATACAAGAAACTGGCAAAACTTCGTTAAGGTAGTCAGAGCACTTACTATAACCTCGTTTTCTCGTGTTTTTTTTTTTAATAAATAATGAGCTGTCAGAGGCGTCAAAAGTGTTTGAGGTCGAATCGGAATGTGTTTCACTCTGCATCACATTGGTGAAGACGAAAAGTAAATTATTCGCAGGGCATTAAAGTTTATATCGAACGTTAAAAGCTTTTAAATTTGATGGGAAAAACATGGAAATGTAGGCAGCGTCACCGCCGAGTTATGCTTGAAAAGTAAATTACGTGGACGCTATAAGACACCTCATTATATCTCAGCAGAATACGCGGTAATTTTTGTTTTTACGTCTTGAATGATAATGGTTTCCTATAGCCAATTCGCAACCTCAGAATCTATTCCGAGTTGATCACCGTGAAATGACAAATGCGCCGACATCTGTGCAGTGCGGCACAATATGGCGTGTTCATTAATCCGCCGCGTACACCTTCTAAAATATAAAACCAGTTTTATCTTGAAAAGACCTCCAAAACCTTCCGTAATCTCAAGAGAACAACATAAACAACCAACAAAAAACGAAACGATGAAATAAATTCCTTAAGAAAGGCACGCTTAGACCGAATTTCCCACTTTCAAAAAAAAAATTATGAACAGCTTCAACAGCACGTGTTGCTTCAGTCTCAGTTAGTTTTTGGCCGCCGTTCAAATAGGGACCTGCACTACGCGCTTGGGTAGCAGCAGGGTGCTCTTTGAACCAAGAGCTGACTAGTAGATTTCACTTCGCTCCTCACGAAACCCTTATCAACAGATATCCATATTTCAGGTGCTCCGTACGTCACCTTATCATACGAGAAGTCATACTGAATCTACAGGGGCGAATGCATGAATATATGCTTGTCTGATATATACCAAAAATATAAATGTAAAGAAAAAACTTGATAAACATGGCTTACTGCAGGGTCTTCACTTTCAGCGATTGCGCAAGCACTAACGAGGTGTAAAATGACTTTGGAAAAGCAAAGTTCATTTGGGTTAGCCTTGGGCGTGCGTTACAGCAAGCTTCCCTCTCTGAGCACTAATGCAGCGTATTAAAAAAAGAACCTACCCTACGCCTGGATTATGCTCAGTATTCGCTCACTTAACATCGCTCCACAACACTAATTCAATCCTCTGACTTGTAGGTGCGATGGTTGGAACAATACCTAGGCGTCTTTCGCAGGTCACTTTGTCATGCAGAGATACCTATGCTGTTTCACTACTGCAGCATCCATCACATGAATACAGGTCGTACATCATCGGTGAAAGATCCTTAGCTACTTTGCAGACTTAGGACAACAATGGGAGTGCAGTCCTTGTACTGGAGTAAGGCAACCATCATTAGTTTACATTGTGACACACACTTGGCTCTGCAACACTTCATTAATAATGGAGTGCTCTGGGCTGCCCTGCTACCCAAGCCAACGAATACTTGTACATGCAGTGGTATACATGGCTGAAGAGCTATATCTCCCCTTAAAGCTATAAACAGGTTTCGTTGTCATAGTACACTGACATGTTTAAACGTTCAGTGTTCTCATGGTGTTCTTTTTGCCACCTATCGTCTGTATTAGCAGTTATAGTTGCAACACTGTTAGTCGAAACCAGGAGTTCCCAATTCATTATTAGGAGGTGTATATTCATTCCTGGCATAGTTGATGCTTCCTTTGAGAAGTGTCGAAAGGCGACGGGGGAGGGTGTAGTGAAAGGATAACCGTAACAAATAATCAACAGGATGATAACGTTACTACGCAGATGGGGATAAGGCAGCATAACGATATTGCACTTTTGTGAGTTGACTGTTCTGACAAAAGCCATGCAAGTAATTGCGTATTAATAAATGTCGCTAAATATGAGTCACACTGCCTGAGATGTTGAGCAACAAGATGAACAAATGGTTGCTAAAGTGGCTGATTGCGAGGGCAACGACACCGTAAAAGTTCGGTAAGCGACTCGAGGAATGATGAAGCTTGCGCTAGGACAGTCAGAGAAACGTGGTAATGTGAGCAGCTTCGACGCACTACACCAAAGCGTTCGCTGCGAACACTCACAACACGGAGCTGTTCACACCTTTTTGTCACAAACACAAAGCTTCCCGAAGAGGGCACGTCCGTGATGCACTCTCGACGTTTCACACGGCATGATTAAATGTTGAGCTGGTCTTCGTATATGGCGATCACACACATAATTCCGACGCCGGCCAGCACTCCGATGTTCTTGACTATAAACATCTTGAAGGGGCTCTTTCCTTTGTACTGCTTCAGCTCAGGCAGCTGGAAAAAGAAAAAAAAAAGAAAATATGGAAGCGTTGAATAACGAGCATGTGCACTGTAAAGTAGATGGACCGAACAAAGATTGTAAGTAAAGTGAAGCAGCACAAGCAACAAAACACGTAATTAGAACGATGGGATGTTGAGCTGGTAAAGATCATTGGCAACTGTAACACAGGTCTGAGAACTCGATAGAAAGTCAATAGAAAAACGAACGAAAAGGCCATTCATGGCGTCATCTGCATGCCGTCTTCTCTCCAGGTTCGCGTCACTTACATCTCAACCTCGCAAGCCTACGTATTTAAAAAAAGAAACAAGAGAAAGTAACCATCGCCAATGTCGGTGTTTGAATTTTATACTAAGAACACCTGCTTTTAATGGAACCATGGCAGAGCGAGCGACATTAACAAAGAACGTATTCCTATGCTATGCAGTGACTCTGTGGGAGAAGCAGGTCCCTGTGTTCATTTCTATTCAAGTAAGGCTTTTCAAGCTTTGTTTCCAGAGAGCCTTGGCGTACCAGACGACAAAAATATGGATCTGTTCTGTTACAATGCATTGTGTGAGCGCGCTGAAAGGCATAGCAATTAGTGCGTTTCTTAACACAACTCGTGTTTATCTCCGTGTGTCCTCACCATGTCTACGAGTGCGACGTAGAGGAAGATGCCCGCAGTGACGGTAAGAATCCAGTCTCTCGCGGCTATCTCTTCGCCCAGCAAGAATCCCGCGTACAGGCCAGCGAACGCGGCCATTGCGGATAGGAAGTTGAGCAGCAGCGCACGACGGTAGCCCAGCCCGGTCGAGATGAGCACCACGAAGTCACCTGAGAAGATAGCAGTGCCACTGGCTTAAGTACGTTGTTCTCAAGTATTTAAAACTGTTACACTGCACGTTGTACGTTGTTTCCTCTCGTATACGAATTTCCTGCATGATGCACCCATTGTTCTGTGCATCACTCTTATTTGGTGCAGATACTCTGCGTTCTTACATCGCTACATTTGATGTCCGACAAGCGTCGGTTAACGCGATCAACAAATGGATCACTAAGAAAACGCATTCAGCCAACTGTGACGCATATTCACGTACTGCTACCATCCGGAAATATAGGCTCCCGATGTTTCTGCGAACGTTAATGTATCTGAAAGACCACGCTAGCTTTTCGAAGTTTTGGTTCAATTTATCATTTCGGAAGAGCTAAAACACAGGAGCATAACTAAGTAACGGGGCACTTTCTTACCAAATTCGTGTGGAAGTTCGTGACAGAATACGGCGAGAGATGTTGAAAGGCCACTCTTCAGGCCCGATGAAAAAGCAGCGCCTATGGCCAGTCCGTCAGCAACGTTGTGGATGGCACCGCCGATGATCACCATTGTGGCCAGCGTTGACATGCCTGCGGGTCATACCTTTATGTTAGTACCGAAACCTACAGGACTACTCCGAATAATGCTCAGTATTGCCGTTGAGCGACACTTTAACGCATTTCTACATGATAAATAACGGGAACTCCACTCTGCGGCTGCATTGTCGATCTAGCAAGGCAGCCACAACTTCCGCTTTCACTGTGATAAATAGCGATTGCGCAGAAAATGCGCGTTATCCCGAATACGTTTTCATATTTATCTTTATTTGTTGTTGTTTTCTGTTATATACCTTGTTTATTCGTTTTTTTTTTAGAAGTTAGTAACCGTGTTTCAGTGTACTGCAGCTCTGCGGCCGCATGCAGGTCTGGACATAGGCCTACGCTGTAAGCATATGTCCAGATCTGCGTGCTTTATCGGAAATCGAAAACGCAAATGCGGTGTTCCCATCCTTTACAATAATAATGATGTCGTGCTTAAATATTGAGCGCGAGAATCTACCATGGCGACGTCTATTGATCAGCGTTCGAATAACATATGTGGTTGTGAAGTTTTATCACATGCTTAAAGTCTGTTAGGGTGGTGCCGGCAGCTACGTCTTGCTAGGACGAGCGCCAAATTTTGCTAGTTGGAGAAATTATGTTTAGAACAGATGTTTCGATTCCATTGTGCCGCAAGCGGCAATCACTGGCCATTTTATCAAACTGTGCGGCGTATATCCCTGGAACGACAACATACTCTGCGAGAACCGGCGGGCAGGCTGTCCTCTCGTAATGTGTGTGCTCGTTAACTCGACCAGCGGCACGGCGTTCCGCATTTGGACACGGGAATAGATCCGTATACTTCAAATATACGCAGCAAACTATACGGTAATACGAAAAGAAGAAAGCATGACAGGCTGTGCGTTCGTATCGCATCGCTCACCGTGCATCCTTTATTGTCATTGTCTTCCATGCTGATTTAAGGTGCGGACACTTTATGGGAAAGAGTCGTGCATTCTTTTTGTCGCGGCAAGCTAGTAGGGCGCCCAGTAATTCTGCGCATAGTAACCCTACACACACTAGCTCTACAGAGTGGCCACGTAAATCTAGGCCAGGTATGACTATCACAGTGTGATTTCCAATCAAATATGTCCATGACCCAAGATACACGGCATACTAAAGTGTATTGGCATAAGCGCTTTGATACCATAAATACAGAGTCCAAGATAGAGAGAAATAATGGTCGCGGGAAACAGGGACGTTAACCAAGGACGTACGCGGTTGGCTACCCTAACCTTGGAGAAAGGAAAGGAAAACAGCAGGTTTCTCACTGCCAGTATGATATTCCATGACAGCCAACAACAAGGAACAAGTCATCCGCTCAAATAAACAACGTTTTGCTGTTCTAAACCTCTCAAAAATAGAGCTCACGTCAAGCGTGAGCGACACGAAAGCGAGTGTATTGTGCTAGTGCTCACCACAGCAAAGCGCTCGAGACTTCAGCACCGGTACTTGTGGATTCTCTTCAAGTGCTAACGATGGCGTACTCGAACAGTGTGCCTGTAGTAATAAAGAAAACACGCAGAATTTGTATTGTATAGACAAGACTTGTTCAGCTGCTGTCTACTTCTTAGAGCAAGGATGTCATGGTGAGTTCTGTGCTGACCTTCGCGCATTCGTGAACGTCGGTGTATAAGGGCCGTATTCGATATCAAATATATATTCAATGCAACTTACGTTGCAACAGCGAATTAATTTTGAACATAATATTAAAAAAATGAACACGAAAGTTACCTCAAGAGTACCTTATTTAAAGAGAGAACTGATTTTTGCTGGCCACTAGTCCGTTTTTTTTTTTTTTGTTTCTGGCTATCTCGACTTAGTTGGCCACCTGCCATGCTGAAGCCAGCACATTGCACATTGATTCTTTATATTTCTGTTAAGAATGTTACTTTCTATGTCCCACACATCACTTTATGCCTGTTTCGCTTCTGGCGTCGGCATTGGTGATGACAGTTCTCTGCAGCAGTAAACTAGACGGGATCGGGTTTAGCGGACCTTTTCTGTTTGCGAATCGACATGTAGGAAGTATTGTAGTATTCACGTTACACCAACAATATGTAGACCGTATCCTCACCAGTTCAACGTTGGACTCCGTCTTCGATGATACCTTTGTCATGTGAAGATCCTCGGGAATATTTTTAGGAAGATGACTGTGGCCGTGACCGTCACTCTGCGGAAGGAGAGACGGCAACTGCTGTCACATGCACTTATGCATTGCGCTCTCAAATTTGTAAGAGTTTATGTTTAATGGCTAACAGGGAAGAACTAGCAAAAAAAATTTAACATTTACAGCACCGAAACTAACGATGTTTTCACAACGTTTCTTATATACGACGTGATATATGTGGTACAAGGCAGCCGTACGTACCTTCTCACCGCTAAATATGTTGCTCAGGGCTTCGAAGACGAAAAGGCCGTATAAGGCCCCTATCAGGCCCAGCTGTTTCCACATGTACTCTGGAACCAGGCTGTCATGGTCATGGTCGTGCGTGTGTGAGTGGCCTTCTGATACATGGTCCACGTCATGACTGTGCAGGCCAAGTACCTGAACAGGAAACGAAACAAGATTTCATTCTTCACAATATGTATGTTCATTGTACTTAGAAACCAATCTCCGCTGCAGTGTTTGAGTTGTTACCAGTAGTTCCTAAATAACTCTTGCATACGCGCACGTACTTTATTGTAATCCAGTCAAGGTAGTACATTTACGCTTCGCTTATAACTGTATCTAACATGTGTCGTTCTCGCGCCGGTGATTGTGCTTCTCATCCTTTAGCTGAAACAGTAAAGTCGAGGAAAAGAACCACTTAAATGAGGGAGCTAGCATTTCCGTATACTACTAATTACGCCGTCTGGGCTATACATGATACCATGACCGCTTTCTGTTTGCCTGACCCCGAGCGCGCACAGCTAGCTAGCACAGCTTAACTCCTGTAAGGAGTTGGACACGGGCCGGAAATGTGCCAAGCTACTGCCCGTTCTCGAGTTCCACAAATGTTTACGATAAGTAAGAAAACTATACAGCATTACTATGTGGCCCGCCGTAGCTGGGGGCTTCGAACTGACTTTGACCAACTGGAGTTCTTCAACGTGTACCTGACTCCAAGTACATGGACGTTCTCGCATTTCACCCGTCTAAGCGTGGCCGCCGTTCGTGGGAATCGAGCCCTCGTCCCCAAGACAGCTGCGTGACATCTTACATGCCAAGCTACCACGGTAGGCTTCCACCAGCAATTGATATCGAGGCAAAATATGCGCTTCTGTAAAGGCACTCCGTAACTGCTCCTATATATATGTCCTAGAAGAATGTGGCGCTATTGTCTCTGCAGAACGCCGAAAAAATAATAAAAATAATCATCGTGCATTGATGTTACTATTATTTGGCATTTTATTTACTTTTTTTTACACACGCAACAACTGTGTAATCGCATGCCCGGCCCTTCGTGAAAAATTGAACCCCCCTCCCCTGGCAGAGATCCTGGGTGCGCTACTGGTGGTCTTCTAAACATTTTTAAAGATAATATTAATGCAATAGCGGCTGGAACGGCCTCCATTAGTCGACAAAAGAACCAGTACCTTATGTCGCGACTGACCACCGCTATCCACGGAGTACACTTATGCAGACACGTAGCGCTTAAATTACGAACGCGACACTATAGAGAGTTCGAAATAGGCGCAGTTTTCCGCGCGTCATCAGCAAGTACGACTGACCGTGCGTTATAGGTACGACCTTTCCTGTCTCCAGGGTGCCCGTTGCAAATACTTTCCAATATAAATCGACTTATCGCACGTCATTCACTTCGCCACGCATACGCCAAACTAGTCAGTGACTGACGGCGCCGCCGAACGTGCGCTGCGTTCGGCGGCGCCGCAGCCGCCGAAAGCAGCGCACCTTTAACGCAGCCACAGTCAAACTGTGGCTGCGTTAAATTTGCAATATGTGTTAAAAGTCGGCTGGGTTGTTGACGACCACTGCGCGAAAGACAGGTAGAAACATTGCTGCAGAAAACAACGCTGTTTTATCCCAAATGCCTCAGTCGGATGAACTAGATGATCACACTTCTTTTTTTTTTAAGTTGATGATAGAAAACTGATTATCACCAACTGTGTTGGAAACAATCTAGCACTAGGAATAGGGTCTTGATTTTATAATGAAGCTCCCTCGTCTCGCGGGCATCATTTTTCAGAAAGGGTAAATTGCTTCCGGTATATTGCAAAATATGCTTAGACGGTAAGGCGCTGTCACAGATTTACTGTGAACGTCGCTGTTCGATCCCTTTCCACTAACTCCATTTATCTGCCAAAACAGCAAGAGTGACGAGGCGTTACTATAGTCTGTTTCAGGAGTTCCGTGCAGCACAGCCAAGGCTACGAGGCCATCGAGCGCAGCATGCTTCCGAGGCGAGACGAAATGTCGTTGTTCGGACACGCACACCCCGCTTCACCTTCCTCCTTTCAGGGCTGCAGCTGCCACTGCAGCGCCCGCCATTGGCAGATAACAAGCCGCGGAGGGACACTTTTGACACGTGTCCTGCCCTCCGGATTGGCCGTACAGGGCTGTAGCTCCCACAGTGCTGCACGGAACTTCTGAAACAGACTGTAGCGGTCGGCTGTTGTTGCTGGAAGAATAGCAGTCACGCACTCACCTGTGGTATTAGATGCAGGAACGCGTCTCCATGTCATTGTGCCGAAGGAGAGGCCAATGAAGCCCATCATAATGTAGTAGTAGGCGTGGCGAGCCAGGCATGGTAGGAGCAGCACTCCCATCAACGAGCACAGGCTGATAATGAACACTGACAAAGTGCCGTAGCCGTATACTGCGACAGAAAAATACGCGAGCATTGAAAAGCGCGCAGCGACATGCAGGTTTATTGTAAAGGTAGTGCGCGAAGACAAGGGTCCGTCTTAACAAAAACAACTTACAATAAAAATGTTCTTATGAGAAAATTTCAGCCAATCCTGATGATGGACATACTGTTAGAGAAGCCGGCACAGCCAGTGGCAAAACACACTTAAGAAACAGAAGTTTTATGAGTTCGGCCCCTGAAGTTCTGCCGAGGAAGCAACACTGTATAACCACCTGAAGCCGAATTCACGAAACTGCTCTTGCGTAAGAGATTTTTGTCATTGGCTACAGAGCTTTTCCTGTCCAGTATTGTGACTGGCTGAAATATTGTTACGGACATTTTTAACACTAGTTATTGTGTGTGTGTGTGTGTGTGTGTGTGTGTGTGTGTGTGTGTGTGTGTGTGTGTGTGTGTGTGTGTGTGTGTGTGTGTGTGTGTGTGTGTGTGTGTGTGTGTGTGTGTGTGTGTGTGACTACAGGCCCTAATATATTTTTTGTCACAGCCTTCATTCTATGCGTCTCGTGGCACATGATCCTGTTCCATAACAGTGCCAGAGACTTAAAGTAAATGCCGCGCCGATTACTGTTCAAGCGCGTATGTTAATTCTAGTGATGAGGCAATTGTCCTTTATAAGTCGTTAAATGAGACTCAATTAGGAATTCCAATACAGCACGCAAACAATGAAATGTTAAGAAGCATGTCGTATGTCGATGCCTCACTGGAAGAATCCCGGGAGCAATAGTTCGCAAATTTTCACCAGCGCTTTACATGTAAAATGTAAGCTATTATAGGACCGTACGTGTTTACCGTCAGCAAAACTGCTGTATTGCGCTTCTTGACAAATAACGGCGCAGCGGTAAGAGCTTTACTTTTCTTTCCTTTTTGCGGCGAGACATTGCTCCCCGTAATAAGGAACGCTGCCCACGTCCAGGTTATTTTTCATGATATATAGTACCTAGTGTTACCGTAGCATGTTCTACCGAGGGTTCTGAACTAAATGTTTTCGGATCTCTTGTTTCTATCTTTTTTTCTTTTGTCTCTGCATAAACATTTAAATGTTCGGACCATTTCGACGGATGTTTTAAGAGCCCTGTAGCGAAGAATTGAAGAGCCGTGAGGGCGGCAACCTAGGACGTAGGCCGTGTCGTCGACGAGGATGGCGCCGGCTACAGCGTGTAGCCAGGCCGAGATCGTGAGCACGTTCTCTTCGTGGCTCGTGAGTCGTGCCTGTAGCCACACAGCACGAGCTCCGCGAGAGGCGCGGCTCGGCCAGCGTGGGAGCGGCAAGCGATGATGACAATGATGATAGATTTTCAGCCAATATTCTGGTAGCTAGACTATAATGATTGATTGATTGATTTTTTGGGGTTTAACGTCCCAAAACTAGCTCTGATTATGAGAGACGTCGTAGTGGAGGGCTCCGGAAATTTTGACCACCTGGGGTTCTTTAACGTGCCTATATGTTCTTGCTAATTATGTTTGCACCGCAAGAACAAAAAGAATTATGATTGATTTGTGGGGTTTAACGTCCCAAAACCAGCTCTGATTATGAGAGACTCCGTAGTGCAGGTCTCCGGAAATTTCGACCACCTGGGGTTCTTCAACGTGCACTGACACCGCACAGCACACGGGCCTCCATCGAAATGCAGCCGCCGCGGCCGGGATTCGATCCCGCGACCTTCGGATCTGCAGCCGAGTGCCAATAGCACTAGACCACCGTGGCGGGGCAAAAAGAAAAAATGAAGAATTATGAGGTAATCCGTATCGAAGCAAACCGACTGAAACGTCGGCAAGAACACTCACACTCGGCCGTAGTAGGTTTGTGTTCTTCGCGGGTAGTCTGGAGGCAGACGTCACTGACGGCCTGCTGGATTAGCGCCGGACACAGGTGGAAGAACTCGCGCCTGCTAATGGTGCCGTTTCCCGAGAAGCCGAACTGCCGGATCAGCTCTCGCGGAGTCCAACACTGCGAGAAGGCGGAGCAAATTTCATCCGATTCCAGTGAGTGATGCATTCCTGTCATCATCAGAATACATCTAAATGAGCGGAACAGTTAAATGCAATATGGCTGCGACCAGTATTCAGCGCTTTGTAAGCCGCAATGAACTCGCTTGTCATTGCAACCGAGCTACTAAAGGGCAAGAGAGACTTGAGTTTGATGGTTGCGCACACTGAACCTACAACAGACAACAGGCAAGAGAGAGATCTCGGCCCTGCTCAGCCTTGTTCACTATATCTAAAATTATTCGAAGCTAAGGCCGCCCGTAGCCAAGGGCTCGAGGCCGTCACCTAGGCTGGGGCCCTTGTGGTCCCATCCTGACCAAACCACCGGCGGTATTGGATAAAGTTCTTCCTCTTTATTTCTCCAGCTATTCTTTGTCTAGTTTAAAGGGCTAATTCATGACGTGGAGAAGAATGCTATAAATGAATCATTGTTGTCAGCCCAAAACGATGGAGCTGTTATCCATGCAGTTAAAGCTTCAACTTTCCTGCAATATCCACTTATCCCTTCTTTTTTTTAAAGCATACATCAAACTACATACGTCAGCCTCCCTAAGCCAAGCGACTCTTCACTTGAAGCTGTTAAACTACTTTGAGTGAAAGACAACACCACAATTTAGCTCAGTGATACATTGCGGCTCTTCAGTCGCGCTGCTTGGTAACACCAGTGAGGAAGATTCGCTTATGGCAAAATGTTCACTCCATAGTATCCGAATAAACGTCAAAGCACTTGGCTTATCGCTAAAGAATTGCTGTTTATGACTAGACAAGTGTAGATACGACTGCAATGGGAGAGTGATGCTGATATTCTTCGCTTCATTCTAAGACAAGTGTCGAATAAAGAAACTTCCTTTGAATACGGGTGCGAAATGTTCAAGAATTAACAATGGCACGATATACACGAATTCTTTCTTCATTGCATTATGAGATTAGTTGTCACCGGTGCTGAGATCGTTTCATTATTGTATCATTCGCTACGACAAGTATCTCTCACCTGAAAGCCTTCAACTGAGGTGGCATTCTTATGAAGGAGAAATTATGTTATTCTTGATCTAGTTGACCTACGCTGAGCTTATTCATTTACTCTGTTCCACTTAAAAGATCGCACCTTGCTGTTTAGTACGGAAGTTTGAATATGGTGTGATACAACAACACAGCGTTTAACCATGGACAGATCCCGCTATCTTCTTTTTATGTATGTAATAGGCATGAGAAAGTGATAACAAAGTATTAACCGCTAAGTATTAATTGCAGCTAGGGCGAGTAGTACAGGCGCTCTTACTTTGGAAGCGGAACTGTTGTGGTTGTGGATGTCGTGGTCCGGGACCGGCGGGACACCTCGTCGTCGCCTTCCCAGGACATTTGAACCAGTATGTGTATCACTTGGGCTTCGAAATGACAGCGATGTGGCACGCCTATGACGAATGCTGGCTACATCGATGTGATCGTCGTCGTGGTCATTATGACCGTCTTGATGGTGGTTATCCGATTTCGTGCCGGTGTGTTCATGGCCGGCCTCACTGTACTCTGGGGTACTCGGCGGACGAATATCTATGGAAGTGCTTGATGCCGGCGGCGTGGACGTTTGCTCCACCGTGCTATTACTGCCGTAGTGTTTCTCTTGGTGGTTGTGGTGAGTAGCGTGCCCGTGGTGACCGTGCTCGTTATGCTCTTGGCCGTCGGCGTGATCATGGTCGTGGTCATGCTCCTGGTCATGGCTATGGTGATGTTCGTGATCGTGGTCATTTTCATGGCCGTGATCATGTTCGTGTTCATGGCTATGCCCGTGCTCGTGGTTCTCATGCTCATGGTCGTGGTCATGGTCGTGGTCGTGGTCATGGTCCTGGTCATGGTCGTGGTCATGGTTATGGTCGTGGTCATGGTCGTAGTCGTGGTCGTGGTCGTTGTGGTCATGGTCGTTACCGTGGACATGTTTGTGCTTGTGACCATATGCAATATCTTCTGATGCAAGGCGTAATTTTTTCAGCAGCCTCTCAAGACCTGCATGGACATATTTAGCGCGATGAGTGAGGACCTTCTCGCGGCGCTTATAAGAAGGTATTTATCAGATCGAAAACTTACCCTGTTGTGTCATTAGTTCAGACGTGTTGTCGCCATACCGCCGAAAGAGGTCTTCAAGAAAATCTGTCACAGCGTCGCCAACTTCGATGCAATGACCTAAACGCAAAACTTCAGTTAATCCCACTCATAGGGGTCCCATCACCGCGACTTGCAAGTACATAGATTTTATTACATTTTGCGTAAGGGTTAGACTCGTGAAATCCAAAAATGACCAAGGACTGCCTTTCGCGCATTTCAAAACTTCTCGCTTGAGTTCCTTTTTCGTAGTTTTAAGCAGCATTGCAAAAGTATTTTGCTGGAGTCTATGTCTATTTATTTATTTATTTATTTATTTATTTATTTATTTATTTATTTATTTATTTATTTCATTACGGAATGCTGCAAGCAGCTTTTACGCAACGTCACGAAAACAGAATCATTATTGGTTATAGAAGGAAACTTGAAAGAGCTCTGCGATAAAGCACACGTGTGCTTACCTTGTGAAAGACGAGTAATGACTGACGTGGCTACTTTTTCAACGTATGCATCCTCGTTCTCGTATGGCACTAGGTTGTTCAGTACCTCCTCTGCTGTGAAGCACTGTAAGAATTAAAACGACGTTGTCAACAAACCTGTCTCCTTTAAAAAAAGAAGGACACCTTCGCAAAAAAGAATTCTTAGTACGCTAACCTCCAAACAGCATTTTACTATTCGGGGCCCGTATTCACAAAAACAACTTACGACAAAAACGTTCGTAAGAGAAAATTTCAGCCAACGCCGATGCTGGACATACCGTTACAGAAGCCGGTCGACCAATGGCTAAAAGCACTTACGGAAGAGAAGCTTTGTGAATTCGGCTCTAAATTAGTCCATATTGTTGACAATATAAAAATTCCTGGTGGTCCGTAGCTATCGCTCAAAAGATGTAAAGACGAAAACCAAGACTCTTGGTAGTCCAGCCCGGTACGTTGGGGTTCGAACACGGAACCTTTGGCAGTCGAAAACCACTCGAATATGATTTAGCATAGCCTGTAAAACTTAACACGCAATCATGAGTGGCGCATGCCACCATTTCCCTGGCCGAGCAATGCAGGCATGTACCAGATGTGAACTTATTGCCGTTAATCATGACGTTAGTTGCAAGCATGTTACGTTGTTGATGCGACCTATCAGTCGTCTTTCATGTCAGTATTGGCACACGCCGAGTGAATTGGACGCGAGTTTTTGATCCGTTGTGCGCTGCCCCTCTACGCGTTCCTTAAAAACACCTTTCGATGAGACTTGCACACAAAGCGTCACCAAACACGTCTTGCTTTCTTTGTTTGTTTTCATTCAACATTTCCTAAATATTATACTATATAGTTGCTTACGTTGACTAGGGTCGTCTGATTTATGGCAAGCGTTGGCTAATATGCGGCAGTGTCGGCTGATACTGGCGATTTACATATTTAGAAAATACTAACCAGTCCGCTGTAGTCTTCGCTCGCATATAATACATTGGCCGACATTAGCCGTAACTTAGTCAACCCTATCCAACAGGAGCCAATGCTAACCAGTGCTGGTAATGCGCGAGTAACTTCAGTGGGCCAGTGCACCACCGGTCACCCGCTTACCGTTCTGTCTTCAAAAGTCGCGTGTAGATTGGCATGCGAAATGACGGCGGCCGTTATTTTTCTATGTAACCTGAACGTATCGCAAATGTTGCGCAGCAACTATAGAAACCAGCGTAGCAACCGTGTCAATCAGCCGTAGAGGCATGCGCAACTGCTCCGTCGATATCCACTGATATTCTCATGTAAATGCGCAGTTCCGTGCTGAGCACAATGACAGCAGTCGGATTGTCACGACAGGCAGCGTTGTGGTATATACACCACGATTCGATTAAGAAAAGGAAGCCGTTTTCTCTAGCCCATTTGGTAAGCATGTCCCAGCGTCCGTGGTAACGGGGAAAGGGGACGGAAGCCTGGAAAGGGGGACACCGTAGTTGAGTGTTTCGGAAATTTCGATCGCCCGGGCTTCTCAGTGCACACTGACATCTCACAGTACACGGGCCTCCGGCACTTTCGATAAAATTTGAAAACGTAACCTCCGCGGCCGGATGTGAACCCGTGTCCTTCTTGTCCGCAGTCAAGCGGCATAACCACTAACGTCGTGATAAAAAGCAACCCCTACCATTCGATTGAATTCTCCTCTATAACGCTTTATACGAGACCGCTCTCCGCGCCAAGTGTTTTCAGAATCAACAAGCGCGCCCTTGCCTCCAGCGTCGAGACAAAAATGGCACGCGCAACTCCGCAGCGGCCGAGGCGCGAAGTAGCGCACCTTGTGTCTGATGGTGGGCACGTAGACGGCCTTGACGCGTCGCAGAATGTCCTCTAGGCGCGCCAGCCGTCCAGGTGCAGCCAGTTGCAGGGCGGCCCGGCATTGCTCGTACGTGCCGCAGCGTCCGGCGTTGCACGGCTGGCGCATGTCCGTCAGTCGCTCGAGAAGGAGGACACTCAACCGCTCGCGCTGCCGGTCACCGGTGGTTTCATTGGTGTCGTTTCCGTCCAACAGGGAAGCCATGCTGCCTGGAGACAGGCACTGCAAGGAGAAAGTCAATGGGTCAGTCACACTATATAGCATTCAACAAGCACGCTTCTGTGACACTGCTTCTCAGACTCATCACCATCGCCAGCCTATCTTAAGTCCACTGCAAGATGAAGGTCTCTCCCAACGATTTCCAAGTCACCCTGTCCTTATCGAGTTGATGATACGTCATTCCGGCGAATTCTCTAAGTTCATCGACCCACCTAACCTTTTGCCTGCATCTACTGCGCTTTTTCTTCTCTTCGTTTCCATTCTTTCTCACTAGTGTCCATCAGTTGTCTGTTCTCCGCATACGTATCCTGCCATGGTTCACTCTTTTCTCTTGATTCACATAAGGATATCAGACACACCTGTTTATTCCTTGAGCCATACAACAAACCACGGTGTAGTCATAATGCTCGTTTTATAGGAGCGTCCCTCATTTGGCGGTCTTGAGGGCTGACATCCCATGATGAAGCTGGGTGCCTAAATTGTACGATTGCCGCTACGATAGTCGTGCACCGTACTTAGGAATTTGGTTTCTTTGATACGGGTACACTTACGTGTATCACATTAGAAAGCTTTAATGTAGGGTACCCAAAGCTTTGCGTACGCTATTCTTGGCGTTTGCTGCCGCGGCGCGTGGGTCGTGCTCTCAGTGCAGTTTGAGTTAGCGTTCCAACCCAAGTTTTCCTTAAATAGCGTACGTACCCAAGACATACGCAAAGATCCTTTGCGTTGATCACGCGACGATCACTGTGCGATTCGCTGGCGTTAGCTTTCGCGGAGGCAAACCTTGTTCCAAAACACTTATCGCACCCTTTCGTTAACCCAACCAACGCAAACGCTACGTAGGTACCATATTCTTAAACTGCCTATCATGTTATCAACAACGTTGCGTCAGTGACTGCAACGCAGTGTCAGTGTCCGCAACGCAGCGTCAGCAAACACTCCAGAGTGTTTGCTGACGTTGATTAGCTTGCGTCTGAATTCGCAAAGGTTTATTATCGTAAGTGTGGCCTTCTCATTGGCCGGTGTCCTTCTCCAGTAAAACGTCCCACGTCGCAATTCATTTCTCTCTGCTCTTACATACGCACATCTGGATGCCCCTTATGAATGTGGTCCCTGCTTCCTCACGTCATCGTTAGATTCAGCGATGCTATTCGTCTTGTCAGCACCTCCTGACTTTCAAAGTACATAGCGCTTACAAGTCGTCTTGGCTGGCGCACGCGTGAGTTCCGTTTGAAAGCCGGCCAAACCCTACCACGATGTAAACGTACATATGGCCCCACGTTAAAGTTAAACGTTACGTTAAAGAGCACCCACGTTAAAGATTCAGATGCCAAGTTGATTAGCTCGCGCACGTTTAGCTTCGCATTATATCTCCTTAAGAAATTTCACACTTTCACCTTTCTAAGTTAACGTTCATTCGAGAGTCCTTCCATCGTCACAGCAGACATTAGTTGTTCCGTCAGAGGGGTTTCCATTTAAGATATTCGTACATGGTAAGCAGTAGAAGAATCATGGGACGAAGACAAACAAGAGACGAAGACAACGGAGTAGCCGGAACGCCTTAACAGAGGCTCTATATTGACAACTGGATCAGTGAAAATCGAGGACAGCGCACTTGACCGTTGCGATGACGCTGCTTTGAAAGCCAGTAGATGTAACAACACTTCAACTCGGAGGTAGAACAAAATTGCAGGCGTACTGCTGCTCACCTGCACGCATTCGAAGGCAGAGAGACCCGCGCAGTGGACTTTCTTCTGCAGCCCTCGTGCCAGCCTCTCAGTGCCTCCTAGTGGCCGATCTCGTGACTCCTCGCCAGCCGCCACTGCTAGCAGCAGCGGAAAGGCGATCCACACACATCTTTCTCGCCGCATAGCGACCTCAGAGCTGTGCTACCTTGAGACCTGCAAGAAGCATAAGACAGCAAACCATCACGTGACTTCAATGCCTATATTACTAACTATTGAGCAAGATTTACAGCTTTTGTGGCACTACAGGCGAGTTGATTTGAAGATGACATATGTTTCGCCGCACAAGATTAGAAGTAGCCAGTAAGAGATGAGTTTCATATATGGGCACTTCTAACCACTACCGATACAACAGTGACTGGGCTATTGCGATCGCGCCCTTCTTGTTTAGGCATAGGTTGTCACTTCCATTGCTTTGTTCTAGTTTTGCTTTTCTCTTACTCAATTTATTGCAAATGCCGCTGTATAGCATTCTCGATGAAATGAAAATTTCTCATTTCGAATGTGGACGTCTGCGTACCTGACATATTGCTCTGTCTTACGTTGTTCGTTGTACTTTTCACCCTTTTCTGCTTATGCCAGTTTAGCTGCTTCAGACATCGCGCCTTCCTCTACTTTCGATGCTTCATTGTACCCAATATAAACTAAATACTTCACCGTCGATCTGCGTTGCTCACGTCTGCAGCTTCTTCGCCTTCCTTCATTTATTCGAATGTGCCGTGGTTTTTCGAAGTCTGTCCTTTTTTGTAGTATCATTGTCGCCCAATAGTCGTGGTTATTTCTGTCACAACCGTCAATGAAAGTCGCCTGCGCAGGCTGTACGCCGAAGCGACTCCTCTACCTGTGCTCCGCTATATTAAGCGCGGCCGTAGTCGCATGAATTGCGACCTCGAGGACTGTAGACCGCAAGGTCGCGACGACAAAAGCCAACGAAAGAAGGTCGTACCAGGCCAGGAAAGTTAGTGTAGCTTTTATTCCACGTTGCGTGTTGTACCTCTTTGCTTAAAGGGCATTCGTGGCTTCAAGCAAATGTCTGCACGGAGATTGAATCGGGACCCTTATTACCCAAAGAAAAGCTCTAGTTCAATAAAGCTGTTCGTAATAGTCATTACGTCGCCGCTGAGCAGCAGTTCTTTGTCGGGATGAGTCTTAGTATACTTAGAAGTCCGTGTTGGTAGCGTAGTCCTAGGCCGGCAACACCAACAGCCGACACTTCCTACGTTATAAAAGCAATCAGTCATCTCTGCAAATATTTCTTAAACAAAAGCAAGGATACCGTTGCCTGTATATGGATGTATCAGTACGCTCTTCTGTCTTACGCATTCGTCGACCGTTAGTATCGTTTCCTCAAAGAGACACTGAAGTCAAAAACGTATTTTCTCGTATCAGTAGGTTAGCTTTTCACAACACAAAAAACACAATTCTTGCGTATGCTAAGGTCAACACAACTATTTGTCGGTAAAAATGACCTACATTATGTTCCAAGCGAGCCAGAGACTTAACACGGGCACTTTCAGAACATTTGATGGAGCGAATATGGCTAGCATACAAAAAGAAAATCGGCCTTGTGACGTCATTAGGTTCCGAAGTTCCGGCACGAATTTCAAAGCTAAAAATTTGGCATTCATTTCCTTTTGTAATATTTAACATAAAATGTTAAAGGAAACGACATTCATGTTCTCGAAATGTAAGTTGTCATTCTAAACTACTTCACCTTTTTACCTTAGTATCGGTTTAAGAAAAACGTGCCTAGTAGAAGCGAAAATACGTCGTAAATATAAATGATAAAGCTGGTACTCCTTTCTGCCGCAGTATAATACAATTTGTCGTCGCGAGCTTACCTCGACCGGTTTAGGACCAGAAGCAAGCATTTCCGGATGCAACTGCGTCAAGTGTAGGCCTCTCTGAGGACACTCTTCCTGCGCACCACTCATGTAACGTGCTGTAGAACCTGCGAGACAGAGAATGTGCATTTGACCCGGTAAAGCCCTGCACCGCGATACCTCACGGCATTGTCCGTGATATTGCTTGGTTACGCACTATTGGGGAAAAAAAAGGCTAGAGCTAGTTCTACACCTGCGAAATCTGAGTAATCAGCAGAGCCGGGGAAAAGCGGGGCTTTACCGGGTGCGGTAAAGGTGCGGGAAATATGGTGGCATAGATAGATAGATAGATAGATAGATAGATAGATAGATAGATAGATAGATAGATAGATAGATAGATAGATAGATAGATAGATAGATTTCTTTTTTTATCTATCTATCTATCTATCTATCTATCTATCTATCTATCTATGATATGACATTTCAATTCATCATACCGTCCTAGATACAGAGTAGCATGCAAGTGAATGTGCATTCACACCGGCAGAAATATCTACGTTTCAATAGAGCCCTCTCTCTCTCTCTCGCTCTAGGCACTTATCCTGTCACAGGAGCCCGCCAGTGATATGATGGATATGTACGAGACCAAACAATGGCATGCATCTGTGCAAACAGCAGGAACGGGCACAAACAGAGCAGGCCACACGAAGGCTTGGGCGTCCTCTTTGGGGCCGGAAAACGAATTCGGCCTCGACCCAAAGTTTGCGATGCCGCTCCGTCACATATGCAACCGATACTTTGAATGCGGTCACGCACGCGGAAATAGACACAACGTTCTCGTTTCTGCGCTTCCGGAATTTCACAAGGCCGCCAGGGCTCAAAGGGTATTTCTAGGGCCTTAGTTTCCTCACCTGTTTCTCTTTTTTCTTTCATTCCCTTTTTTTTTTTTTTTTTGTAAACCCCGCGGAGCTTCTAGCAGCGCGATTCTCGTCCCCCTGCAGCAGAGTGCGCGAACAAATCCTTCTCTGTTCAACTCCAGCGATATCTACTTTGCATCTGATCATGTAGGTGCAAGCTGCGCGAACGCATTCATAAAACGACCGCGAAGAATATCCCAGCAACCGGATAGAGCTCTTAGGAGACATGGGTCGGAAGGTATGACAAATCGTAACAGTAAGCGCGTCCACTCGCTCTAGAACACTTAAATGAAATGACCGAAATGACGAAAGCCAATAGCAGGAGAAACAAAAAAGATTTTGTGCAACGCGCGACAAGCGATTACGGTGGGCACTGGTGCAGTTATGGGAACAGTGAACCAAACGCGTATCACGAAACCGAGTGCCTGCATGTGACCGCTAGAGCTAGTATCCTCGTGCTTACTTTGTGATGATTGATTGATTGATTGATTGATTGATTGATTGATTGATTGATTGATTTGCAACAGTACTTCACTAACATGGCTCTCCCAGGTAGTTAAAGCGCTGTCATAATAACATTACAAAGCCACCTAGTTTAGATCATCACTTTCGGATAAGCAGGCGATTTTGGAATGACATACAGGCCGCGCTGCCCTTGGATGCTGAAACGAAGGTGAAGCAGACCAGCTTCCTTCAAATGTGGATAGGCTGTGTTATATGAAATTGACCCACAACGGTAGACCGACCTAAGGAAGAAGAAAACGAAGGCACATGCTCCGCAGCTTTTGAAGCTTCTTCGAGGAATACATTGTTTGAGGTCATAACATCCATGCGTCCTGTCACCTTTTCCGAGTACTCGTTCTCTTGTCACTGCATCGCAGCGACGATTACGCTTGCTTGGCAATACAGGCTTTATACAGGCTGTTGAAGCTCTAAGTTCATTCATGCTCCTAAAAAGCCGCGCATATTCTTTTCATTGCATCTGTAGGATTCTAGACAGCTATAGCACGAGCTTCCTCTGCTTGGTATCCCAAAAAGTACGAGCAATCCAGAAAACGCGGAGCGCGACGCAACAACAAGGGCCTACAGCGAAGAAGGCACTTTGGCTTGGAAAAAAAAGAACCCTCGTAATCACTCAACATCCGCAAGCATTCTTATGATACGACTACACGCTCTACCACTGTTTTTCAGCCGTTCGCTCGTCAAGCTCCACTTACTTGCGCTGCTGGCGTGAGGCGTAGCGGCGTGCGCGACGCCGTGCGGAGGGAGCCAACCTGTGAACTGCCAACGAGCGCGCTGCCTCTGAAAGATGTGCAGCATGTGCGAAACTCGGCGCCGGTAAGGGAAGCGAAAACCCCACGGAAGCTAAAGAGGGGAGCAAGGTAGCACGTGCGGAGTGCGTAGCTTCGGACACAGCGACGTAAACCTGTTCGTCCAATTGCCGGACTGCGCGCCGGTGCGTTTAGTTGCCGGCCCTTTGCGAAACGTCGCCGGTAATCAAAGCAACTCTCTAGAGTTTTTTTTTTTTTTTCGTTCAGCTCACGAGAGCCACTTCGGTCGAGGAAAAAAAAGCTTGCGCGCACTGCTCCGCGGATCCACGTCGGAGCCCCGCGTCCAGGAAACTTGCCCACAATAGCCGCAAATGGGAAGGAAACCGGCCGCCTCCGCCTCGTGCGTGCGTGCACATCAAATCACGCGCGCTCGTGAGCGAAATTTCGCGCCCTTTACATCAGCGCAGCGTACGCTGCGCGAGACCAAGCAGTGTGGACGCGCGTTTTCACGCCGTTGTGAAAGTCGCGCAAGTGTCAAACCACATCCTGTTTAGGCAACTGTGCCGATACACCCCGTGGATTTTCAGGTTTTTTTTTTTTTTAACTAACCTGGTTGTTTCAAGATTTGTATGCCATGTACATGGAGGAGGATATTGACTTGACGTAGCTTTGTAGTATTTTTGTGTGCATTGGGACGCCTCTGGGGCTCATTTATTTATCGTTCACGGCCAACTCGCCCAGCAGTCTACGCCCACCATCACCGAATGAGGCCAACAGGTAACGAAGCCATGGAAGGCACGCTACGCGTTATTTGCAACATTTAACTAAAGTGTAGTAGGCTAAATGTGAAATGGGAGGATTGTGCGTAGAAGTGCATGAAAAAAAAAAAACTACTCGCCGATATCAGAAACCACCGCAGCAAGCTTCTCATCACGCGAAGGCTGTTGGCTTCGTATGGTTACATCTGCAATAATAGTATCTGGATCCAATACCCTTCGATCCATTTCGTAGTCAAATTGCAGTCTCAACACATCAAACTCCTTGAGTTCGTCCTTTAAACATCGTCTGACAGGACTGAATCAGTTTTATTGTGTCAAGAAGGCAGGGGCGTTTAAGACAAGTGAATGTAAAGGAACTGTTGGAGTAACGCTGCTGTGGGTGTACACCGGCTTATTTGCCCTCATGTCCCTATCGCTGTGAATAAGTGCGGGCCTCACTGCCTGTTGATTTTTTTTTTCACGAGAGTCAATAAAAATTTCTTGTGATCGAGCTAGAATCTATATTCCTTGGTACGCTTCAAGTTTGTAGCTTCGATGGCGCTCTTAGCCGTCAGGCTAAGAGCAAGGGCCCAAGACCACGTGAGTGGACGCAACCGGACCTGCAACTTGACGCCACTTCATGGTGACGGGACGTTGAGAAAGCATGTATTGTCCATTTAGCATAATGTGTGTGTAGCTTCATGCGTAGCTTCATGTGTGTGAAAAACAAAAAGCGCGATGCACCATATAGTAGGCGCGAAGGAAATGTGACTATGTTCTGTCTTGAAGAACAGACTGACCCTTCCGTGAAGACTGAAGTAATTCTACTCGTCCGCCATTTTAGTTGGGCACCGAGGTCATATACATGATTATTTCTGCTCTGTCTCTCTGTCTCTCTCTCTCTCTCTCTTTGTCATCGCTGAGATCTTCGCTATGAAGCTTTTCCGGCTATGTCAAAGTATATACAAGGCTTAAGGCGGGTTCTGCCGGCTTTCTTCTCCGTTCAGACGTATACGCTCGACTTTGAAACGCAGATTCCATATGCGCAGATCTCCTTTTGTTTTGACTAAACCATGACGGTAGTGTTTTTTATGATAGACGCGCGGAGGCGCGTGGAAAAACCCGACGTACGGGGGCGTGGCGACGCCGCCAACGTTGCTCTTGCCTACCGCAAGACACGAAAGTGGCCTATGCACCTGCGCAGGTTGGCGTAGCACAGAGGCGCTCGACAAGGGTGGAAGACAGCGGGAAACATCCCATTGTCGCAGCCGATGGGATATAAAAGTAGCGAAGGCAGCGGCAAGGCATCTACGTGCGTAGGTTCGTGTAATCCATAATCGAACGGATGATATAACAGCACCCTAACGTCGTCGAGGAGGCCATGGAAGAAGAACCTTATCTCATACTCGAAGCGGGTTTTCATTCCGAAGACAGGTGCGCATTGTGCAAGACTTCGTAAGTGGCCCCACATGGCAAGCGCGTTGCGCAAGCTGACGGATGGCGTTAAATGAGACGTCCTCTGTCTGGGTCTCTTCCTCCGGCGCGGTTGGGAGTGCGACAACCGTCTCTCTTGTTCGCGGACTACACACTAAATGTCGTAGGCGCCGCCGCTGCTTTTGTTTTTCGCACCTACACATTCCCGTACCGTTGAAAGGCCACTGCCGCATGGCCAAAAAAGAAAAATAGCTTGATGACATTGTACACGTCTTCAGTCCTGCATTTTAAATAACATACCCAGTAGTAGGTACCAAGACCTTCGCACCAAACCGTTCACGTGCCGCTCGTTTATTGTTCGTGAACGTCATGTTTGGACCACATTTCGGTAGGCCCGGGGTTTTATACTCGAATAATTATGTCGACGTTCTGTTTCTGAACGTCGGTGTGCTCGTAGTTTTCTGCTTCCATGCTGTGACAGAGCTAGGCTTATTTATCCCTATAGATTGCCCATGCCGTTCGTCAGAGCGCGCCCACTGAAACCAGTGCAACACTCGCGGTTCTGTCATTCTATACTCTCGTCACTTTCTACAGAAAAGTGCACTAACTTAGAGAGGTCTTATTTAAATACATAAGAAGGTAGCAATGCTCTTGAGGATACATAAAACAATCTGATGAGAGAGAGACTGAGTGACAGAGAAAGACATGAAGAGGGAAAGGCAGGAAATTTGATCAAGGACGTGCCCGGTTGAGTAGCGTACACTTGGGAACAGAGCACTGAATTAAGAATGACAGCTACAATATGGACATTTTCAACGAAGGCGTTTAGGGCGCCGCCATAACCGCACCTCCTCTAGACTATTTTAAACATGCGTGACCCCCGAAAAAGCACTGCCGTGGCTGGGACGTCAGTCTTTGTACTAGTCCAAAATGGAGGTGTTCTTCCCCTCCCGAGAAGGGAGAAAAGCAAAGAAAGGTGTATGTGGCGCATGGAGCTAAAGTATAACTACTTGTCTCATCAATGGTCAGCTTAATAAGTGTTCTCATCTGATAAAATGGCGTCGCCGGCCACATCTGAAAGATATGTCTTTATCGCGAAGGCTTAGTCTGAGGCCCTATGTCAAATAGATTGGGAAAGAGGGTTCAAGACATACGCGAGTGCTTCATATCGAACACCGGCGATTCTTTCATTCTTTCTCTACAAAAACACGCAGCTGAGTATGATATCTGTTTATCAGCTCGTGGAGGTCTGTCTTAAGTACCACCCGGTAAGATCTTCGATTTCGGTACCGTATCTTCTTGCTTCAAGAGCAAACACACAGCTACGTTATATCATCGACTTTAACACTTGGCGCCTCTTGAGCCTTATCGCTGAAAGGCCATTGCTTCCTTCGGAGTAAGCGCACGTTCATCGGGCTACATCCGCTTTCGCCTGCACGTAATTCATCACTGTGTGAAGTCAGCAAATTACTGCACGTGAGAGCGTTCCAAGTTCTGTGAACTCTATGTGCCTTATATGCTGTCCTGTGAGCATGTTCGACCGTTCTCCTTATCAAGCTGCAGAAGCTGTTGCGTATTTATCCTTGGTACACAATGTACATACATGATCAGTTTACTATGATGCGCAAGCTGCCTATTTTAAGCCTAGGAAAGGCGTTTCTCGCATGAATGGATAGTTGGCATCTGTTCAGCCGTTTGAGTCGAAACAACAAGACACGACGCCGGCTTAACCAATGCGAGAAACAATAAGAAAATAATGGAGAAACGTCGGCGACTATTTCCTTGAACAGCCATTTTATTGAGGTTTAGGAGTTAGCCTTTGTTTATTTCGTTGGTGAGCATTTACACAGCTTTACAGACGTTTGTACTTTGTAGCATGCTTCTCTTGGTGTTTCGCTCTCTCTCTCCCTTTGTCTCTCTACCTGCCTCTTTCATTTCTTTCGCTAGACATTCTTCTTCAATTTCATATAACTTAGTATGAATGAAACTGGAGAACCGTGCTTGTATCTTCTTTTTTTTTTTGCCCTTCTTTTTAATCGTACTTCTTTCTTCTGTATGTGAACATCTTATCAATTATGCCGAAATTCTGCCAGTATGTTCTCTTTTGCAGTTTTTTTTTTATACACGCTAGTTCATGCGACAATAAACTAACAGACAACGGAACTCAATGAAGGAAGACAAATGGTTAGTTCTGCTATCATTAAACTTCTTCATCGATTAGGAATTATGAAATCATGGAGAATGAAAAGAAAACATTTTGTTTGTAGGAGACAAATCCGCATCTATTGCGACGCTCTACCGACTGATCTGTGCTGGTTTGTTGTCTTATAGAGCTTCCTGGCTAGATTTTCACCTACACTAAACGCTGCCCTAGATCCCTTTTTTTTTTTTAATCTTGCAAGTAGCCCACGTCTTGCATGCTCCTTTCATTTACTACAGTGTGCAGAGATTCCCGAAGTGGATACAAGTGGGAACACACTCTTGCTGTCTCGCCTAAATGTTTCGAAAGCAAGCGCTTTTTAATTGCAAACTTATTGTGAGTAACAACTTAAATCTACAGTGAAACGGGTACCATTATCCAACCCAAAGGGCATTAAGTTACATGAGCCAAACCACACGTTCTCTCGCTTTTCTAACATCGAGCGTTTCCACTCGTATAAGACACTTAATTCTTGTCAGAGAGACATTTCTTTCTGCAAATTGCTTTAAGTTTAACACCTGAACACATTGACAAATTTTATAATGCACCCTGATATTGGCACGCCTGCTTAGTCAATGACAACTGAACTATGAAATTTCTCTTTGCAGAAAGCACAGAATTAATATTAGCGGATCAGAAGAACGTAAGCTACGAAGGAACTTCCAACGAAGATGGTTCTCTTGCCTACGAGATATGCATCCTCTCTGTTGTTTCGAGGGCGCATCGACCACTAACCTCTATGGTTGTCACTAAGTGTAACGTCATATCTGAAAGTACGGAAATACCTAGTGCTAGGTACTTATTTTCGTATGCGCGTATAGCATTGGTGAATACGGTGCCCGAAAGTAGCATTAATAAGCATGCCATAGAGAATCATAACGCGCAAAGTACGCATAACTTGCAAGTCATGGAGAAAATACTGCGAATCGACTACACGTACCTTTAGCTGAGAACGCCTGGTTAGGTGAAGCTTCAACCGGCTGTCCTCCACAGCAGCAGGTGCCAACTGCCGAACTCTGCGATGACAGCCGCCGTGTTTGAATCCCTTGCACCGGTGACGTCAATAACCCAGCGCAGTTGCCTCTGTTACACCCCCTTCCGGTTGTAAGTGTGCTTGTATCGTCCGAACGGAAGCCGACTAGACCGGCGTCCCGAATTCTACCTGCAATGCGTGAGAAACAATGTTCGACAGAACGCGACGGAGAGCCTCTGTCGCTCTTTCTAAGTTGTACCTCATCTATATAGAGTGTCGCCAAGCGGCCGTGATAGCAAAAACAAAGAAAAACGAAAAAAAAAAAAGAAAAGCTCGCAATGGCGCGAAGAGAGAGCGAGGGTGAAGGTAAAACCGTATATTTGCTCCCCGCTGTCAATAGCCGAAGTCGTGCCACTTATGCCGCAATCGCCAAGCCCTTGTCAAGAGTGTGATATCAAACACGTATCAGAGCGAGGATAGATCCGTTTGGCAACGAACGCTGTCTCGCGAGAAGTGACCTTTTCCCTTTCTCCCGGCGTACCGTCTGTCTCCTCCAGCATCGGCGGTAGCAACATCCCTCCGCTCACTTTCTCTGCTCACGCACGAAGCAATGAAGAAGAGCGTCGCGACGGTCCCGCATGGTGGTGGTCCCGCCGAGCCGGAAAACGTTCGGTTCCTGATGGAGAGCGCGACTCGACAAACCGTGGCCAGAAAAGGCGGCGGAGGCCGGTTTCTTGAGCGTAAACAGGGCTCGCTCACTACACTCGCTCGATGCTGTTGATGAAGCTGAGAAATTTGGCGGATACTAAATATAGCCTGCGGTGAAAATAAGGCGTGCGTCGGAGTAGCAGCCTTGAAAAAAAAAGTGTGCCCCGGCCCACTCTTCCTTCTTTTCGAGTTGCCCGCTTTCGTGGTCGGTGCCAGAGCGATAGCGGTTCGTATAATTCGATTCTAGAACTTTCGATGGCCCTGTAAAACACACGTTTTGTAGAGGTCACTCGATTGTGTGAGCTGGCATCGGCGAATGGTTCTCGAAATTTCGTGTCTGTACTACTGGAAGCCCAGATGTCGGTTACAGACGGAAGGGACCATCAAGGCTTGGCGGAAACCAAGCTCATTAGCTCTTAGAGCATCGTACTAGAGGGAACAGTCAATTTCGGTTGAAGCATTGTTGCGCTATCTACGCACACAAACAGACTACGCGTTTGGTTATACTGGCTTTCTTTGGCGTTCAACGTGTTACGCGTAGCAGGCCGCTATCAAAGAAGCGGATTAAAATAATTAGCTTTGGTCTCACGTAAAACTCGTGTCCTTGCACGGCTTCCTATCAAATGTCATCATATTTTTGTTCCCTATTGCTTCTTGGTGCAGCGCACGCCGTGGTAACTTAGTGAGTGAGGTGTCACCGTGGTAAGCTCCAGAACATGGGTTCGATTCCTAGACATGGCGGCCGCATATTGAGGAGGGTGATATTCAAGCACACCCGTGTTTTTAGATCTGGGTCACGTTAATACAACCCAGTTTGTCAGGGTCGGCCCGGAGCCCTGAATTCACCGTGCCTCATAACCACGCCGTCGTTTTGGCCCGTAATACCTTTAAAAGCAATTAATTCATCGTGCAGGGCTTTCACAGCCCTCCAATCATTACATTGTTCTTGAATAACATCGCCAGATCCACTGCCTGGTTAAGTTCATTGATTTGATTGATTTCTGAAACTAGCTATGGTTATGAGAGACGCCGTGGCGGAGAGCTCCGGAATTTCGACTAGCTGGGGTTGTTTAGCGTGCACTGACATCGCACAATACACGGGCTTCAGAATTTCGTCGCCATCGAAATGCAGCAGCCGCGGCCGGGATTCGATACCGCGACCTTTGGATCAGCAGCCGAGTAGCATAGCCACTAGACCACCGTGGCGGGGCGCCTAATTAAGTTCAAAGCATTTCTTTCCTAAACGTGAGTTTCCTATACAACCAAACCACCTCGATCTTTGCTTCTTAACGACTACTCGAATGACCAAGAATTCGCCATCTCTTGGCTTAGACATTTCTCTGTCAAGGTCAACTCGAAATGTAAACAAATAAAAATAAACTATCATTTCTTTAACGACTCAGGAAAAAGCTTGTTTGGACACTAATTTGTATGTGGTTAGAGCCAGAATGTTTTATGAAGTGAATGCGTTTTGGCAGACTACAGCCACAATAAATGACCGCTTATTTGTCCCGTCTACCGCTGCCGCTTTAATACGAGCGCGGCCTTGAAGCTGCTGCAACCATTATAAATACGAGACAGAGAGGCGATAACTCTATGCGCCGCCAGAAAATGTGTTGTCGTTGCACTGGAAACATTACATATATTTCAACATTTGACAACTTGTGCTGTTGACGGAAGTAAAGTACATCATCGTTAGCAGCAAGCCGCAGCGTCCCCCCCCAGTGAGGGTTATTTCTAGCAAATATGTCTTCATCGGGACGTTAGTCAAGCAGAGCATGATAATTTATCCTCATAAATTCGATAAGGTTGTCTTATCGGCTATATATCAGAGGGTTCGTGAAAAGAAAAATAAATTGGAGCACTAAAGATACTGTGGGCAGACTAAGTTGCAGCGGGGACGCAGAGGACATGAACAAGCACCTAATCCGCTTTCTGAAGTCGCTCTCTTGGCGTTGATAAAGTTGGCAAAATTCGGAGATTACGGGAACACATTCCTTCCTAAAGGTGCTGTGCACAAAAAGTGCGGAGCACGAAAAATACTGCGGGCAGATGAAGTTGCACTGCGCGCTCAGAGTACACGAACGAATACACTGCGCGCTGTCTGAAGCTGCTGTTTTATTGCTGATAACGCTGGCAAAGTCGGTCATTCCGAGCACACATCCCTTCCAAAGGTGCCATGCGGCTCCCTTGTTTGTCAAAGTCGCTTTGGTGTGTGCGACACCACCGCACCTCGGCGCTTATCCTTTGACTCACTGCAGGCTCTCGAGTTGCGATTCAATTCCCGTGTCCTTCTCGCCGCGTACGCAGCCTAGATTTCGTGGCCATTCAGCCGAGCGATCCTGCTGCTACCCACGTATCTGACGCTGGCGCGTGACGCTCGCACACCGTCGCGCAGTGTCAAGGTTCAGTGAACGACGAGACCAGCTGCTGCATTGTCGGTGGCGTTTCCCACGAGGCGGTATGAAAGCGAGAGTGTCACCATCGCGACAAGACGGCGCACCATCTACGACGGTGACTCACTCGACCGGATGCAGTGCACGTTAAAAAACCTCAGGTGGTCGAAATTTCCGGAGCCCTCCACTACGGCGTCTCTCATAATCAGAGCTGGTTTTGGGACGTTAAACCCCACACATCATCACTCGACGGACGGATGAGTAGAATAAGCTTTCTCCGTTTGTGTTGTGCTCACGTCTCGGAACAACGGAGAAGAAAGCGAATTCACGACCTTCCCGGGTATTATTAAGGCGACAACTTCATGTGACTTATCAAACGCGAAAAGATCAATAGGGGAGGGGGGGGGGGGGGAATCACCACTCGCGTGCTGAGATCTAGATTCACGTTAAATGACCAGCAGGTGGTCATAATCAATCCAGTGACTGCCACTACGGATCGTGGATTATTATTATTATTATTATTATTATTATTATTATTATTATTATTATTATTATTATTATTATTATTATTATTATTATTATTATTATTATTATTATTCGTACTTTAAAAACCCCAGGCCGTCCGAATTATCATGTAGTGCCCCACTATGGCGTCCCTCATCATCATGTTATGGCTTTGGCTCGTAAAACCCAAGACCTTACCTTCGTATAAACCGAGCAATCCAAGCAATGAATGTAAGTGAAAAACAAAGTTTCGTCTACCATATGTCACCTTGTCTCCTTCACTTGCACATTATTCTATTTATTTTTCCCTAAGAACGCTGCTAATGTTTCCCTATATCAACTAGCGCGCGAAATCAGTTTCACTTTTCCGAGAGCCCGAAGGAGTGAACGGGAGCAATATGTGCGGTAAAATTCGCTCGCAAGGGAGAGGAAATGTTTTTACAAGTGCCCCGGAAGCATCTTCGGATTACCGCAGCGATAACTTCCCTCTAGTATTAGACTTTTGCGCGTTTCTCTCGACTCGTTTATCCCTTCCGTACAGGTAACTGTCGGCACCAAAGACCCCATCGCTGGTAATCCAGCCCAAGCGTAGATGACTAGCGTAATCTGATCGACCGCACTCCGTAGATGGCCGGGGGTCAAAGACTTCCTGGACAGCGGGTACTGCCAGGCACGGGAGAAGACGTTTTGCGTGGTCTAATTAAAGATGTCCCCATCTCTTTCTCCTAACTTGCTCGGGCTGCACTCACCTCATTTTCTTTCCTTTCTCTACTTTATGATCTACCTCCCCGTGGCCGCCCAGGAAGGCTGACGTGTTCTCGTCGACGAGATACAGTTACCATCCAGGGCCCGTATTCACAAAAACTTACGACAAAAATGTTCGTAAGAGAAAATTTCAGCCAATTCTGATGCTGGACATATCATACAGAATCCGGCTGACCAATGGCAAAAGACACTTACGAAAGAGAAGTTTTGTGAATTCGGCCCCTGGGCTTTTCCCTTCCTTTCAATTCAAGAATCTCTCTTCTCATTGTAGCGCGTATGTGGTCGCTTCCCCGTGAAGTGCGCTGCTCGATATCTGTCGAAAGTAACATTTCTGAATGGCGCACAATTGAGGAAAGAAATTGGAATGACCTCGACGCATAGCCCTCGTTCAGAGCTTGTTTGCTTTTCCACTTGGTGTCGAAGGGACCATTGCAACACGTGTTGAGCACAGTCAGAGAACAGTGCAAATCAGTCGTTGAATAAGCTCCCGCGGACATGTCAGCCAAATATACCTGCGCAGCACGCACCTGAGAATTTGCATTTTGGTTTTGAATGCAGCTGGAGATCGCCTGCTCCTTTCAACAAATGATCTCATAGGAAGCAATTGAATGTCCTGGTGTTCTAACATATATATATATATATATATATATATATATATATATATATATATATATATATATATATATATATATATATATATATATATATATAATATAGCTGTTGTTTCTTGCACTCAACACTAACAAGCAAAACATCGTTTCCGCGATCATAAAACCAGCCAGTGCTATTAATACCCCAGTCGACGAAGTCGACGTCATTTGTGCAAATAAGAACGGGCGGTCTGTAGCTGCGCTTGAAACGAAATTGCAAGTTCCCCGGTGCACGCAGTGCGATAATATTTGGCTCACATGTTGACAGGAGCTTCCACGACAGATCGGCGCAGTTTTCTCTCTGGGTTCAAAAGAGTTGGGGGCCCTTTAAGCTCTTTCTAGTCTCTCGAAGGCGCTTTGCTTTGCAGCTTTTATGATCACACGGTAATGGCGATCGTCACGCGTGTAGCCCCTGTTACGACATTTACGCAGCCAACTCGGGGAGTGGCAGAAGGAAAGTCCCTTTCGGTCCCAATCGATCTAAGTAAAAAAGAAAAAAGAAAACCTGTCACGCCTACCTTGTTTCTTTGGACGCTCGCTATCGAACAGAGAAGTTTGTTTAGCCTCAGAATCCGCGTGCGGCGGCCCTGTCCTACATTTTCACCGTTGACTGCTATCGGCTGCTCAGGCAACCAACCAATGGACCTCCGTTGTCCCAAATGAAAGTAGAAAAAAAAAACCCTTTCAAAGCGTCACTGGCGTTGACTCGCATGGTTTATTTCCTCGCGAGGTTGCTTGATTACTTTCGCCATCCCTATTTGCACGGACACGTTGGAAAGGCCGTAATACGGCGAGTGGTGTTTGTCTACCGCCAGTATGCGCGTGTTTGCGGAAAACTGACGTGGTGGAGGCAGAACAAGCGTGTCCTTGACAGAAATTTTGTTGAGCGAGAACGTCACACTTGATTGCTCGTAAAGGCATTCGTACTATACAAATTATATTGATGATATTATGTGGACGAATAAACTAACACCATACATCATTGTTCGTGCTAATACGTGGTTGCTAGTTCGTTCTTTCCTTTAATTGCTCTGAGGCTATCTCCAATCGATTACAAATATCATACGCAACAATGTATATAACGGTTAGGTGCCGTTTTTTTTTTTAATATGCGTGTAAAACGTAGTGTTTCCTTCTCATTTTCTCTGCATTTTCTCTTCCAATATTTCATATCGAAGATAATTTACCTCACTTGAATTACGTTGTATTCGTGTCCAGTGGTATTCCCATTCATCTGATCCCGTCATTCAGTTGTATACGGTAGTTCAATTAAGCGAAAGTCAACTGACGTGTACGAACACTTTTTTCTTTCTTTCTGTCCAATCAAAGCTCGCTACTCAATGTCCCACGAGCAATGATGGCGGGCCCTCGGAGTGCTACATGTATTAAAACAACCGGAAGTAGCATAGATACATGACTGTCATTCCTCCAACGGAGCGAGTGCGGAGGAAAAAGAATCCCGAGTCCCGCTACAGTATCGACGGGCGTGGTTGGGTAGCAAGCACGCTGCGATGTTTACCATTGCTGCAGTCGCACGCGCAGCAATATAGGCACGTGGAGACGGTGCCATCAGAATACATTAATGCAGGAACGTTAGAGGACGCTGCATACGCCCTTCCGGGATGAAGTCCTCTTCCCATGCCCTCTCGCTCAAGGCACCGTGCATCCAGTAAGCGAAAACTGTGCGGGCCTCCACTCTACTATTTCGAAGAACGAAAGTTTGTGTCATTCAGGGGCTTGTATGATTTGACCTTCCATAATTCATTGACTCAGAGAGCCTGGTTTTACCAACTCTTCCTGGTTAATATCGCCATTTCTGCGCATGCATTCCGATTGGCTTTTAGAAGGGACTCGTTGTTGTGGTGGTGTGCCATGCGCCCATATGCTCACGACTTTGTTGAACGTCACCGCGTTTCATTGTCCTCAATTTAATTTGCGCACAGCAATTCCTGAACTACAAGTATTTTACTGCATTTGCTGCGTTTGTGCAATTTTTCCCAAATTTTTAACGACGAAGCTGTTCCCCGACGTAAAGTGTCTGTCGTTGTTGTTGTTTTGTGGGGTTTTACGTCCCAAAACCAGCTCTGATTATGAGAGACGCTGTAGTGGAGGTCTCTGGAAATTTAGACCACCTGGGGTTCTTTAATGTGCACTGTCTGTCGTGACCTGAAAAATAGTGCATCGGGTATGCGCCACAGGGGTACTAAAGCACAGCCCCAGTGTGCTCTCTGGTTAAATAGAAACAATTATTCTTCGCACCTTGTTAACATTTCTTGCAACCAGCTCAGAACACTTTAGCTGCAACGTACTCTATCATTCCTTTGAATCCTTCATGTTAAGAACGCATGAACGCTAGCTGGTTTCGAACGGGAATCGAAACCAGGCCGTCTGCTTGGCAGGCAGGTGTTCTATCAAAAGCCATGCCAGCGGCTGACGCGGCTTCAGAAAAAAGCCCCTATACGTGGTGAATAGCAAAGCATATCGATGTACGCTATGGTACACCAAGGTGGTGGGAAAGAACAGTGAGCTAAGGAGGAGGGAAAGAAGCAGAGCAGAGAGTAAAGCGTTGTGTAGCCTTGTATGATATAGTAAAGTATAGCAACGGGGTGGGAAAAAGAATGAGTGCAGGGAGGAGGGATGTGAGGCTGAGGAAGAGGGTAAGCCATAGTATACCCATGTATAGTGTGGTATAGCAATGAGATGCAGAAGGAAAGTGAAGGTAAGGATGGGGAAAGGAGGAGGGAAAGGCCACCAGCTCCGCTGTGACCCAGCCTTGAGCTCTTAGTGGAAACTGCCCGCAATTTTGCGCGGTACAAAAATCAGCAGCATTAATCACATCACTTCTTCCCTGGTGAAGTGTAATATAATACTGATCAGGTAGAATTTCATTCGTGCAAAATGTATGGTTATCAAAAGCGCACTATTTCTTTTTTCTATCTACTGTTCTTTTTCTTTCCTTTTTTGTAAGCGTGCTCAATACTTGGGAATCGCAACATTGGCAGAAAACCTGTCTTCGCAGGCAGAAATTCGCATAATTTTTTGCGGGACAAATTTCTCTCCGCAAAACTAACTTCGGAAACATTGTTCTTGACCCAAAGCCTGCTCCTAAAGTAAATTTAATCAAAATCGAGAAAACTGAGCAGGACCACCTGTTTGTACCTTATGTGGACTCTCCCTGATCTGCTGGAGCCGTTAGCTGGCCCGAAGGTTCAGGTCAGAATATCGTTGTGGAGCCGGGAATCGAACACGTGACCGCACCTTTCAGCACTTACACTCATCCACCGCCGTGCGTAGGCTGCTGTCACGATCCCAAAGATCATTCGGATTGGTCTGGGTACGTAACATCGCCATTGTGTTCGCCCTGTCGCACTTGTTCGCGGTGCCACCCCGAATTCCTTGCCTCGCCGACAGCCACGGCCATGCCCTCCTATCGGCTACGGCGTTTTTCGACAAAAGCTGCAGATCAAGCCATCGGCATCGCTCTGGCCAATGTGCGTGCCAGCGAAGGCCGTTTTCGAGAGCCTATTCTACGCGAAGCGAGGGCACACACCCAGTGAGCCCTTCAATGCCGTCTCAAGGCGAGCCGCATCCACGCTTGGCGGAGCGCGCCGGAGACGCAACGGAAAGCCGCGCTCCGTGCCGAGGCAGGTCAGTAACGCGGCCAAGCGAACCATAACAAGTTCAAGGAGTAGTTGGCGCGTCGAAGCTCTCCTTAGATGCACACTGCATTGGAAACGAGAAAGATTCGTTCGAACGCTTTATTGTTTAGCTCGTCTGTACACCCCGTCGTTTGAATTGAAATCAATGCAGAGGTAACTGAACTGTGCCCTGATAGTTTCTTTAGATATTTTCCAGACAAACGAAATCCAGAACAAAGACTAACAAACAAGCAGTCATGAGCGGTCAGTCAACAAAAGATTCAAGCAGAACTTCAGGAAAGCTTTTCTTGCATCATACGTCTTCCTTCTCTCGCAACTTTCGAGAAAAGATAGCGAAGTACCGTATGTTTGCGTTTCTGCTCATCTGGCCGAGGCTGGCTAGGTAGCTTTCCTCCCCACCATCTCTTTCGTCCTTTTACTTTCTAATTTCTTCTTCACTATCATTTCAATAATCCTTTGTGTGTGGGTTTTTTTATGTTATCTTCAACTCCCGTTATGCTTAGTGGCACGAGAAGGGGTACATTTTTCATTATCTTTAATTTTATCTCTGTTTTTCTAATTGCCAGGCCTTAACTCCACTGGTGACAACGCTAGTGCATAGCTGAATTTATTTTAGGAGAGCGCGTGCATTCATTGTAATATAATCTTAGATCTAAAAGCATCGTTATGAGCACAAGTACATGAGAATAACGAAAATACAGAGACACCAGATGGAAGAGCCCAAACGCTGAATGACAAGTTTTAACTACACTACAAATCATATAGCCAGTTCCTTTCCTGCTTTCCTGTTTTGTTTCGTTTTTTTTTATATATATGACATAATGTGCGGTAGTTTTCCTTATTTCTTTTGTACTAATGTGCACTTTTCCCCTGTTAGTTCTTAATAATTACAAGCTGTAAGTAGCCGGTTCAGTTTCAGATTTTTTAAAACTCGTTTTTGGTAATGTAGGAAGGAAAAATGGAAAGACAGGGAGGTTAGCCAGTTCCGAGATTTTTGAAAAAGAGCAAATATTATGGTAACGCTCTGCCCTTAGAGGTATTACTTACATGTTAGCAGTCATTCTTGTACACAGTATTTCAGATTTCTTTTATTTCCTTCTGTTTTTATTCTTTCTGGTAATTTGTTTTTCTTTGTGTGCGTCTTTTTCCATACAAATATCAGGGTGTCGGGAAAGCCGGCTCTAACGTAACCTACCATCCCATGTTTTCGCAGTTAAATAAGGAAAAGAAGTTCAGAACTAACAATATTTATTTATTTATTTTAGCAATGCGCTATTTTAATATTTTTTTAGTAAAGTTAGAATTTTTTTCTTTTTTTCCACATTCAGTCATGTGCGGCTCATACTCGCATTGGATATGCGGGTATCGACCACTGGTGATTTTACCCTCGTTGATTGTCACTTAAACGACAAGGATGCGAGGTTATGGATGTCATGGCCTATCAGTCATGTCAGTCAAACAGTCGCACACTGCCATGGTACGACATCTACGAGTTAAGCTTCCCTCACCGAGGTCTCGCCGTCTTTGGAGGCTTCAGTGGCGATTGAAAATCTCGACCTAGTCGTGAAAGCGCGCACATATAGCCGGCGAAGTCAAGCGGCAAGTCTCGGAGATGCAAACCGAACAAAAAGTGCAAGCACAGCCTGCATGCAACTGCACCAAAAAGGTCTGGAACCATTTACGTGCCGCATATTTTTTTTCTTTGTTCGGTGAAAAAAAAAATGAGGACTTGGAGGTCACGTCTCCAACGGGAAATCATCTTGCTTCTTTGTAACTGCTTGCGAGAATACCAGACCGTAGGACATGCGTCAATAGTTGAGCTACATTCTTCAGCTGCCGCGAACAGTTCAGCTACCGGTGAGTTAGAAAGAACGCATTCTCTCCAAGAGCGTGACTGTACGCCTTGGTGACCTCACGATGCTTATAGAATATAAAGGCGAGTTTCTTGCGCTCTTGGTCCTCGGCATCAGGAAGTGCGCAGCAGAAAGAAATAAGAACGAGCCTGTAAGAAGGGTGAAAAGATGACAACAAGAAGTGACCCCTTAGCTCCCTGTTTCACTTCCATAGCAGTACATCCTATTGTGTAATCCTTCGTTAGAGTGCGTTCGTTTATACTTGCATAGCGAATGCTTTCCTGTTCATGTATGAAGATAAGAAATCAATGCCAGCTGTCTCACTTAAAGCGCCTCGTTCATAACAAAAATTTACGATAATTCTGAGCACGACCTGCCGAGCAATCTAACCATGTTTTAACAAACGCGCCGGTTCAGCACAGGTAAACGATAAGACAAGGGGAAAAAAAAAAGATTTTCGCGTATGTTCAGTCAAGCAACCTGGTATAACTTATAAGCCTAAAGTATGAGTCATTATTGTCGTACTTAATTGTATAACTGCCGCGGGCGGTCATCAGTCATTCCTGCCCATTTACAATGGACGAAAACATCGCAGAATGCGCACCTTTTGTGCCTTTTTTAAAGCACGTACATTTGAAGTTCTGTTAGAGTTAAAGCAGTACGTCGAATTTTGCGCAAAGGGAGGAATGAACATTATTGACGGAATTCAGACTATTCCTTTTAGAATGTCTTAAGCTTTTTATTCCCACGAACCCCTTCTGTCATTGTCATGTGACTTTGAAAAGTAGCTATTTCATTGTGAGAAGCGACGTGGCGCGTTTTCTACTCCAAAGCCAGGCACGCGCCGAAGCTAAACGCATAGCTACGCCCGACCACCTTAGCGTCATTCCCCTCAATTGTCACTCAACGCCATCTGCACAGCGCAGGCCATGACGACATCCGGGTAGAGGCGTTGGCACTCCCAGCATACGCTGCACGTGGGAGCTTCATCGCACTCGTGGCACCCGTACATCTACTCAAGGACAATTTCTTTCCTGCGCGGCCCATTCGGTTTGTCCTATCATTGCGACACGGCAAATTAGGCACGCACTGCACCATGGGCAATGCCCGCTCGCGCGTGAAAATCTACAGACCGAAAGTTCAACGACTGCGCTTCAAGGCGCACATCTTCTCGGGCTCCTCGCTTCACCAACCTCCATTTCCTACCTGCGGGCCTTCCGACGCTAATTTAGATAATACATGTAGCTATCGCGTAGCGAAAACGTCTTACTTCCGTGCTTTGACTTGCACGTGGCGCCTACAAATAAAGAGTGGAAGAAAGGAAGAAACGACTCGTCGGTGCTAGGAGCGCCAAGCACCATCTCGCCCAGACGTCATTATGCAAACCGGATGAGCCGCAGCGCCATCGGCTTGCAACATGCGTGGAGACAGTGAGCCAGCCAGGCGGCCGGCCCAGCTCCACGGGTAAAGAAGATGCGTACGTGTGGAGGCACTCCGAAGCATGCAGCCTCGGGGCGCACTCAAAGCCTCGCTTTGCAACGACGTTTCTGCCTCTGACACGACGTGCCATTCAAATTCGAGATGCCGCAATACGCTCCGTGACGTAAGTGCATCTCGAACATGGCGAGGTTGCGCGCTGGCGGCAATGACTGCTCACGTCACGGGGGCGGGAGGTCATTGATTTGTGTTACCGGATGGCAGCGGTAAATGCGAGCTCTTGAAGCGAAACTCCTGTCCTTTTGCTGCTGCTACGATGCCGAAGAAGACGAAACATAAAATACCCGTGTCAATGAGTTATAGCTATTCGTCAAGAGATTCCATTCACCGGGGCACCATTAAGATTTCGCAGAGGTAAGACGAGTCGTGCGAAAAGAAGGAATAGGGACAGAGATGGGCATATGGATGCCTGTTGTATTGGCTAAACAAACACATCGCTTACATCTCGCCACGATTATCTGGGTAAAGCAACCTTTACGTTGCTCACTGAACCGAGAGGCGTCACTGTAATTGAAGTTGTCCGCAATAACTAGCAACGCTTGTTTTTCGAAGCAAAGGCCATAGATAAGATGCTATGTATTTACTGCTCCCACTTTTCACTTCCATTGTTAGCCAATGATTTCTACATTTACTGCCATAGTAAGTTAGTACAGACGTGCGGGAGTAACTGTTCTTATAGGAGACGCGATCTGCATCTCAGCTTCCTGTGACATTCTGTCGAAGTGCGAAACACAGCGGCCTACGCACTTTATGTCTAAGAAGGAACGTCAAGCTTGCATGCAGACTGTCCAAACTGATCTGATGGTCTACGTGGGAGCGTCTCTCACGTAGCCGACATAGATAGGCAGGCAACGTCACCAGATCATTTAAACTCCATGTGCGCTTAATGTGGAAGATTTCCCAGTATATCTGTACTACACGTTGTATTACGCGATAGCTGCAAAGTTTGTCATGCCCCAGGACTTGTCGCCGCACGAAGCACTTTGAATTAATGGGATAGCGTATTAGCTCACAAAGTGCATTGAGTGCTTGAGGCAGCACTCGCCACCGATCACGACTACAGTGTGGCAGAGCGTAATGAAAGAAGCTTGAATTTCTTAACTTACCTGCATGTTTGGAATAATTTACCATTTCTCTGCTCACCTCGGCCTCTCTCTCATCTGGCCTTTCTGTGTCCAGTGCTTTGACATTCCACGGCGAATAACAGTAAAAGAGCTTTAGTGGCGTCGCTGGAACTCGAACATGGCTGCGTTCACTCACACAGACAGCCCGCTACAGCGCTTGTTTTGAGATGTTTCCGGAGGGGTGTTCAAGCTGTTTTGAAGCGCGCTGGAACAGTGACACTGTTGCGAAAGCGTCATTCCCTTGTCTCTGATATGCGACGCGTGTTGCGTCACGAAGCGGTGAGGGTAATGGAGGTTCTGCATGCCGTGACAACGGTGGGGGCGACCCCGTCGAAAAGAGGGACCAGGGACAAAGCCATTCGACGTCAGTGAGGCAACCGGAATTACACTTGTCAAAGTTGAAAGGCTTTGTGCCCTTTCGCTCCCATCGCTGTCATCGATGCATTGGACACGGGAACACGAATTCTAGAGCCACGTTGATACAATACGTGCCTCCTTTAGGAGCACAAGCTTACATGCGATTTTTATGGCTTATAGAGAAACAGCTGGGCACCTTTTGTACGCGGCAATGTGCGGTGGAGAACTGAAATAGGGTTTTACATCTTGGCTAATGAAGCACTAACGCCCACGACTTCAACATGGTGTAATCTTTTAGGTTCCCTGCAAGAGACGATTATTCTCTGCGGCTACAGGTATTTAACAGATTCCAACATTTTTTTTTCACCTTCGAGCTATGGGTTTCGCAAGGAATCCAAAGTAAAACTCGCAGATTCATCACAAATGTTCCAAATGTGTTGAGCTGTATCCGAAAAGCTGAACACGTGCAACGGTTCTTGTCGACGTCCTATTCAGCTTTTCACAAATAAATAAGGTATAGCGACGAGACGCTCCTCATTGGTTTACTAAACAACTTCCCGGCAACCGCAACGAAAGCTTCTCATCGTACATCCCAGCGACTTATGAGTAATAGTCGTCGATGTTATCGTTCTGCGGATGACACGATGTCATTAAAGTCTCCTGAAGCGAACGCCATGCAGCACCGTCAGCACCCCACTTGACACCTACGGACACGCCACTTTTCTCATTCAGCGCTCCCGTGCTAGCTTACATAGTGCGAAAGCAAATTGTTCCGGTCTGTTTTCATTGTTCGTCCAGAGGTTGCGTTTTAAACGTACATGCACTGGACCGGAATAGTGTGTGACAAAGGTTTCGTCATTACCGCAGCTGTGCCGCGAGCTTATTCTCTCTGCTATGCCGCTAATTCTGCTTCGTTTCACAACAAAGAGTATACCAATTAGCAAAGAGAACGCTCCTCAGAAAGACAATGAACGTGTATTGTGGCACTACAAGGTCGGTTGCTGCATGCATATTTTCGCCTTCACTGACTAAGACTCACTGGCTTGCAGGAATAATGCCAGTTCCTTCAGTAAATCTGTATTCCACAGCCTCCCAGTCTTCCACAATATGTTTCAAGTTGCATTTAATACGTGTTGCAAATAAAAAATAAACTCGTACCAAATACACATGCGCCAAGTGTTTGCCGAACATCTTGGTTCTATACGGGACCGAGACTTTCTGAAATATTAATAAAATTTCGGCAACCATCTTTTCTTTTGTTCATTCGTCGTAGTGCATACAATCTAATCAACGAACACTTGACGGGATTGGCATCCTAAAGTATGGCCCCGCCACGGCTGGTCTAGTGGCTATGGTACTCGGCTGCTGATCCGAGGGTCGCGGGATCGAATCCCGGCTGCGGCGGCTGCATTTCGATGGAGGCGAAATATTGAGGCACGTGTTCTGTGCGATGTCAGTGCACGTTAAAGAACCCCAGGTGGTCAAAATTTCCGGAGCCCTCCACTACGGCGCCTCTCATATCAGAGCTGGTTTTGAGACGTTGAACCCCACGTAACAACATAACATCCTAAAGTATGCGGGAGCGAACCTACGAAAATGCCTGATCGAGATACGCATTCAACGAGCAAACGATGCACTGCTTTGTGCACTGTTTGCTCGTTCTACACCGTATACTACACCAGACTGTTGACTAGAAGGTGTGAACGCGGATTTTATGTCTTATTTGCACAATAAATCAGTTAGATTTCCCAATATAGCTGAACCAGGCCCGTAGCTAGGAATTTTTCTCGGAGGTATGGTAGTGGGGGGCACTTGCTGAAGAAGGCTTTGACTATTTGAGGAGAGCACCTATTTTCCACTAAAGATTGTCGGCAGTCAACCGCAGTATGTAAGGTATGTTGTGTTTTTTGGTACTATTTTTTTAATAGTTTTATACCTTCCCATATGGATCTGCGTATAGTATTAGTAATAGTTATCAGAAATTTGGGGGAGGGGGAGGTGGGGCATACCCGCGTCCCCTCCACTGGTTACGGGCTTGACTTGGCCTATTACTGCGCATCTGCTTTCAGAAAGTAAAATATGCATTGTAATGCCGCTATATAGGTTAAACTGCAAGCCATTTGGTTATAAGCTGAACTCAAAAGAAACATCCGTCTCCCATGAGGCGAACTTAGTTGTGGTGGTTGATGGTGTTCCTGCCGCTTTTTTTTTTTTTTCAAAATGGCAGCCAAGATATTACACAACCAGCCCATGGATCGGGAAGTGATAAATGTATACCAGAAAGGTTAGAAAAGAAATCGTTACGAATGTGCCAAACATACGCAAAATCGGGCTGTTTGCCTAAGCGCGCATAATCAATATGAGTGAAACGAGCTTATCGGCAGGGTGTGTCAGTACCATTGTGTGTTTTCTTTTCTTTTTTCTTTTTCCTTTTATCGATTCTCAGACTGGATTGCTAAGTTTCTTCGTAACAGCTATATTTTCAGACTGGATCGTAACAGCTGTTCTCTCAGCTTCGTAATAGCTATTCTCCATGGGCCGGTCGCGCTCACTAACGTATCCACGACAGTGATTGGCTGGTAGCCTGTGCAACGAGTAAATATGAGCCAACGGAACCATCCATCTAAGTTACGGGCGGCAAGGAAGAAACACACAGCGCCGAGCAAAGTAAGAGCGTGGCTCCCGCACGGCAGCCTTATTCCCGATGCTGTGAACAATGTTGTGAATAAGATCATGAACAAGAGGTTCCCGAAATGTCATTTTCTGTCCAGACGGGATTTCGGCCAACTCCCGACATTAGGTTAAGGACAGCTTTAGCGTAATAAGTATCTATCTGCAATACGCGTCATAACAATGGCACGAAATTTATACAGCAGCTTTACAAACCTGGCTAGCCGGTTTAACACGAGTGCGACTGTCGCGACTTGCCTTTTTTACATCACGGCAAGGATATATGCGGTAGTGTTTACACGTGGTGCGTTCCTCTTGGTCCTGTTGTTGTGGCGAGTGCATCTCGTCGAAAAGTTGAAGGAAAGTACATTCTTGGCAGCCGTCGCGAGTTCCCTCGCTCCAAGAATGCAATACTTCGGCGTTTATGGATGTTTCCATTGAGAAAATTTGCGCCCTCTCGAGCCGCATACCTCTTTTATTGCGATTTACCTTCATAGCGCGTACAAGCCCTTTACTCAGGTGCAACGAGATGCGCCACTCTTCATTTTTTTTTTCTCGTTTACGCAGGTGCACTAAGAAACGCCTCATTAGCATTAAAGGTCACATAAATACAGACTTATGTTTACTTCATGGGAGAAGACTGCCTTATACGACGCCTAGTGATGGCGTCATAGATAAAAGGATAGTGTCGGTATCCATCGTCACAAAGCATATTGTACTAGAATTGTCGGTGAGAGAAAACTTCATCCGATTGCGGTGACAGACGTATGATTAGTGAATCCAGTCGGCCAACGACAATATCAGTTCGTTCCCCGAATGTTGCGATTAACCTCTTACTGCGATGCGATCTTGAGTATGTACAGCGGAGGTGTTTCCTCTATAGGTAGGTCGATACTGTACATATTACATACGACAGCGCATACGACGTATTACACAGCTGGAAATTTAATCGAATCCGCTCTAGCACGACCGCCGGACATCACACACTTATCGCCCCGCCACGGTGGTCTAGTGGTTATGGCACTCGGCTGCAGATCCGAAAGTTGCGGGATTGAATCCCGGCCGCGGCGGCTGCATTTCGATGAAGGCGAAATGTTGAGGCCCGTGTACTGTGCGATGTCAGTGCACGTTAAAGAGCCCCAGGTGGTCTGAATTTTTGGAGCGCTCCACTACGGCGTGTCTCATCATTATAGCTGGTTTTGGGACGTAAAACCCCACAAATCGATCAATCAGTCAATCACACAGGTACTGCGACATACAAAATACTCTTGCGGTCTTTCCTTTCCGGACGCAGCCGACTTCGAGTGATCGGAGTACGCAATCTTGCGTGAGAACGGCCAGCTTACTCGCGCGTGAACGCTACTCCAGCGCGGCGCGGTCGCCGAAGCGCATGCCGCAACCAGTGGGCGAACACTCGCGATGCGCTCGGCCAGCGCCGTTGCCGGGTGGCGGCCGCATGGTACGGGCAGCGGCGACAGGGCGGCCCACAAAATGCGCGCGGCCCGAAGCAGCCGCGGCGGCTCTCTCGCCGGCCACGATTGTGCGTCCCACTTTCGCAACCGGAGAAATTACGGCCCGAATGAAACGAACGGCAAGACTCGACGTTGATGTAGAGGTGCGAGCTTGCGTCAGGACTTCAATATACGAAACAATGGAGCGTGACTTCTAGACACCCCCTTGGTCCCTTTGCTTTTGTCGTTTGTCTCGGAAGTGTTGCGACTGTCTGGAGGGTGACATTCCCGCGCAGCCACGGTGGTCTAGTGGTTATGGCGCTCGGCTGCTGACCCGAAGGTCGCGGGATCGAATCCCGGCCGCGGCGGCTGCATTTCGATGGAGGCAAAATGTTAAGGCCCGTGTGCTGTGCGATGTTAGTGCACGTTAAAGAACCCCAGGTGGTCGAAATTTCCGGAGCCCTCCACTACGGCGTCTCTCATAATCAGAGCTGGTTTTGGGACGTTAAACCCCGAAATCAATCGACATTCCCGCACAGAGAAAGGCCACGGATGCCTAAGCAGAAAAACTGTTCGGCTAACCTCTGTGGGCGATATTTCGAATGCAACAGCTTCGAAAGGTGTATACGTGCATCACACGAGGGCAGCCAATGAGCGCCCGTGTAGAGGTCGCCAAATGATCGTATGCGCGAATGTTTACTCTACTTGTCTTTCCATACTGCCACAAGCAGGAGGATAAAAAAACGTTGTAAGGAAAGCATCCGTATCTCGCTCAAGCCTTACGCCATGTCCTGCCCGCACCAGGGCGATGCAAAGCCGAAATATGACCCATATAGCGAGCACGTAAATTTTGCCGCATTGCATTATCGCAGCCGCACCCACTTGTCGTTGTCCAGACATGTCCGATGGTCTGAACCTGTATGCAGTTAATCGGCCGCTTCATCCATTCAAATGAGAGCCCCACGAGACCGAAGTAGAGCTCTGGTGTGCTCTCTCGTCACGAACGCGGCACCTATCGCGGTCACAACGACAAATTCCCAAGGAAACCATATTCAAGCTCGTCCAAAGCGGTGACGCTTGGGTTTCACTTACAACGCGCTTTTCCGCGTAGCAACAAAAGCTGGACACCCAGAACCGTGCAAGCCCTCCCGTGCTCAGTTACCAGCATACCAGCCGATCAAGGCCCGTATTGGCAAGAGCATCCCACCATAACAGTGCTTGTGAGACAATAGTTCAGTCACTCCTAATGCCCAACTTGCAAGAGCTCTCTTTCGTAGGTGATTTTTTCCCATAGGCCTGCGGGCTTATCTAATGATATGTGCAGCATTATTACTCGCTAAAATATTCTCTCGCGAACATTTTTGGCGTAAGATGTCTTTGTGAATACAGGCCCTGATGTTGTACATATCATTACAGAAGCCGCCCTCCCAAAGGCGAAAAAAATCTCTCGGAGCTTTGTGACTTTGGTCCCTATATACTTCCAGTGCTCTAGGTTAAGCGATGTATTGCGTTTTATTTAATACGATATCTTTTTGATAGCGGCGTGAGGGAGCTCACGCCGCTATCGCTAGAACATGGAGACAGCGGTTCTGTAAGAGCACTTTATTGACGTCGCTGAGCAATTGCTGTATCGCCTACGTAGTCTCAACAAGACCTGCCATGGTAGCCTAGCTGCTACAGGTGTTGGCTTCCGAATCCTGAGGTCGCGCGATCCAATCCCGGCCACTCCTGCCGCATTGCAAAGGCGGCAAAATGCTAAAACACTGGTGTACTTTTATTTTTGTGCACGTTAAAGAATCCCAGGTGGTCAAAGTTACTCCACAGAACTACGGGGTGTGCCTCATGATCATAGCTGGCTTTGGGCACGCAGACCCCCATCACTTATTAAACAATTTAAACCATATTTATAAACCTAATCCGGCAGCGGAGATAAAAGGACGACAGCGATTCAAGTGTAGAAACGAGAAATACGGTATACTCGGAAACGTGCAGCTTCGGTCTTGTTGATGCGTCATTCCGGAAGGAAAACGCGACACACGTTAAGGAGCTGTGACGAGGGCAAAGACGACACAGAGATGAAGGCGATGACAGAGTGGCGTCTCTGCCTTCATATTTCTTGTGTGTAACGCCACCTGCTTTCCACAAGGTCGAATCCTTCCAAGCGTGGAAAAGCGTATGCAGTGTTAACGTCAACTACGGAATATAAACCACTGTCAGTGCCACCGCTGTCACTTGCAAGGTGCCTGTGACGTTACCCTTTGGTTAGTGAGTTTTTCTTAAGATATTCCGTGAGTACTGGTTCATTCGCACGTGAGCAGCGCAAGTAGTTATTTTTGCTTTTGCGCATGCTGTCATGATAAAAGCACGTGTTCTTCTCATAGGAAACATCTGCATTGTAATGACTTGTACTGCACCCCTTCCCTCAGTTACTTGTAATGCACTGAAGAGATAGGTCTCATCTGTTTCTCGGGGTCTCCCAGCGACCTCCAGCATTTCTTTTTACACTGCCTAATCTTTCACGGCCGAAAGGTCACAATCAAAGTCTATCTCTCGTGTTATCACCTTCGAAGCGTTCTAGCTGTCGTAACATTTATGCGGATATGTATTCAAAACTGTTTTCTTCGCATTAATTGCAGAGAATTTAAGTGCCGAAGCATGACTTCCGATAATTTCACTTTTACGCCAGAGACTTTCTCTTTGAACGCATCAAAATACCGACTGTATACAGAGCACGGAGGAATGTGCACGGCTCGACAGAGTCGTCCACCGCATTCTGGGTGTTAGTGTACTCGCGTAATAAATAACACCCGTCCAGACATGCAATCCTTGCACCTGACGTTATTCCAGTCGCGTTCCGACTATCGCCTAGCTTGCTCGGCGCATTCCTCGCGGCATCATTTCGCCGAGCGCAATTTCTCACCCCGTACGGACAGAAGGCTTCGTAAACAACAGGAGGAGGTCACGGCCTCTTTCGCTACTTTACTGCAACGTATACAGCCAACAAGCACTTCCTGCGTCATGGCTGCGCGCGTTCCCTCAGCCACCAAGAACTGAGTTATGGGTACCTGATGGCAGCATTATGTCAGTAATGATGGCACGCAGAAGCTGCAAGGGTTAGGGCGACGTCATTAACACGAAACTTAAGATGGCGAGAGAACCAAGGCGGCGGAACTAATGCGAGAGCCATCGGTGCCATGGTCGTTCCACTAGCTTTCTGCTGCGCAGTCGGAATTGAAGTTTCTTATTAGTTTCTGTCGTCATCGTTGTCGTCGGTGTTGTTGTTGTTGTTGTTGTTGTTGTTGTTGTTGTTGTTGTTGTTGTTGTTGTTGTTGTTGTTGTTGTTGTTGTTGTTGTTGTTGTTGTTGTTTCGCCTTGTACGGGAAAGGTGGGGCTAGAGCATCTGGCTATACATCTTGCAACAGCTTGTTGTGCCGTCTTCATTTCTAATTTTATTAGCTTGCTTCAGTGCCCCGTATCACAGGCTGGAGTCCACCGCCTCGATTGTATAGCCCGACGAATTCATAGTTGCCACGTTACAGGCAGTCGTAACGGTAGAACTTCGTAATAACCCGGCATTGTTCTGGATGCTGCAGGCTCCATTGCTAGTGTAAAGCTTGTCGTTGTTGAAACAGCGCTTGAGTTACTTTCTTTTAATCAACAACTGCAAGGTCGGGTGAAGGAGCAGATTTTTTTTTTTTACATTACCAAGCAGCAAATTCCGAATTTTAATTTGCCAACACAGAATACCGTTGAGTTCCAACAAACCAGTTTTTCTGCATCGACGAATCAGTATTCATTGTGTCACTCAGCCAGACATCCCTGGTGTAGCGCCAGGAGCTTCACTTCATGCAAGCCTACGTCACAGCCGAAAGCAGCGAAAGAATTCGCGACAAGGCCAAGTCTTTACAGACCCTTGTCGAATGGCCAGTGATATCACTACGGCGTGTATATCGTTTCAGTAGGCCACGCGTTGTCTTTAGATGCAGTGGGTCACTGGCTTAAAATAAGACGTTCGTACCTCGAGAAAACAAGACGCGAGCGGTTTAAGTTGCCGTCATGTGGGTGCCGATTACCGAGCAGTTGCGGCTGGTGGCCAAAACATACCTTCCGTCAGTGCAATAGCAGATTATGCGGCCACCGATTTCCTGTGCAATTACTAGCGGCTCGCGGGTGCCAATTGTCGACGCACAGGAGGAAGTGCGCAACGAAGTCGGCGCTATCAGCCGCAGTCATTAGGTAATTCTACCACGGCTTTGCTGGGCATATATGTCGGAACGTCATATGTGCGCATGATTAATCTCACGCGCAAAGTTAGTTCCGACGTAATATTCTATACATTTATACTTATCGTGGCAATGTTCCTGCTTCTTCAACTGTAGTGTGAGTAACGTTCACGTTGCTTATTGTTTCTTTTCTTCGAATAAGTTCTTAACTAATGGAACAAGAAAGAAAAAAATAGCGCCCGTATGCTTGCACTTGGCCCCACATCAAAGAATCCCACGAGCCAAAGTAATCCAACGTCCTCGACTACGGTGTGCCTCATGATTATATCGTTGTCTCGGCACGTAAAACCTTGTCATTATATTTTTGAAATTGATAACCCATAATATCTTTTATAAACACTAACACTGCCTTACGGCTTGAGCCCAGAAATATGTAACATAGCTCTCCCTCGGAACAGCAGCATTCGTCATGGGCAGCTCACAATAGCGGTCCTTCAAATAGCTGGTATTCTTATGTATCATGCGTGACCGAAAAACCACACCAGTCTACACACTGGTCACGCATTCTGTTCCGTCGACGTGCATTAAATAATGCGCAATATTGCAGTTCTCTTCTCATTCCACCATAACCCACTTATTACGTTCTTCTTCACTATGTGCGACATCTCTCTCTCTCTTTCTTTCTCTTCTCTCTCTCTCTCTCTCTCTCTCTCTCTCTCTCTCTCTCTCTCTCTCTCTCTCTCTCTCCTTTCTTATGGCTGCAACTTTACATCTGAGCTTACCAGAGCTTGCCACTTAATAAACAGCTGTATGTCCGCGTACGCCCCTTGCATCGTCCTTCCCCTGATCTCCCTCGAAAAGCTAGCATCGACATTTCGCTGGCGCGGTACCCAGACCCTGGTTTCCTTGCATGTACTCTGTTTAGATCGCCAGCCTTCTCTCATCAGATCGCAATTTGCAAACCTCACAATGTGCAAACACTTTCGCACGTGCTCACTATGTTACACTAAACGTGCTCAAATGGTTAGCAGCGAAAAGTTCCGAATCCCTGACACCTCCTGCAACAGGGCCACTAAGTTATTGCCGGCGCAGGCACGATAGGATTGAACGCGACGCTCTCGCGGGCCTCCCGCTGCTCTATACGTTCAGTGACCTGAGATCACTGGGGACCGGAAGTGGAGAAAGGGATCAGAGATGTGGGGCACAGAGGTCGGTGAGGCAGGGCTTGCAGAAGCAGGTATCGGTTGTCTCGGCTGATAAGGCGACCGGGTGGAACGGACGGAGTGCGAGGCCGCGTAGCAGCATGAGCCGATACGATGCAGTCTACGAAAGAAGCGAAAGGGGCGTACAGGGTTGCAACAAGGCCGGCAGCACGGCGATGCCAGCACGGATTCTGCAGTCTTTCTCAGCTGACCGCAACGGCTGAAAAAATTCGAGAAGTCGCTTCCCTGCCATTCGCCATTATCAATGAAACCGCCGTTTGTACTCTCTCCACGTAACACTATGGGTCAGGACAAGCCATGTGCCTGCACTAGATACACTGGGCTTCTAATGGAAGTGTAACGCACGGCACAAAGATGGCAGTTACGAGAAGAAGGTGTGTAATGACATAAACGAACAGTCATGCTTTTTTGTGCCCATGTATTTGGGCTTGCCGGCGTGCGAATAAATGCCACTTTCTAATAACAGTACGACATATTTGCTATAGCGAAGGTACAGAAGACGAGTAGCCAAACTGACGTTACAGGAATGTTTAGCGTGTACAAGTTCTTTGCTTTCAAAACAAGTTACACATAAACTGCTTTCTCACATTCATCAGATAAAGATTATTATTATTATTATTATTATTATTATTATTATTATTATTATTATTATTATTATTATTATTATTATTATTAATTGATGTGGCTACCTAAACACACGCAGGCACAGAGGAAAGAAGGAAGGAGCAAGGTAACAAATGCCACCGAGTTGTGCACAACCCCTTCCCTACTTTTTAAGAGGACGAAATAGACATGAAGAGAGAGAGAGGGGGGGGGAGAAAACAAAAGAAGATAAAAAAGAGGAAATAAAAGAGGCGGGGGATGAGCCCTGACAAAAATCGAGTAACACAAAAATATCTTTAAAACGGAAATGTGGCGCGTGCGTTGGGAAACAGCAACTGAATTAGACTGCGTTTCCCAGTAGCCCGTGACCAGACAGTTTGTTAACTTTGTTGTTGTTTTTCTTCTGAGCGGTTTTTCAAGAACATGGCTGCAGTCTACTCAGTGCAGTTATCGACTCCTTTAATACAATTTTCCCGTATTCCAAGTGCTTGCTGGATGACGAAAGTGATTTACGCGCGCGACCAACACTACAATGTCTATAGCGGAGAGCTTCCAGGAAAGTAAGGCTCTTTCTAGACGGCCGTTCAAACATTTCCTACACGTAGCCTTCTCTAAAATCCGTGCACAGTGCACGGCGGTAGAAAGCGACATTTGTCCAGAGAGAGAATCTCAGTACGCATAACACAGATAAATGCGCACAACATTGCGGGGAGGCAAAGCGGCTTACAGGAGCCCTTTGACGATATCTAGACTAGATAAAATTTCATTTTCCATTAAGCCGAACTGGTCATTACCTTTGGTTATAGTTGTACTGAGCGCAAGAGCATTTTTTATCAGCAGTTATTGCAGTACGTTTAATGCGAGACATTTGTACCGCTTGCCTGCTTGACCCCACCCCCCTGCCTTCCGCTTAACGTTCAGCTTCAGGCGTAAACCACGTGTAATATCTTTAATCTGGCTGGAACTCGCGATTCTTTCATACTTGTTTTTTTTTTTGCCTTGCAGTGCCACTGGTGCGCGGTTTTCTGCATATGCGCACGCCTCAGTGCCTTTCTTCTGCGCGACTTTCCTTCACTTTGGCTTCGCTCTTTACATCCAGTAGTCGCGGTTTGCCACTCGCAAAACGACTGCTGACGGTTTACGCGGAAAACGACGGGCTTTCGGGCGCTTCGCACCGCTGGAACGGCACGCGGGTCACTAAACCCTAAACGCAGACAGCCCGATTTATGTCGGTGTACACGCAGGGGCCACTAACCTTTGATCACAGATCCTTAAACGGCCTTAAAGCGTTTCGCGGGGCGAGTTTCGAATTAAAACTTCGGACTGCGCGCCACACGTGGATAAATTAGCATTCGCTTTTTTGCCAGCGGAACCTTTCAAGCCACATTTGACACGTCTTTCGTAAGAGTTTATCTAATCCACTGAAATTGATGTGCGGCTCGGTGGGTCTACTGGCAGTATTGTATGTGCGGCACACATACAAAATGTGTGTGTGTGTGTGTGTGTGTGTGTGTGTGTGTGTGTGTGTGTGTGTGTGTGTGTGTGTGTGTGTGTGTGTGTGTGTGTGTGTGTGTGTGTGTGCACTCATCACTTTCCTATCAGCAACGCTCTGTCACTCTGGCATGCGCGCGTACATCGGTCGTGGGTGAGAAGCACCGGACGCGCATCGTTAAGTCGGGGAAACCTATGCGAGATGAATGATAATTATTGTTGCATGGAAAAAGTGAATCCGAAATAGCGCAACTGTTCTCGCAGTGTCAGCCCGCTAGGCTGACACTGCGAGAACAGTTGCGCTACGAGTACCGACAGCGCGTCACGACCATTCTAGCTGTTCATTTTTTATCACATAGCACAGAAAGACTTCTGTACGTGCGTGTCATACTTGTCGCCACTTAGTGTACTCATGCGAGTGTTCTTGAAAATCTTCCGTCGTTTATCTTGGGCGTTCTGTCTTCGATGAACAGATATCAAAGCAAACAAAAAAAAAGGTCCACATAGCGACACCACGTCCAAACTGCCATAATCTCGTCAAGACAATCGCATAATATTTACGTGACTTACAAGACTGCAAACATCCGGCTCTCCTCACAGCATTCGCACAAACGGTGCCTCCAGCCCTCGTTTCCCGATCGGCACGTTTCTGACTGCCGCGACAAAAACAAGAAGCACAAAAAAAAAATATCTCTCAACTCTCGCCATAGTGAAACGTTTAAACCTGCTAGCTCGCGTACCCGATCGCCATTAAAATGTATGGCAGGGGTGCGCCCTTCTCTTTCAATACTCCTCGCCGCTTGCACGGCAGGTTTACCCTGTTTCTTGATATCGCTCCTTACGCGACGCGTGCCAAGCGGTGGACAAGAAAAAAGAAAAGAAGAAAACTATAGGTCAGACATTCGACTTTCTCCGCCGTCAATAAATGAGAGATCGAAAAACTTATTACTCTTTCTCACATCTTCAGGCTGCGGGTTGCCGCCAAAACAATTTTTCAGCCCGTGTTATCTTATAACCAACCTCTAAACCAATACAAGTTCGCATAGTAAGTTAGCTTCCCCTTTTATTTTTTACTGTGTGGGCGAGGAAGGCAGAAGGCACTAGACGAAAAGTATGAAGGAGGAATAGCACAGCACGTTCACAGTGGTTGGGGCACTCACTGCCTTCCGGTAGCAGCCCGAGGCAAACACTTCCCACGGTCTCCCGATGTTCTTGTTTTACTGTAGCGTACGTGCAACGCCCGGCCTGTGTGGTATAGGAGCGTGGTTGGAAGAAAAAAAAACGAACAAACAAAAAGATGAATAAGATTGGGGAAAGAAAGAACAAGGGAGAAAAGCAATGGATTTCACTCGCCCTGCGCTTGAGGAAACATGAGCGCAGCTGGCGCTACGCCGCGGGCCACGGCGCTCGTTGTCAGCAGCATGCCCGCTGCGCTGTTTCGTTTCGAGGGGAACAACTTTAGGAAAACGAAGACGCCGGCGAAGGAGGGTTTGCTCGCATTCGGACCGTTTTTTTTTTTTTTTCGGCATGCCTTCACTCGTGCCTCCACTTGTCTCTTCTTCCTTTTTTTGCGAACGGCAGGAGAAAACCAGCGTGAATGTTAGCCGTAACTATGTTTACGTACGTGGCAGTGAAAAGAAAGTTCCGTGATGCGATCTGTGCTCCTCGGTTTTGGCCAGGATACGTGACCAGCGCATGCGCGCAGTGCGACAGAAAGAGATGAAAGGAAGGGTATGAGAAGAAAAAAAGAACGGGCTATTCAGAAAGAACACCAGTCATGCTGGGAAGTGATAGATTTGAAGCGACAACTCGAAAGGAGTGAACATGAAATAAAAACGGAAAATCGGTGAATAGAACTGCGCCAGCTGTCGTAAGAGCGCGACCGTAGAACACTGGAACCGAAGTAGCGCCCTAGGTACCTCTAATGACTCCCTCCATTGTCGCCACTGGCCTAAAAATTGCTGCGTCTCGGCTGGTACTCGGCATTTACTTCGTGGCAGGTTCATAGAAGATCCGGAAGATTCGTGATTGTTTCATCCCAGCGGAATGTCATAGGCGCGACTGTCAGTCCATGCAAATACAAGGTGGTGTGACATGGTGAATGCGACATCAGTACTCGATTCCACCTTCGGCCGCAAGGTGAGCGCGTTAACCGAATTCGTCAGGCAGCTATGGTAGCCGGTGAGTGGCCGAACGTGTGACAGTATCGCGATGAAGCGCCAGGCCCTGAGAGACTGTCTCCGTGTGAAGTAGTCCCTCTAATTGCTGTAAATTGGTAAAGCTGTCGACAAGCGTGTTACTGAAATATGGCGGGAACTAGACTGATAGAGATTCTTGGCTTTTACAAGTGTGGCGATGTTGAACTGATGATAGCCAGAGGTAACAACACCCGCGTGCCTAAACTTGAGTTCTCACTTTAGAAAGAGAGGAACGAAGTTTAGGAACACAAGCGTCCCTAAACAATCGTTACTGAAGTTCTCTTTAAGAGCGACATAGACAGAGAAGAAACGCGGGCCGGAAAGCCAAGGGTTTGAGACAGAGCTAGATGGCATTCCATAGTGATATGACCAAGGAAATGACAGACACGGAGCACGAAAAAATAAGCTGCAAAGGCAGCGCCTGTCCTGGTCACTATTCTGCTTCCCGCGGTCTGCGTCTTACACTGTGCCGGTCGTATCAGTGCGGAAAGTCTAATGGGACGTAAATGTCCAAATCACTACTTCACTCACTGATGAGAGTAAATATGGTTAAGGAGAACGAGGTAAAGGCGTGCCCACACATAACTGCACTAGCGTGTTAAGCACTGATTCCGGGAGCATTTTGTCGCAGATTGAGCGTCACGCCGCAGTAGAGAACATATATTTTAAGTATCAGGAGTTCTTTGACGTCCGCAGTGTTACGCCCTTAAACTTGCAACAACAAGTTAGGTGCAATGAAGTGCTTAAGTAAACAAACAAATAATTACCACTATGTCGCACGTGTGAATCCAGCGCGCCGTTCCGCCAAGAGCACCAGTTCACATGCACAAAGTGAACGCGTACAGCAGGTCAAAGAACGGCGCAACATATGCGAGAAACGAGCGTCAATATCGACTACGATAGCAACAGCAGGTGCAGGGTCGCCTATCGTGGCTGTATGCAATCCGAGCTAGCGTCGTCCATTCGTGGACCCAGGGAGCGGCACGCGTTCCGGTCTCCCGGAATCGATGGCCCGCTTCCTGGTTGGTCGGTGGCTTCCGGTCGTGCCTTTGTCCGTTCGCACTGACCTCTTTTGCGGCGCTGGACGTTGGGAGAAAGCAGTGCGCGAGCCGCACGAGCCCCGTCTCTCGATTTGCGCCGTCGTGCCTTAAGGCGGCTCGTGCCGGCGAGTCGTGCCACGTGAGAGAAAGGCCGCCTAATTCCGGCTTGCCCGAGGCTTCAGCGTCGTCCGCTAAGGTGCAGTCCGCTGCGCAAGCGTAACCGATGTACGGAGAGAAATGACGCAATTGGCGATACAGCGAACGATAGACTACGACTAAGCCATCGCGTGACGATAGCAACACCGTAAAGCATACAAGTATGAGATCTAAAAAAAAAAAAAAAAAAACGCGCGCACACTTGTATTATGATGAAACAGATTTCTAAAGAGCTGTTTCGTCCCCTTCTTCACTCCAAATGAGGGACACTGCACAAGTTAAGCGTTTGGTTAGATTGATACCGCACCAAGTTATTTTGCTATATACGTTTGACTACCTTCGGTAATTTCGGCTTTAAGGCGCCAAAAGACACTGAAACACAAATGAGTAGTCAGGAGAGAGCACCACTGACAACTGCTTTATTTTGCAGAAAAACACGTACAATACATCGCCCGTCAGCATCTGGACAGAAGACGTGCTAATATCAATTGTGATATGACAACGAATGCTCAATGAACTTAACTTTCTGATTGATACAATACCGTATTGAAGTATCAGTATGGAAGCGTCTTTTACCAACATAAGGGGTGCATTGTGCGTGAGGAACAGTTCAATAGTATTGTATCAATTAGAAAGCAAGTTCATTGAGCATACGTGGTCATATCGCAATTGATATTAATATGTCTTTTGCCCATATGCTGACGGACGATGTATATGTACGTGTTTTTCTGCAAAATAAAGCAGTTGTCAGTGGCGCTCTGCCCTGTGTACTCGCTTGTGCTTCCTGTCTTCTGGCGCCTTAAAGCTAAAATGAATGCGTACCAACTAGGCCAGCAACAAGTTACCTTACGCGCTCGGTTCACCGCAGTGGTACAGTCTTTGTGGTGCTCGGGTACTGACCCGAAAAACGCGGGTTCATACCCTGACTCGAGGGTCGTCGCATTTTCCATGTGGGCGAAAGTGCTAGAGGCCAGTGCATACTGTGCGTTTTCAGTACACGTTAAGGAACCCCGGCTGGTCAAAATTTCTCCACCACGGCGTGACTAGCTACCGTATCGTGGTTTTCGTGCGCATAGCCCCGGCAATTGGTGTTATAAACGGCCTTTGAAGGAGACAGTCCCGAACAGGGTGTCTGATATGTGTGAACTGATTTACAGGTTGCCATCGGGTACAGCTATACAATCCTTCACGGGTTATTCGGGCTGGACATTGTACTACTACAACGTATTGATGCCCGACGCTTCACGTATTGCAGCTGAGTGAAGTCTCCACATTTCAGCCTTTCGCGAAACTGATTTGCCAAGCATTTGCTCCCTATCTGAGTTCTACTGCAGTGACACACTTCATAGCGCGTGCGCACACGCACGTTTCCGCGTAAGTTACGGTTAGACTCTCTTGGGCTGCGGCGGCTGTGTCGAGAACCATAGCAACTAAATATCCGGGTGCAACCCTTAAGCCATGAAAGACCTCCGCGCGACCACAGAACACGTCTGGCATATCTCCCAACGCCCCAAGGTCTTACCTCCTATCTGTTGCCCAAGTTACGCCTTCAATATGTTTGTTCTTCCGCCAGTCGCGTCTGTTTGTCCGCCATCTATGTACTAGTTATAGGTGTTCGCCGAGCTATTTTTAGTTGCTACAAGCCTGGGTAAGGATCTTCTAGACGAAGCTTGCTTCTTCATTGAAGAGCCAGTTTTGAGCGCTTATAGGAGACTCTCTGCTTGAACGTCAGCTGCTCACATTTCTAATATACGTTGTGTGTGTGTGTGTGTGTGTGTGTGTGTGTGTGTGTGTGTGTGTGTGTGTGTGTGTGTGTGTGTGTGTGTGTGTGTGTGTGTGTGTGTGTGTGTGTGTGTGTGTGTGTGTGTGTGTGTGTGTGTGTGTGTGTGTAAGGGGGGGGGGGGGGTTAAGGAAAGGACGCTAATTTCTGCAGGCCATGTCGGGATCACGGCTAAGGTGGGGGTAGAAAAAGGGAATAAAAGGGAAAGAAGAAAAAGCCGTAGCGGAGGCCTCCGGAAATTTCGACCGCCTGGAGTTCTTTAACGTGCACTGACAACGCACAGTAAACGGGGCTCTGGCATTTTCGCCTCCATCGAAAATGTGACCGCCGCTGCCGGGATCGAACCCGCGTTTATGGGTGGCAGCCGAGTACAGTAACCACTGCACGAGCGCGGCGGACGATGTGGTTTCTCCAGTGAGCATTGTCCACTCTTTACACTGCTTTTCGTTGATGTGGGGAGGGAGCGAGGTGAGGAAAGAAAGAAGCAAGCAAACGAAGGGGGGCTGGCCGCACACGTGTCCCGTGCTACCCTGCATAGGGAAGGAGAAATCAAGAAGTGAAATACAATGGCCGAGAAAGAGAGGGAGCGAGTACCAATCTCGCGCACACTTTGAGCGCATAGTCTATAGATGTCCACACAGACATGTCGACCTCAGGTGCGTTATTAGCGCATGTAGACCGTATTAACGTTTCCAGATAGAGTTCCAGAGAGAGTACCGGTGTCGCTGTATAGAACTACCAGTTATGTTTGGTTGGTAAAAACAACGTAGCATAGCGCCACAGCTGGGCAAAACTCTCTATCATCAAGGTTGCTTCACTGCAAGTCACTATTTCATGAAATAGTTTTCAGAGACATAATGCTCTTGTAATCTGACACCTGAAGAACAATACCAATACCAATAGAGATAGCTGCAGAACGTGAGGTTCCTTCGTTTTCTGAACGACTTCGAAAACCTCTAGCCATTGCGGCCGGTTATATTCTGCAGTCGCTTCTCATTGCTACTGCTGTGAAGTTTCTTATATACAACAGCCAGGGACGATGAAATTGCAATCCAACAACGATGACGGAAGAGCTTTGAATGCTGACGACGGCATGACAGGACTTATAACGAAGAATTTAAAGGCGCGGAATGAATATGGCGGTGCAGCGGTCCCGTGCGAGAGGTGGAGGTCGTGCCCACTATAAATTACGTCACCACGCCACAACGGCCAATCCTAGAGTAACGTTATACCAAGTCATGAGGTGCCTTGTCTTGCATTGTATCCGTGCCTCTTCGCAATAACGATTCCCTCTACCGGTCGGTCGCAAGTACTGACGTAACAACAGCCACTTTCCTCCGGACGCTGTGATTTCGGTTGTTCCGGCGGGTCGCATTCCAGCAGGTAAAAGTGGCAGCGGTAGACGCAGAAAAGTAGACACAACACGGGCGTTTATGTCATGTCTGCCTCCTTTTTATTGTCGTTCCACCGCCGCTGCTTCTGTTTTTGCCTGTTGCGGTAACGTAGGGCTCCTACTTCCCCCCTGCACGAAACCAAATTTTTCCTTGCTCTCTCCTTGTCTTCATCTCCCTCACCCACGCTTTTTCGTCGCCGGGTCTTGTTTATGGGGAGCTCTAAACGTCCCCGCTGGCAACCGTTTCCGCGTACGCTAGCGCGGAACAATTTTCCCGTCAACATTACAGTTGGTCGCGCCTCGTTCGACTGCACGTAAATGGACGACGTCTAGGCACGAGGAAATATCCACATAACACAAGGAGCTGCGTCGGCTGTTGAAAGAGACTTGTCGTCTTGCGGATCATTTATTGGAATGGAGCTCTCTGCGCCTTCCAAGAAGTTGAGCGCAAACAGAAACGAATGCCTCGTGGAAAAAAATGCCAACAATGGTATTGCACGACCGGTGACCAAGTTAAGGATGGCAAAACGACAGTAGAGATCTGGATCTGCTGGATCTTCTCGCAAAGCCTTTTGAGTGGTGTTGCGATTTCTGCCTCCCAGAGCGTTACTGTTTCTATTGCACGTATCAGAAAAAGAAGGACACCTGACACATCCACGTTGCGCCATCCTCTACTTACGTACGCTTTTGTTGGAGAGTACCCGTGCCTCAACATCCTTGTGGTCACTAGTGTATCACTGGGAGAACCAGAATAAGACTGCAGGCTTTGACATTGAAACTTTGATTGTTATTTAGAGTAATACCGAACGATTCCCGGGATCATAATGTAAAAGTAAAACTTTGTACCAGTTTACCGGAGAATATAGAATAAAAATGGATTGTTCTTAGCCAGCTGGTAAAATAAGCTGTTAAATGTTCGAAGTTAATATGAATAACCGCGATGCGAAGATGGCGAAATGTATACCGAAGGGGGCTGACGGCAGCTTCGTCAATTGAGTTGCGCTAAATGACTTCAAGGAATATCGAGTGTTTCTCAAACCCGGAATTCATACTTGGCCAGCTTGACTCTTATATACTGGACTGGACATTAAGTAAATTGTAATGGTAATCATCGCCGAACAGGGCTGCAGTCATGAAAGCAATGCGGTGCATGACAAACCAAAGTGCAAGCGAAGTAACACAAGCGACGTTGGGAATCATTAAAGAAGTGCGGGGAAGTATATCAAGCAGCATTCGTAATTACTCAGTGACTTTTCGCCTGTGTTTGAGAGCTTATTTTGAAAGTGATAATGCATGAAATGTTTTAAATTTTGCACAATTATGTCCTTTTTTACTCTTATCACTGGAGATCACACTTAAATTCAAAGCGCACGTTTTCTTCTGTTGTGTGTAGTCATTCGACATTTGTTGTGTCGTGACCTTTGTTGCTTCCAGATATGTTTACGCTTTCTTATCCACCAGTTATTCTCTTTATATAGTGTGTTTAAACGTATATACACAGTACTGGCACCCAAACTTGTTTTCCGTGCTTTCATGACGACCACATTCCACCGTGGAAAAACTCGTATGCGGGTTATCACTCGGCGTAGGCCATACCTGAATGCACGAGCAACTTCTACGATGTTCGAGCTTTCAACTGAAGTTTCGCGCGTAGCAGGCGCGGTTAAGCACGTTCACAAACTCAACGTGAGCACCAGTGATAACTCTGGAATGCACACCCGGACGGGTGCTTTTCACCGCAGATAAGATTATGGGCTACCGACAACTGCGCTTGCAGCTTGTGGAGGATCGTGCGCCTAGGGACAAAGATGCGAGACGACAAGACTATGGACACGGAAAGTCACTTTGTGCTGATACGGTAACAAGCTGCAGGTGCATATGCACACGTACAGGCGGCAAAAATAAACACACTTCGCACTACACTTCACTAACAAAAACACTCCCTCAGTCTCGGCGAATTAACACTTATTTCGGTCGCCGGACATATCCTCACACCTCACTGCGCCCCTACATACGTAACTTACGCAAGTACGCAAGTCACAATGCTTCCGAAGTCGTCGACCGCACAATCATGCCGTCGTGACGAGTACGGGCTCCGGACAGCACGTTGAGTTGGCCTTACCGAACTTGCAGGCTGCTACGTCGATGCTTCTCGACAAAGACGCAACGTACGATGCTTCCGAAGCCGTAGACCAACTATCTAATGCCGTAGCGACGAGCGCTGACGCCGAGCGGCATAGGAGATCGGTCCTTCGGGGCTTCCAGACACGCGGGTGATCGGTGTTCGCTTCGGTAACTGCTTCGAGGGAATCAGCCACAGTCCGAGAGCACTGTGTCGTCTTTGTGGCTCCGGGGGCGACCGCATATACGGTGACTGCCCTGAACACAGCGCTCTAAGCCCAAGCGCCCGATCGAAGACAGTGATATTTTGTTTTGTTGCGTACTAGAAGTCTGGCGCTACCTACGACGGTGGATCGGCCATAAATCGCGTGGCAGGAGAAGGATAGGATGAAAACGAAAGAAATAGACATGAAGAAGAGGAAGAACGCTAACCTGAGAGTTTGGAAGCAAATCAAATAGAGTGGCTATTTTAATTTCTTTGTAAGCAGTGATCGTAAAAGGGTCATTTCGGGGAATATATTTAAAAATGAGGAAGAACTATGGTATTCTGTATAAGGAAGACAATTTGGCTGCCGTAATCACTTGGTCTTCTTCCGTCTTCACTTCAGCATCTCGGCATTCGTAACTCGCCGAAGCGAAACAAAATCACTGCACGCTATCGTTGTACGGTGTGTTCTTCATCGTCAAAGCCCCGTGACAATCTAGACAACAAGTGCTTATGCAGATGCGAGTGCCAACTTTTTATATGGTCTGCAAACGCCTTGTCTTATTTTTGTTCTTTGCTGTTCTCGTCAAACAAAGTACGGCAAAGTCTTCTTATTTTGTTTTAACATAAATGCATTATCCTTTCCAGTTTGTCCCAGCGAAAATAGCGGAATTGTTTATGATCAGATAACCCGTTTCATGACGTCTCGAGCACAATAATTTTTCTAATGTGGTCTATTCCCTTTTATGTTATACCGTCATGGTGGTTCTAGTGGCTATGGCACTCGGCTGCTGATCCGAAGGTCGCAGGATCGAATCCCAGCCGCTGCGACTGCATTTCGATGGAGGCGAAATGTTGAGGCCTGCGTGCTGGGCTATGTCAGTGCAGGTTAAGGGACCCCAGGTTGTCGAAATTTCCGCAGCCTTCCACTATGGCGTCTCTCATGATCCTGTCATGGTTCTGAGACGTAAAACCCCATGAATCAATCAATGAATCCCTTTTATGTTGTACTTATCAGCTTACCCGTTTCATACCGATAATTATCGCAAGCGAAAGTTCACTCTTGTTGCCGAGGGATGTTCTACTTCTCAAGATTACGTCGCCAAATTCGAAGAAATTTCGCGATCGCTTAGCGCGGCTAATGTGCTTATGCTAATAAGACTTTCTCTCTCTCGTTACCTTTTAAGGAAGTGTCGCAAGATGAGATATCGGCTGCCCCACGTTGCGAAATAACTTTCCATTTTCCGAGAATGCGCATCTCAGGAGCCAAAGTGCATTAGGCTTTTTTTTTTTTCGTTATTAGGCAACCGGCAGACTTTGTCAGTTCAGTTAAGAGGCCTGTCTCTCTCAACTATGTTTCACGCTTCGTATTGCGCTCGTGCGTGATACATTGGATAAGTGCCAAAAGAAAGGAAATTGCAGACACGGAATGTAGATCATAATGGCGCAATCGGCACGTACCGCAATCTACAATATAATGTGCGTTGAATTGTGCCAAGCGTTAACAAAATAATTCATGTACCCGTTACGGGAACGTAAGCATATTAGTATCTCTTCTGAGTTCAGTTAGTTAATTGAGGTAGTTACTGAGTTCAGGTAGTTAATTGTTATTAATAAGTAAACAACTCTAACCGCTGCCTTAAATTCAGCATGTTCAGTGAATAAGTTGTAGAGCATGTTGATTAGTGTCCGATTAATGGATTTCCATAATGATAGGTGCGGTGGCTTTGCCGGGTTTCTAAAGAAATGCACGAGATTTGAAAAAAAGAAATGTACCACCTGACTAGGTACTTGCGCGCTAGGCACATTAGTGACCTCTGACAGGTTACGAATGAAATATCGGCGGTGCACGCGAACAGACAATACTGGACGCACCAAAAGAGAAATTGATTAGATATGGCCCCACCTTCTCGCCTCTCAGCCTTTTATGCCCTAATTAATTGCCTTTGCTCATTTTAAGAGTAGTATGTATTGGCCAAGACGACATTAAACAATGATAAGATGGTTGCACTCTCACAACGTGCGCGTCAGTCTTTCTTTTTTTTTTTAAGCTTGCTGCATTTTAACTCAGAACCGCTATATGTATGAATTTCCCGAAGCCACCCGTCTCCACGTATTGCAATATTCTGTGTGCCCAACTGCAGGCCGTATGCCCTTGAAAAGGTTTCTCTTGCAAGGTTTGTTACCCTCCGAGTTGTGTGCAAAAACAAAGCGAGTTTCTTCACTGCGCTGTCGAGGCAGTGTCGCATAGCTTGACCTTTAAGCTGGCCTTGACAGGACGGTACGGGAAGAAAAATGGCAAGTGTTTTGCTGGAATTGAGAAGATACGGCATGCGTGACTGGAATCATTGGTGTATTTCAAGCTTAATTTTTGTTGTTGTACACCACTCCATAACGCGACTGTTCGAGGCTGGAAAAAATACGATCTGGGTACTGTCTGCAGAATTTAGGGGGTATTTTCTTAACATTCGTACAAAGTCAAGATAGGTGAACTAAAATAGCAAGAGCAATACGAAACGACGGAGCGTGGGCGCTACCCCTTAATTTGCTTATTACGTTACATCTGAGGGTTGCTTTTATACTCGATACAAAGGCATTCTGACGTAAATGCTGCGCAGTTTACACCCCCATATAACCGTAATTCATAAGAATCACGTCTTGGTGCACATGAGATTATATTATTTCTTTCATACAGTTTTGCAGGAATCTTAAGAAAGCACTGTCAAATATCAGCTAGCACACACCGCCACGTTTGTCAACATGTCTTTGGCATCGCTATTTCGCGTCAGTAGTAACTTCGTACGCGTAATCACCGGCGAACTTTCGTGAGGGCGGTGGGTTCCCAGACCTACTGGAAACTGCATTCAAATATTTTTTTATTATTTCATAGTAATGTTTACCTTCTTCTGATCAAGTTCAGGCAGCAGATACAAATTTCACCATGACACTCGTGGCTGCACTCTTTCATTTGGCAACGCTTCTCAGGTTCTCGAATTTATCAAGTGCGCGCCTTAGGAATGCAAGAACATCAAGGTCGCCTTGAAGGGCAACACCATCAATTTATCAGTGTCCATTCATCTCAACGAAACCTTTAACCTGTGTTTTCCTCAGTACTGTGACAATATATGCCAAGCCAGGCGATTCGAAGTAATGTAGTTTTCCTGAACGTGAATTTTTAAAATCTTTAGCAGATTCTCACGAGATCCACCCTGTGTTTTTGACGTCATTGCCTCCAACGCTGCCTACCCGAGGAGGCGGGCGGTCACACGCAAGACGGTGACACTTCGGCGCTCAAATAATCTCTGTCAAGTTCAGAAGAGCTGACATAACTCACTATCATCGGATGACATCGCCAGTTTCAGTTTTCTGGCACCAGCTCTGCAACTCTGATGGCGGGGAGGAATCTGTTATTTAGAATTATTGTTAAGTCTATGAGCAAACAGAACCACTTTGGCTGCTTCAGGATTACCAGTAGCACTAGAAAACAGTGATTTCAGAATATGGTGAAAAACACGCCGGCGTTCTTCAATCACGCAAGGCGTGTTCTAACCATTGGCGCAAACTATACTACGTGAGTCAACAGCGTAGACATGACGCTAAATTGATCTGATTAACACGATCCGATGAACTCTCTCCCCGTAGAGTAAAGAGTGAAAGAGGGCGGGGGGTGGGGGGGTGAGCAGCTTTCGCAACTCAAACATTGGCTTCAAGAGTGCGTATACAAGGTACTCCAACAACGAACCACTTAGACGCTCCCCCTTTACATACTATGACAGTAAACACGTGACTTGCGTAAGCGTGCGTGCCTTTCCGAGGCTGAGCCGCACTTGACTCATAAGTGGATGTCAACGTCGACTCATCACTATTCCGTATTTGCAACATCCGACACTCCGAAAAAAGAACACACGTCAAGACATGAAAGTTACATGAGTCTCCCACAGCGCCGTCGAGGTTCAACAAACGAAGAAACATGAAGCGCTGAGGAGGACGACATGCAAAGCAGCTCAAATAACATCGTCGTCAAGTGGCTCGTAAAGCGACTGAATGAAGTAAATGCCCGTGGTTTCGTTTTCTCTTACAGTTTACGGCGCTGCGATAACCTAACCGGGAATGCTAGCATACGCCGGCCTCTTGGAAACACACGGGGCAAGAACCCATATGAAATACAGCGCAGTCGAGGTCAAAGACACGCAGAAGGCGCACCCCGGGATCCGACTTCCGCACGTGGGGTATAGCTTAGTTCCCACCGGTACGCTGCGTGATGCAGCTTTCGCTTCCTTGAATGCAAGCTGCTTGACTCTGTGCGCACCGGTTCTCGGACCACGTCGACGCGTCTATGGACCACGCTGTCACGCCGGGCAGAGTGAAACCACTCCTTACATTCGTGAGAACATGGAAATGTCGACTGCTTTAGTACCATCATGTGTAAAATTCATGACGTCGATAATTAACTGTTAATAATCAGGCAATGAAACGAAAAAAAGGGATCATGAAAAGCCCTATGTCCACATTCGACTTCGAGGGTACAAAAAGATTGCATTTGGGCAATGTCCAAAACATTAAAAGCTGTCACCCGCGGCGCAGCGGTTAGAGTCCACGCGAGATGACTATGAGGTCTATCAGTTAAACGAAGAAAAATAAGATCACGAGGACAGACCAGTCATAAACCGTCCAATGGGCTCGCTCACTGCACGTCCCTGCTTCTTGGGGCTCACGGATTCAATCGCCTGCCCGGGCAAACTGACACACACACAACATGCGCACGATTTTTCGCGTGTCTCGTGTGCTGGAGGCACACGACACGTCACAGTAGCAGCGCAGTAGCACCTTCGCGGCAGCAGCGACAGTAGCATAGTGTGGCGTGCTGCTCGCGGTCGGCTGCAGGGAGCGCGACTCACCGGTGACGGGCGTGCGTATCCGAAACAGCTTCGTCCTTGCTTGGGGCAAACGGGGACAGGGCCTTCGGCCGGCTCCACCGGCGCAGCAGCAATGGCACCGCGTGTCTCGCGCGACGCCAGACTCGGAGTGGCGAGGGTGGGGTTGGGCGAGAGGCGCCGCGAACCGGCTTTGATGTGATGGTGCTGGTGGCGGCGAGACGCCGACGGGGACCGGCCGGCCCAGGCTGGAGATCCTGGACGCTTGACCATCGAGGAGAGAGCCGTGAGCTTGCCAGTGAACACACTGCTTTGAGGGTTGACTAGCGGGTTTATAGTTCGTTCACTGGTTTAAGAAGAAAAGGTAAATAAACAGACGGGACAAGGTGGAGAAACGACACGCACGCACACTGCACCGAATGACAAGCGTTGTCCTGCTGGTCCCTGTTTGTTTTCATGATACCGTGTTTGTTTGCTAGTCTACAGACCTAATGGTTACGTTGTGTGGGCTCCGTCGGCTAAGCTACGAGTGACCACACATCGTGCTGAGGACACTGCCCACAGGCAATTTTTGTAAGGTTCAGATCGTACTTGCGTGTGGTGCGCGCCTACGACTTCAAGGACCGACACACACACACACACACACACACACACACACACACACACACACACACACACACACACACACACACACACACACACACACACACTGATTCTGCTTCTGATTCTTCCCTCGCATACAGTCTTGACGTGCTGGTTTTCGTTTTACTGTTACACTGCTTGAATGACTCATTCATATGTCCAACTTTTAAAAATGAAAGAATGCAACTCTGTGCACCGCTACAAGAGCTAAAGAGTAGCGTTTTTTTTTTACCTTTGCCATGATCTTAGGCCCATGGCGCTGTGGATCTCAGCTACGACAATCAACTGAAGCATTGCTGCACTTTTTGAACGCGACTGGGCTCACTGACCGTCTTTGAGAATGGACCAAGAAGATTTACAACGTCGGGGACAATGGTCTTTCATTTATTTCTTCTATCTATCTATCTATCTATCTATCTATCTATCTATCTATCTATCTATCTATCTATCTATCTATCTATCTCTTCCGACACTTTTCCTCCCCTTCCCTAGTGCAGAGTAGCCTATACCGGCTGACCACCCTGTCTTCCCTCTGGCCCTTTCTCCTCCTCCTCCTCTCATTACGTCTCGTTGTCCTTGCATCAATTCCCTTTATTCTTTCAGCGCATTCTGGTACTTGTGTGTTGCAATACTGTCTCGTGGTTGCAGGACGCAGCCATCCCGGCGCCGGCGGGATTAGCCCGCAAAGAAAGCGAAAACTTGTGCAAACCACTGGTCCACAAGCTTTTGCTTGGTAATGCACCCTAGCAGCTCCCGAACACCAGAATAACCTGCAAACACATGCTGTGTACCTTGTACGATTTGATTATTGCTTTTTCCCGAGAACACGGGTTATGTAGCGACACTTCCTTTCTTGAAGGTGGTAATGCCGGTACAGCATTGTGAAATAGAGCATTGTGAAATAAAGAAAAGAAAGAAAAGAAACAATTACGACAGTCTATCTATAGCATCTTGCGGTAAGGTAAAAATGCGTGTGCTCAAGCTGCGGCAGGCGTGTTTGGCCATGTGTTTGACCTTGACAGAACACGCGGCTGTTAGGGAAGAGCAGGAACACGTTTGCTCGAACATTAATAGAAGCTGTCGAAGCAGTTCACATAAAGAGAAAGGAGTTGTTCGTGTATCAGCATTCTGTTGATTTCACAAAAGCGCATTTCTGTATGCTGATAGCTGCTTCGACTCGGGGTAACCTGTCTTGCACTTTCAGAGTAACTTGAGTGCTTTCCTGCACGTGAGAGGACTGTAATGCACCTTTGTATGCATATTTAAGCGCCGACACATTGGGCATTTCCTGGAATAATATTACTGGCGAGTTGGCGTACTTTCTGTTATCTCTTGTTTCTCCTGTTTTTCAAACTTACGGCGCCCTTTTATCACGAGTTCGAACACTTCTTTCATATTATTTATTTTTTAGATGCCGTTGTAACAGATACAACTGTCTTGTTACGGCTATAGAATTCAAGATGAGGAGTTCACACCTAAACTAGAATTTCCAGTTAATTACAGCTAAATACGTTATTACTAGATAACTTCTAATTATTTACTGTAAATTACACTTTAGAATTTCAAAACTGTAGTCATCCCATGGCCTTCTTATAGCTACTCGTATTCTGTTCATCAAGTCCCCACGTCCACGTAGCGAAGGGTGTCCACTTCATCCCAGGAACAGCAATGGCACGAAAACTAAGTTATTGTTTTTTTTTTCTATTGTATATACTGCTACAGGGTGTTTTCCTCTTTTTCTTTTCAAACTCTCTGGAACATGCGCATGTTTCGTTGCACACACCTGAGGACAGAGGCTTTCAAGTTGCTCGATGGCCTCATAGGTGTCCCGTGAAGCAAACATGATTTTATCACGGGTCGGCTCTTATTTCGCATTTTCAACGTGTATTCTAAAGGTATTCGCAAAAAAGCTAGTCTTCAGTCGTCTGCTAGTCATGTAAATGAACATTAGTATTCGTTGTGCAAGTCAAGCCAGCAGTCAAATCGGCCTGTAGGCCCTTTGCTACAAGAAATTTGGTCTGCCCTTGGGCAGAGAAAAGTTTCCCATACCCATAGTGAATTTATGAACTCCTGTTGAAACACTGCAAGAATTTTAAAAACCGTGACGCACTTGCTAGTTCAGCGCTAACTCGCATCGAGTATTCTCCTAACCTAGGAACTGCTGTGAGAGTGCCGGTCCCTGCTCGTAATTTGTGTGGCGAATTTGCTGTTGTGCGTGCGTGCGTGCGTCGCCTTCTCGGGAGCAGCTCGGTAAAACGCCGCTTGTTCCAAGGCATGCCAATTTGCTCAATGCCCCGTAGGTGGAATGTGTTTCGCAGGCATATAATTTTCCTTCCTTAGAGCCGTCACGGTTATGTTTGCGCAGCGCTGGGTGCAATGCGAATGCGGACCACGCCTAGGATGGGGCACTCATGTTTTAAACGGCCCTAGGGGCATGCAAGCTGGATTCAGGAGGGCAAGGTTGTTAGCGCGTGTAGTCTACATCGTGCTGTTCCAGTAGCATCGCTTTGCGCTGACACTGGTAGTGTTCGTGTTACAATTCGGTCTGCATGCATCCATGATTTAAGTGAATGGTGGAAGGCGGCGTGGAACTGCCGCGCTGCAATGCATTAATATTTATATCACGTGATGATGTTTTGCTCTCTCATTGTCGAGGATTCCACTTGCAGTGGTCCCCCTGTTTTGGCTGATAGAAAAAATCGATTCTGAGAACAGTGCTTACATACGCGTGTGTGCGTGCGTGTGTGTGTGTGCACATTTCCCCTCGTTTCGCTCTCACACATCGCTTTGTGTTATCTTTCACTGCCGCCTAGTACGGCGTTGCCTCCCAAGCTTCGGTATCTATCACTGGAAGCAACAATAATCACTGATAGCCTAAAAACGCGTGGCCCCCCTCTAAATGCCGCAAGCATCAGTAACCTTGCCGGTAAATACATACCTACGAAGTTTCGCAAGCATGTAATGCAGAAAGCATGCCAGAATACATTTGCTGACAGATCAGTTATTTCGGCGTCCAAATACAAACGAGCACTTCGAATGGCTAGAGTATTTCTCTAGGTTGCGTTGCATTTTTGCCATCCGCACTGCGGATTCCGCAGTTCACAGCTGTTCAATGGTCGTGACAAGATTGCTCGAACCACTGAATAATTATCATTATATTATTATTATTAGTGTAAGGCAGCTTCTTCGCTGTAATAATAATAATAATAATAATAATAATAATAATAGTAGTAGTAGTAGTAGTAGTAGTATCCAGAAATAGAGAGAGAGAAATAAGGAAGGGAAGGCAGGGATGTTAACCAGTCATGAGTCCGGTTTGCTACCCTACACTGGGGGATGGGAAAAGGGGAATAAAAGTAAAGAGAAGGAGAGAGGGGGAATGCCTACAGGGCAGTCCTATATAATATCATAGGCGCTCGGCTAGGCCAGATGTTTTTAGAAAGGCCAAAAGCGCTTTCATTGCTTTCTGAGCCGTTGGTCGGTGAGGACGGTATTCTAAGATTGTCTGTTCACTAAGTGGACGATCGTCGAGCTTTGTGAAGGACTCGGTCATAGGCAGTCGAAGTTCCTCAAATTGTGGGCAGTGGCACAACAAGTGATCTATGGTCTCTGCGCATCCGCCGACAGCGCACGCAGGACTCTCAGCCATTCCAATCAGCGCAGAGTAAGCGTTCGTAAAGGCCACTCCCAACCACAATCGGCAAAGTAGTATCCAGAGAATACAGGATCTCTGTAATACCTATTTAGTAAACCTTGATATCCTTCCACCCTGCCTACCATTGTTTCCATCTGAGATTTGCTCTCTTTTAAAATAATATCGCCTAGTGCACCGTTTCATTTTATCATTGTCAATCTCTATTTTTCTTTTTGTAGCTTGTCTTGTCGTTCCGACTTTTCCCTGTTCTCTTGCATTTCTTTCCCTCTATTTTGCCTGTATGTTGTTCTGAATCTGTTTCTTGTCCCTCTATAGGTCTAATATTGTGTTCTGCCCTCTCATACATTTATTTGTACTTGTGCATATTTTCTCGATTTCCTTTATAGTATCGCTATTCCTTTGCGTGCGCCAGCACGAAGACCTCTCTGTTGTTCTTGGGCACGTTTAAATAATTTTATTATTAGAGCCAACTATGACCATAAGTTCTCACACGTGGTAAAGTAATAGAATGGACTCAAATCAAATCAAATAAAATATGTTGATTTGATAATAAATATACGCCAATTACAAACGCTTGTCGGGCCTGTAGACGAAGGCTAGCTAAAAATCCAAAAAGAAGATAACTAGAAAAATTCTAGCGCAGCAAGCAATAGAAAAAACAACAGCAGTAGTTTGTTTAACCGTAGAAACTTTTAAAGAGGACACTATGAGAGAAATGCTACAACAGATGAGAAACAATTCCATCTTTATTCATGATGCTAGGACGTACCTCTTGCAGCGTGCAGGAACGCACGTGTATTTCCCTCTTCATTCTCTCCCTATGCTGATATTATGGACATTGGTATTCCGTCCGCATAGTTCTGTCGCGTCTCTTCTCCAACCAAACTGGCACGGCACCTGTAATCGTATCACGGCGTGGAGCGAAGGTGCGCTCTATATTGTCCATATGTAAAAGCAAGTCCGTCAACTCTCGTCTTCTAAATGTGACTTTGGTATGAGCAACATTGTCCATTAATGAACAGAGTGGTTACGGACCAGTACTGTCCGGGGAAAGCTCACTGTAGAAACAAGGATCAAATGATAGAGTGGACAGAGCGTTTATGCAGATACGTTATTACTGCGGCAAAGAGACGGCTGCAGTGAACCGATTCTGGAAGAAGGTGCTTGCTCAACGTCCTCTTTTATTATTATTATTATTATTATTAACGGATATTGAGTGCTCCGTTCACCCAAGGATTGGCGATAAACAAACGGCCCCGTACTTCGGCCACCTCGGAGGTTAATAGGAGCAATTGACCAACAACGCTGATGCTGATCGGCGATGCGATTGCCCACCTTCTTCCACGTCCTTGAATGAGATCTCGGTAGGCTTGTTTCCCTGCGGCATGTTACAATGAATAAAAGGAGAGAGGGGGTACATAAAGGAGCCTTGTGTGGAGTAGGAAATGCACGGGTCTCCGTTCGCGGTATTAAACGAATCTGTAGCTGTGTATACGCTTTATAGCCCCCTTCGTTTCGTCGCGTCATTCGAAGTGTCACCGACACATTGCGTAACATATTTTCATATTTGGGTTAAGGCGACATGAAACACTAACCACGAGAGAGTACACGGAACAGAGCGCCACTAACAACTGCTTTATTTTGCAGAGAGAGAGAGAGAGAGCTCTTTATTGAACAGCAGAGAATTTAGCCGGCGTTGAAATATCGCTGACATGCTACTCTGCGTGGGGAGGGAGTTTGGGGAGAGAAAGACGAGTAGAAAGAAGTAAAAGATATAGTGAAAAAGAAAAAAGAAAGAAAAATTGGGCTTTGTGTCTCTGACTGTGATGCCTAATTGCGTCCAATGATATTTCACGTTTGCACCAACCCGCAGTGATGTGATAGGATGTGTTGCATGATGGGTGAGTGATGGTGACGACGGAGATAAAGTTAAAGTCTATCGAGTTGACCTATACTATTTAAATATGTAAATAAAAAGTCCATCGCACGTCTCTGTTGTGTGGGGCAAGCTAAGGGGCCTAAAACACACTGAGGTGATAAAGGGAGCTGCGTAAGTGATTGCATGCAATGTTCATAGAGCGCACGCTCATCATTGTACGCTCGGCACTCAAACAAAATATTCTCTACGGTTTCAGTAGAGCCACAGTTGCTGCAGTGTGGGCTTGTCTCCTGATGGAAGCGGTACCGTAAGTCGTTGGAATATGCAATGTTCAGCCGTAGTCGATGATACAATGTTTCCAGATGCCGAGGGATGTTGGAGTGTAGTTTTGATTTGAGATCTGGGTCGACTGAGTATAAGAAAGGGTGATGATATGTCGGTAACTTCCATAGCCGGTTCCTTTCTTCGTAGGCGAATCGTTTAGCCATTTGGGAAGCATCAGATTTGGTGAAATAGATTCGCTTGTAGTTTTGATATCGCAGACCATTACGTGCTGCTTCGTCAGCTTTTTCGTTGGGCAGAATGCCGCAGTGAGCTGGTATCCACTGAAATGTAATGCAGTGTCCTGCGGTAAAAGCCAGGTGATGTAAATAGGCAATGTCGGCAGAAACGGGTTGATGATTAGTTTTCTTCAGGTGGTTGTACAATGTTTGCAGCGCTCCTTTGGAGTCGGTAAAAATTGCCCATCGGCCGGGCTTATTTTGCAGAAAACGCGTTCATGTATCTCCCGTAAGCATCTGCGCAGAAAACTTGTTATCAAGTGTGATATGGCAAACTATGCTCAATCAACTTTTTTTTTCTTATTCATAAAATACTGCGGATGCGTCACTTGCACAAATGTCGCCCCTTTTGGTTGATACAAAGCGATTCCGCTAATTTGCCTGGCTTAACTTCTTTGCTTCTGGCAAATAATTCTCATGTCATAAAAGCGTGACCCGCAAGACCTTGAAAGGCACCTCCGCATCTGCTTAGGCAAATTTGAGCCTTCTTTAGTTTGCTCGACATTTCTTTCGTATTCCCTGATCCGCCGCTCATTTAAATAGCGACAGATTTCTCCTATGTAGCAACTGCCGCATGTGGGTGGAATCTCATGGAATATCCTTTCGGCACATTGCATGAACGATAGTCCACGTTGAGCTCGACTTTCCTGTTGCATTAATTGTTCTTTTTCTTCTTCTATTTGAGAAGACAGCCCCTTGGTCTTTCTAGGGGCTGAGAAGATTACGCATAACCTTCTTTAGGCTACGCATAAGTCAAAATTGCGTAAGTGCCTGTGTAGTTACTACACACTCGAACTTTCGTGGGGTTTCGGAACGCTGGAGAGTCATCTGCCAAGCGAAAGCGAAGTCTGCGGCACGCGTCTTATTTTCACACGGCACGCAGCGTACCGAGTATCCCTTCCTCTCGTCCGGCTCATGTTGTAGTCCCTGTGAAAGGGACCGTTCGTAAACAATACCGTCCGCTCTGCGAACGAAACAACAGATTAACATTTGAAGAGAACAGCGTGTAAGATCGCGTGTTAAGTTCGTGTAAGTAGGGCGCCAGGGCGACGGTCATTTCTAGAGTGTATTTCTCTTCGCGGCAGTGCACCTGGCACGATACGGTTCGCTGGTAACAATGCTTTAATGTTCTCGGCGTCTGGCGGTTTCACTGACCCCCCTGTGTACTGGACTGCTCGCTCGCGACACTTTCGTCTGCAGGGCAGACGCGAGAAGTGTGACGGCCAGCGTCTGCGGATGTCACGATGTATTGATGTGATACCGAGCGGCAATAAAACGTTTGACGCTAACTAGTTGCCGTGGCTCTGCTGGGGCTTATTACTCTTCATATACGGATACATATTCCTGGAGGTCAGACGTTAACTCTTGCTTACGACATTAAAAACTGCGCATGTTCCACAACAACGGTAGGATGTATGTGGCGCAGAGCCTTCGGGAAGTAGTTCCCAAAACGTGTTTGCAAAAGCGCGTTTTGTTAGAACTATCAAACAGTGAAACAAGTTTCGAGAATGAAGAATAATAACTATGCGTTATAACGTTAAATACGATGCCTATATTATCTGTTCCTAGTTTTCTCTATAGATGTCCTTTTTAATTAGTATTTCATAAGAAATTATCAACGCTTGAGCAGTATTTCAGTGTATCCAAGGTTGTGACTCTTAAGTATTGAAAACAATATGCGGAATTTTAACAACCTCTTGGATCCATTATAAGTAGAAAAATTTTCATATTGTCGAGGGAAACATTGTTTCAGTGATTTATTTCCACTCGTCTTTCCTTTGACCATTCATTTCACACCCGTGAAATGAACATTCATATTATGCTGGGTGTTTACACGAAAAAAGCACAGGAATTGACTGAGGCTACATCTGATCAGATGATTCACTTGTGAGTAATATAGAACAAAAAAGTACTGTGCCTAATATGGATCATTAGTGAATCTCTCAGTGATACCGCAATGGTCTTGTGTGCTAGTACACTGGTCTATCTTTACTGTTTGTGTACACATAAATATTTATGCACTGTAAAATGTCTTCTGTAAGACTAACTTTGCAGTACTTAAAAATAAATGAGTATAAAGCTCGAGGGTTTAGCTAGTAACTTCTTTTTTGTGTGTGTGTTTGCATCTGTTAACAAGTATGTGGCCAAGTTGACGTAAAAATAGTGTATTTCAACTAATTCTCCCAATATAACAAATTATAAACTATTATCCGTGCTTTTTCTCCGTTCGCTTCTTAATGAAGGAAGATTTCAATCACCAATGAGATCCCCACGTAACAAAACCTCTCGCAATGATATTTCATGAAGGCTTTTTCGTCTGTCTGTCTGTCTGTCTGTCTGTCTGTCTGTCTGTCTGTCTGTCTGTCTGTCTGTCTGTTGTTGTTTGTTTGTTTGTTTGTTTGTTTTACAAATCACAGTTATACTCCGTAGCAATTCTCCCGCAAACACCGCATCAAATGTACAAGAGATAACTATTAATTCCGCATTGTCTGCCCAAGTTTCTGCTTAATGAAGGAGTTGTGATTTGGGTGTATTCGTAGAACTCGTTGTCTCAATTATGTCAGTATTCAACTCTGAACTCCAGCTACGGGTTTTTCTAATCTGTGGACTTATGAAAAATGCACAATTTACCGAGCCTTTATTTATTGTAAATTAAGTGGTCAACGTAAAAGTAGTAGTAAATTCGTTTTTATGGTTCGCTAAATGATAAATTGCCTCGGTTGCCAGTACATTACTTTTCTTCAGCTTTGCCTGCAACGGTTGCAAACGAGAATGCAAATCCGGGACGGCTGTATATCTTCGTCAGTGTATTAATATTTTCATCTAATAATTTGTTTATTACATTCCAATGGGGTTGTTTGTAGTACTTCTACATTCGCGCCTGAAGTAGCTCTAGCTCAGTTGCCTAGCGCACCGTGAGCTGCGCTATTCTTCTCTTGTATTACACTGATTGCTTTCACTGCGTGGTTGATACGAAAAAAAATTCACAGCATATCCACGGAGTGAATGATGATGAGTGGGCGAAGCTCCGGATGTTCATCGTAGATCGTGCCGAGTTAACGCGCACGCTACGAATCCTTATGGTTCAACTACGCACAAGTGAAATTTCCCACCGGCACTTCATTGCAAGTCAAGATCGAGTGCCTATATATATATATATATATATATATATATATATATATATATATATATATATATATATATATATATATATATATATATATATATATATACACACATGGGTGGCCGGTGAACGGTTCTCCAGCGCGAGCTGTCGGTATTTTTCAATCAAGAAACTCCCTAGAAGACGCTGCCTGCGTCAAGCTTGTCTCTCGCGGGTGAGGGCGCGTTCTCCTTCTTTGCGAGCTGGTAGCGCGTTCATCGAAGAAAGAGCGTTTCCATAGTCAACGCGCGCCTTTCGCTCTCTCTGTTTCTCTCTCTCTCACAACACAGCAGATGGAAGAGTGAGAGGGCTCGCGCGCCGGGAGGCACGCGCCGAGGGCGCGCCTCCCACACGTAGCATCATTCATTTCCTTGAAGGTAACGCGCTACTAGGAACAACGGACGGACAGACCCAAACCTTAAGGAGCTTCGCCCCTAAAATAACAAAAGAAAAAAAGATGTGCTCAGCTTCTTATTAGTTAATCCCGACAGGCGTGCTTGCGAGCGACCTTCCTTTTACGTCAAGGAAACCTACATGCACGTTTAACGCGCCTGTATACCAGCGAGCTGGAAGGATTCTGTGAATAATTCATGAACCACAACAAAAGTGCACCTGCTGTTCACATGCACCTCCGTATTTGGATCTGAGCGAAACTTCAAACCGAGCGCTTTTATGAGGATCTTAATTCTTGTCGCATCCTGTCGCCGCTGTTCGTAAGGCGTTGCTTCTTTTTTAAATGTATTTGCGCCATCACGTAAGAGAAAGCCCCTAAGGCTCCTTTCTGCTCCTGTAGCTTTCAGTAATGGTGGATTCCACTCGCGCTCACGTACCGTGCACGCATTCGAAGCGTGCCTTCGAGGAAGTAAGGAAATGTAAAGGAGAGGTAAGTGTTAAATCGAGCTTTAGCTATTCGAATGTCTCGCTACCTATCAGCGTGCCTTGTATCGCACGTAATTTTAACGCTATATTAACGCCTCCTCCGGCCCCTCATAAAACAGAGATGGCTTGACATTGCATAGCCGTGTGCATTGAGGGAAAGCTTTGCTTTCTGAAATTTTGTACTTTATTTTTGTCAAAAGTCCAGGGGTCACCTTAATCTGAATAGGTATACGTATGCACAAGTTTCGGAAATTCTTCGAAATGGCTATTGTTCACTCACTCAACGCAACATGTAGGCAATATCTATAGTTCAGAGATGCAGTTCTTGACTGACAGGGCTCCTGATGTTTTCTTGTATTGCTACAGTGACGCTCAAAATAACTTATTCGCGCCTTTCACTTTCAAAACTCTCACTTTAAGCCTTATTTTACTTACAGCGCGTTCTGCACACCGCGCACATGCCCGTATTGCTGCAATTATGCTACAGTAGGAGACAGTCAAATGAACTTAATTGAGATTATTGGCAACTATCAAATGTCCTGTCGATTTCTTAGTTGCTCATTTACTTAAAGGTGCAACATCGTAGGTGGTTTTTAGTGAACACCTTCAATGTTTGCGGATGAATGTCTTGATAGCACATGTCAGGAATCCTGCTGACAGTTCGCTGAAAATCTCAGGCACACAGCTTGAGTTTTAAAAGTCATATAAGCGGCCACTCAGAACGCGCAAGTTTGGGGTTAATGCATTCTATGTTGCTTGCTAAAAGGCAAGGCTTTGTGTGTTCTGGCTGGCGCCATCGTTGTTAGAGTCCACTGGGATCACTACACGTACCATATACTATAACGTACCCCGAGTAACCTTACTTATTCCATATATCTTCCGTATATTTCCTATGGGGAACACGTGCAATAAGTGTATTATACATATACTTCTCATATATTTGTAAGAGAGTATTAAGGAAACAAATGTAGCTGTTGTAGTTGCTTACGGAACCTTTCCGTTATGTGGGAATAAAGTGATGCGCGAAGCTAGCAGCAGCACTGCGTTTATTGCATGTTTCATTGCACGCATCCCAGTTAGATAGTCAGGAATACCCAGCGTACATATCGAAACCCATGGTCGGATAACCTTTCGACGAGCGGATACTTAAATTTTATTTAATTAATGGAAATATGTATGATAATAATTACATTAATTCTGTAGAATGTGTATGCTCATCCAGTGTTTGCGTATGTTCAGAGGAAAGGTCACGGTCACGGACAGAGTCCATATAGAAGACTGGGATAGCAGTAACACATATCTTCGGAGAGAATAACTGTGACACGTCTATTTGCGCATAAAATAGCTCAACCTGTGTGGAACTCGAGTCATCTACATATACTAGAGGTATGGTGAATAATGCGCCGCAGTTGGAGGTCTGTATCACATTCGCGACAGCTAAATTAATCAAAATGAAGTCAGTCGAAATTTTCTTCAATACGAGTAACAACATGAACGTGCTTTCAAGATGATGATGATGATCCAGCGTCTTTTTCCTTTTAGGTTTGCGACGCAACCTAGTAGCTACGAATTTTTATACACGAAGGACGGCACTCACGAAAATAACCACTACAGATAACCAGTATGCTGCGTTGCAGGCGCTTTATTGATACATTTGAAACTCGACCTGCATTTTCCTTGAAGTAGTAAGTGTTCATCGAACCGACGAATAAAAGGGCAGTGTAACAACGTACACACTAGATTAACTTAGCGTTCTTTCATGTCTGTTCTATGCGTATTTACAATGCAGATATTTACGAAGCACCGAATGACAATAGCGGCATAAAATTCTATTGTTTATCTTTTTTAAAAAAAGACTGCGCCTGTCGTTACACGCTAATTATTTGTTGTTTTTCTTGGCAATGCCTCAGAAAACAAAAATATTGAGCGTTTGTTGTTGCGCCAGCTCGAATTCAGCAACACCACAGAAAACCTATTACCAAAACGCTTTCACGTGGCGGCCTTTTCCAGATGCGGAGTCCGGTGCTGCCTTCAGGTAGGCACGGCGCGAAACACCGGTGAACGTAGTTTACGGACTGGCCGTCGGGTGGCGGGCTTCGTCCTCTCAGCCTAGAGTTATTTTATATGCTCCCTGCGGGAGGCTATACAGTAACTCTTATCTCAGCCAACGCCTCCTAAATGTTTTTTAGGAGGGGTTCCTACATGAACGCCATTGATACAAGTGTTCTGTGACCGCCATCTCAGTAAGTCGCTTGTAAATCCTAGGAGGGCTTCAAAATTCAGCTCTACCTATCCACTCGAGAGGGCCCTAGCGTAACAGTACCGCCCCGGAGTGAACTCAGGGCGCATTGTATTCTGGAGACGTGGGCACACATCTAGCGCATATTGTTGCGCGATGTGCACGCGCGAAATTCAAAATATTGGTCGCATCAATCGCGCAGCTATATAGGAGTATGCTTAGCCGCACTATCATTCGCGTAACTGTTATCTTCAACCGCACCAGACAGTGAACCATTTATGCGAAACCTCGGCATTTCCATGCAGTACTTCGCATACTTAGCAGGCAGCAGATGAGATCGAGTTGTTATAGTGTTCTTAAAATCGCGCAGCCACCACATTGTATATAGTGATCTTTCATCGCTTTTATGTTACTCGCACCGTAGACATGCCCAATAAAATTAGTTTTTCTCGTAACATAAAAACAACTTTCGAAAACAGAAAAAAAAAAATTATCGCGGGCCACTGAGCGTCAAATTAGTCGCTCGCGCATTTCTCAACTAAGTTTTTATGTTATAGCATTTACGTTTGCTGTTTGGGTCCGTCGAGGTGGTCTAATGGTTTCGGTGCTTGACCACTTGCTGTCCCGAAAACCACGGATTCGATCCTGGCCGCGGCGGTCGCATTTTTGATGGAGGCGATAGTGGTAGGCGCCCGCGTACTGTGCGTTAGCGCTGCACGTTAAACCCCTGGTGGTCGAAATTTCCGCAGCCCTCCATTACGGTGTGCATCATAATGACATCATGGTTTCGGCAGGCATAACACTGTCAATTATTGCTGTTTGCTATCTACATGCTCATTTGTTGTGGTGAGTGATGTTGCGTACCTTCAAATTGAGAGTAAGGATAGGAAAATACGTTAAGGAGCCCTAAATAGCATAATGTACTAATGCTTTTGGCAAACTAGTTTCTGTTCTGGCCTCAAGGAATTGAATGCGCCATGTCGCGACACATTGGTTTGCTCTAGCCATACGGTTGTTGTATGCGCCACAAGCCCCCACCACTGCATGACGTCTGTAAATCTTAAGGCGACATTCACGTTCGCAGGACGGGATGGCGGCCAATTTTTTTGCTATAAAGACCTTACAATATCACCGATGAGCCATACCTTCATTCAGGGACCAACCCCAGCGTACGCTTAAAAAGGCATGTGCCCTATGCGTGCCGTTATAATTAGGGGTGTGCAAATATCAAAATTTTCGAATACATATCGACTACTAACATATCTACCTCCGGGTATCGCATCGAATGCCTAATATCAAAACACGCATTCTCGATCAGTGATAGTATTCTACTTAACACATATTATTATGGTCAGAAAATACACTAATAAACTATAAACATAAAATATATTACTCTCAGGAACACACCGCCTAGACTAGCTTGTCGTATTGTCACTTTATTGGTAAAATATCACGGGATAAAGCAAGTAAGTAATATTTTTGCGTTGCTCTTTAATAGGGACGGACACTTCTTTTTTCCTTTGTTAACTTCAAAATGAACGAATATAGTATAGCAGATTATCTTTCCGCAGTCATGAAATCAATCGATGCTATTTCTCACTCAAGCGACTCGGTGGCTGCCTCGTGTGACGTCGCACGTTGAAAGATTGATTGATTTTCTGGTGTTTTGCGTCTCAAAACCACGATCATATCGTGGTTTTGGGACGCAAAGCCGAAAAAAAAATAAATCGGACGCAAAACCCCAAAATCGATAAAAAATCAATCATCCTGGAAGAAGAGCGGGCGCTTTCCATCAGTGTTTGAAGCCAAATTGCGAGTCCCCTGGTGTCCCGCGGTTAGAGACTACCATGTCTACCCCATTCGTAGGGCACTCATGGTGTTCGCTGCTCGCGGATGCCCACGGCATGCGCTGCACCGTCGTTTTTGCTCTGCACACTTTACACGCGTCAACTGAATAATAAATGTCCCAATAGCAGAGGCGAAGCATTGCAGGGTTCGGATACGTGTGCGTCTGCAGTTGTCTCTAGGCAACCGCCCGTTTCTTGCGTGTACTCAGGGGAGTACACGTTCTTCAGTCTAATCCGAAGCAATATTTTGCTACTTGCCATGTTCTAACCTTTTTTTTTCCTTGATGAAACGGCGCTTTACGAATGGCAGCTACGTCAACTTATATGGGTAACGGGATATCTTGTTTGCAAATCAGAATTTACGAGAAATTTGCGGGGCTTGACCTTAATGCGTACGCCGCAGGTTGGGAATAGTACACCCAATAGCTTTGTTACAACCACGAATGGTGAACGTGCGCTGTTCCAACACGACATCAATCCCGAACATTTCCCGGGAAATATAAAAAATCTTCCCTTATTGTTCGGCTCTCGAGTTTCTTGACATCTAATTCGACATATCCTCGATTTTCTTTTATTTTTGCATTGTGTCCTATGACGCCGTGTTTTGTCTTAGCATTTTTATGTCTTGTTTTGTTGTTTTGTATAACAATTCGTAGAAGGTTCAAGGTCTTGTTTGCCTATTACAGAAAAAGAAGCGATAGGTGGAGTTCGAGTCAAGCCTCAAATTAAGGATATCTAAAAGCCATGACGCTGCTTGAAGAAATCATGCTTTTATTTCATTCTACTCTACATACGCAGGCGATCTGACGCACATTGTGCATTGATGGCTGCGGATCTTTTATATCAGATTGTCGGAGGTTTCTTCGGTTCTGGATGGAGATATTGGCTTCGGCTGATCCGCTGTCAAGAAACTCGTCCATCTGTAACGGGGCAAAAGAGGGCTCACTCACAGAGCAACCACATTCCTGAAACAAAAACAAAAAAGTGTGTTCAGCTAAATTTGCAACACACGAAACAAGAGGTGAGCAGACGAGCTTATACATGGCATGGAGAGTACAGAAGGGTCGGTATGCGCAGATCAAATGGGATTTCTTTACTGAAATATATCGGAAAGTTTGGAATGCGCCGAAAGTACCTCTTTTTGTTGTTTTTTTTTTTTCCTGAATGGAATTCGAAATTCATTTTAGTTGTGAGGCAAGTGCCCGCAGCTTTGGCAGCTGAAAGGGTTGGCTGCTTGAAAAAGAATAGTAAGGTTGAAAAAGAAGAAAAGGACGGGCGTGCGTTAAGCAGCAGAACTCCGCGAAAACAAAAGTATATATTTCTAGAAGCCACGTAAAACAGGTAAAAAAACGTAAAATGGTACTAACAGTACAGGAACAGCACGCGTGCGCGTCAAGAAAATACAAATCGTTCCCATTCGCAAAATAATTCATCAAGTCGCCAGTGCACGAGTAAATCCGGTCGAGCTTTTGAGAGCCAATCTCTTGTTTGTCGGAGCAAAGCCTGTGTCCAAGCGTTTTCTAGGTAAAGAAAGCCTGTCTAGCATAAGATTTAAGGCGGCTTCAAAGAGTCTCTCTTCTGTGCATTCAGCGAAGCTTCCATGGGCGCCACATTGTGTGCAGGCTATGCGTGTAAGTTGGGTACAGGATCCCTTCAAGTGCGGTGTTGACTTTTTCAAAAGCTTTACGAAAGCAAGCGAAGCGATGCGTCAGTGATACAAAACAGAGACAACGTTCATCAAGGCTCGGGGGCGCCCCGCCACGGTGGTCTAGTGGCTATGGTACTCGGCTGCAGATCCAAGGGTCGCGGGATCGAATCCCGGCCGCGGCGGCTGCATTTCGATGGAGGCGAAATGTTGAGGCCCGTGTGCTGTGCGATGTCAGTGCACGTTAAAGAACCCCAGGTGGTCGAAATTTCCGGAGACCTTCACTACGGCGTCTCTCATAATCAGAGCTGGTTTTGGGACGTTAAACCCCACAAATCAATCAATCAAATCAAATCAAGGCTCGGGGGGCGACAGCCACATGCCGCAAGAAAGATATGCTCCGAATCTGCGAGACAGTTGCCGGAGTCGGCACACGTGAAAGCAGAGCCAGTTCGCCTCTTTCATTCTTAGCCTATGCTATTATGGCTGTCAATCCTCTGTGTTCAAATGAAACTTAGGAAGGATGTTGGTAGGGTTAATCATTTGGCAACTACAGCGGTAACGGTCATGCACTCACTCTTGTGGTCATTTTTACGTGTGCTGATGCTCATCATCGGTGTTCGCCACAAGTTTCCTTTTATTTATTTATTTATTTATTTATTTATTTATTTATTTATTTATTTATTTAGACTACATTATTTGTTAAGGCAGCTTCTCACAGATAGCTAATTTTTAATCCCTGAGACGTTGTGCTGCGCATGTCCTGTGAGGTCTTCTTCGAAAAGCTCTGCCTTCGACAAACAGCATTTGTTAGGCCGCTTTGGTTGGTGCAATCGTGGCTTCCTTTCGTGTGTCTCGTATCTTGGCTGGGTTTGCAAAAATCATGAGCCATCTGCCCCAAATTTCCACGCTTCTGTGCCTTTATATCGGCCTGCTGCTTCCTCCGTCCCATTCGCTCTCGTTGAAATCGTTGATTAGCTTCTGGCAGCTGCTGCTACATTTTGCAGTTGGCGATTTCCGCTCATATGCATAGTTCAACGTGCCTGTTAAAGAGCCTATGGTGGTCACCAACCCACCATTCACTCGGAGTCTAGCCTTACATAAACCTTACAGTTAGGTTGCAGTTCTGGTGCTGAATGCCTCAGGATATGATCATTATTTGGGCGAAAGCGTCAACTGGCTTATGAGAAGCTCAATGTGATTGTCCGTCCAATCAAACTCACTGGTACCAAGACCGGTGGTACCAAAACCTCTAACACGCGTTTTCGTTCACTTGGTACACTATACCGAAATTTGCATGGAAGCATACTAATGTAAGGCTAACATGGCTGAAAGCTTGTGACCCCATAACTTGACGTGCTTGCCGTTTATGTCACGCTTAACGATATATAGTTGATAGTTGATAGTGGTGTTGTGGCTACAGGCAGCGTTAGCCTGGCAGACCTGGCCGGCAATTGCACCGCCCGAGCGTCTCTTGCCGTGTCACATTAGTCACCACGTGTCACTCATTTCTGTCTCTTGAAGAAATGCTACAAGCAACTATGTTCCTTGACATGGGCTGTCATATCCGCATATTTTGGCTGTTCCTTGACAGCCAAAATAGACGTCGCAACTAAGATCTGGCTTCAAGAGCCTAAGCAATATTCGTAAGAGAACGACAAAAGAAAGAGATAGAGAGAAAGGTAAAGGAAAGACAGGGTGGTGAACCAGAGGAGATCTCCAGTTGGCTGCCATGTACTGGGGAAGGGGAATGAAAGAGGGAAAGGAGAGAAGAGGTTTTAGGGACACATGAAAATCATTGCCACTTGTCAGGGCACTGTCACAGCCGGTCACCAAGTCCAGTTTCTCGGAGAAATCGCAGCAGTGCCCTGACAGCAACTCGCCTTGAAGACTTTGTAGGCCAGTGCTCCGAGCTCTAGTCTTTGGTATGGATAGAGTTACCTTGGAAAGAATACTGGGAGTGCGCGGTAACCGTCGCTCGAGGAAAGATACCTCAAACAAAACTCAGACAAGGGAAAACATCGAAGAATCTTAATGACATTGTGGGATGGCTTTCGCTTTCGCAACGTCTTAGCATACGGTAAGAGACCGCCGAGTTTTCTTTCTTCGAGACTGTCAGCTCAGACTCGCGGCATCCTGCACAAGGGACGTCGTCCAGCTTGGACGATTCTACCGTCGGCTCTTTCTGCTCAATAACGTTTAGCTCTCTCTCTCTTATCACTCTTCGGCTACCATTATGGTTCCTCAGTGTATCACTGCTTATTAGTTCTCACCCTCGCGAGACACGATAAAACATGCAAATTTATGTCCCCTACCTTCCCATGATCTTCTAGCGTCGTGTGTTTGCTACAGCTCCTCACCTTCCGCTTAAGTAGTTTACTTGTTTCCTAGCTTTCAGCTACATTTTCCTCCATCCAGTCACCCAAACGATTCGGATAAAAAAATAGTAATGCGCTATTTTTGTTTTTGTTGAGGAGCTTTCTTTTTTTCGTCTTTTGCTTTTACTTTTGCCTCGAAGCGGGACATATAACACGCAAAGGTCAGGCTCACTCTAATCACCGCCGCGTACAGCTTTTCCTCATAATAGTACCCGAGTGCCTATTTCGACGCATCTAAGGTGTCACACATTAGCATCAAGCGGGCTGAGATCAAAGAGGTGCAATCAGGCTTACAGCGTACCCTCTCTCAAGCATTTTATCTCTTTCATTTATTTTGTCTTTTTCTTTCCTTCCTCATATGCTGCTTGGGGAATACCTTAATAGATGTTCTTTCTGTTTTACCCCTTCATGCGTCACTGCGGTGGCCCCGAATGGGTGCGTTCCTTTATATATCGCGACATGTACTCGACAGAGAGTCTTCTATGAAAATGGTGGTGTATCGTTGATGAGTACCAGGAAGACATCGATGGAAGGAGCAATGATTCCGCACGCGGAGCGTATCGTATATGCCCGTTTTGCTCGTCCGAGAAAATGAGTGTAAGAATAGTAGCGCAATCATAAAACTCAGAAATAAACAGAAAGAAAAGTTAGTTACGACGTACTTCCGGTGTTTTTCCCTCGCACATTTGGCATGATGTCTGAATCGCTCTTCATAAACGGTACGGAAAGGTTATTCCGAACTTCGTGCTCCTGTACGCTTGCAAGTTCGTGTGATTTAAGAATAAAGAAATCTGAAGACGTCTGACGCGACCGACTTCAAGGGAATTTCCGCCTAATAGAAAAACGGCAACATGTTCCCCTTCTGTGTATTACACGTATTCTTTCAAGTCCTAACTTCATGAAAAAAAGGACCACAGTATTTTACTTCGACAGTTTGTCGCGTGAAGAAGTTTCTTTAGCATCGGAATGAGCTATGTATCTCTCAAAAGTACAAAAGTACTATTATAGTTCTGCTCGACATAAAAAGTAATACTGCGACTGTGTTTGAAACCTACCAAGCTAATGCGGGAAAGGTTCAATCAGGAGCACTTTGATTACAAGCATATAACAGGTTCATGTCGAAGCATTTGCCTTGTAAAAGGATACATAATGGTTAAACGCAATATATTGAAGGCTATTAAACGTAGAAACAAGAACGAAGCCAGCCTGAAAAAAAGAATAATAATTTTTTTTCTAAAATTCAGCCATTAGGCTTTCAGATAAAATACGTGTGGAAATATAAATACATTCGCCTAAGGCGTCGTTCAAGCTTGATATTCTTGTCGCTTAATCACTTCAGGACCGGCATTTAATGTTACTAACACAAACATCCCAGAAAACGACTAGTTCATTGTTTCAACGAGTCGTCGCTACACACACGGCTCTAGTGAGTTTAAACATTCAGCACTAAACTCCATCGTCATGCCCCTACTGCGTGCGGCTGAAATGGCTCTTGCATTTCCTTGCAAAGACATCGAGACAGGGAAGTCAAATTTGTGGAAGGTTCTTTCGTGGTAAGCGTAGTAGTACGTTTGGTTGTCACTATTGCGATAGACCAGCATTACATTTTACCAACTTGCGTGGTCGGGTTTGCGAATGTAGTTGTTACCATGTACTGGTGATGTCAAGAGACCCGTAAGCAGTGGCTGATCAAAAAAACTTCAAGTTCAGGATTCAACTGCTTCAAGAGCGCCCACATTTTGCCCACGACAACTCCTTCCTACCGTGCCGATAAGAATGTCTGTGCCCGTAGCTTCCATCGCAAAACGCATTCCAGTACGCTAAGGCACATTTCCGGGCTAGTCGGTTGGGGTCCATAACACAGAGCAGCGCTACAAGATTCGGACTAATGAATGGTGGACGCAGACACAGCGTAAACTTTTAACTAAAAGATTTTTATTAGCGATCGCACGTGCTATTTATTCACTGTCACTGGATCGGTAAAAAACCCAAAGAAACGACAGCAAGGTGCAGAGCAGAATCCGTGCGAGTCATCCCTGACAAGAGATCACCTGCACGGATCCTTTCCTCTTTGACCCTGTTTGAAAAAGACAATATCTTTTTGGGCCCGCCGCCTTGATATGTTGATGACTTGCACATATTCCGTGATAGGCGTGTCGCGCAATGCGAAATTAAATCATCCTTTCGCTCGACTCCACCGCAGTGTATAGACTAGCCGTGAAGGCGCATTTCAAGGCAAAATTTGCGCCTGTTTTCAAGCCTCCCACGTGTTACACGATTTCCTCTTTTTCTTTTTTTTTTTTTTTGGTATTCAGTCTGGGACTTCCTTGTAGAAGCACTGTATGTGCAAAGCTCATACAGTGTGATTTGAGTTACTGCGTTTTAAAAGTGAGATCAGTATAGAAAACTCTTCCATGCCTACCTGTCCTGTTGAGGCATGGGTCGTCCTACTGAGTTCCATCCTGAGGAAGCGGAAACCACTGCGTACAAGTGTCCCAGACAGCTTCGCACATGGCGTACTTTATGTCCGCATTGTTCAGATCTCCTGAATGCAAGAAATGAAAGCTTTGTTTAACATAAAATATACTAACAATGGGCCGCACAGCACATCTGCCCGTTTATAGTCACTCTGAATACGAGGATAAGGTATTTCTTATTGAAGAAAATTATGCGCTGACACGCTTGTGATCGATAGTCTTATTCCGGCTTGAGAATGGTCACACTTGCGAAAAAAAAATGCACCACGTGCTACATTTTTTGCCTTGTGATAGCCACATAACCACTCTGACAAATAAATAAATAAATAAATAAATAAATAAATAAATAAATAAATAAATATTCAACCGTCTCGTGTACTGCGCTCAGTGGGTATCCTAGCGAAGAGCATAAAATAACACTGTTTCGCTCAAAGGATGTGATGACATCACATATCAGGCTTGCTCAAGCTAGTGCATGTGATTACATAAGCCGCATTCTGCGTTGACCACAACGTCTACAGAGGCGCCCAAAGGTCACGGAGAAATTGGAAAGATATCGCTGTGATCGGCAGCCTTAGAAATTAACAGTTTACACTCAAAATTTCGGCAAGTTCAACGCCAAAACTTCATCTCAGAAAAATCGACGAGCATTCACAATACAGCATTAGTTAACTGCGCGTCATCACTTTGACGCGTTTGGGGCTGCTATTCGGTCCTTAATTAAACAACACACTTTTTTGCCTTTATCTGGTAGACGTAAGCTGTTGCTGCAATGGCATCAAGAGCCATGGCCGCAGCATGTGTGTTCATTCGTGGAAACTTTTCCGTAGTGTATAGCTCAATGTGGAGTGTAATATACGCGTTGGTCGCGTATAGTGAAACATGCCGAGAGCTCTATCGCGAAGAGGCCACCACGAGTTAGGTATGCTACTAGGCGTTATCGCCAAACTTACGTTAATGTGAGACTGCTTTTCGAAGCTTCACCTCAGCGTTGTGCGGCTTCTCCTACCATGTTTTATTCCCAGGATCATGCCACGTACGTTACTGTGAACATATTTTTGCATATGGGGGTCACCATGATTTAACGAAATCCCACGCAGCTCTTGACGTTATAGGTATTGTCCGACTTATTACTACACAGCTCCTCCCAATAACAGACAAAACCTGAATAGTGGGGCTATGGAGGCTTCTGTGTGTATGATCAATCCTAGCGAAAAGCAACGTAAATGTACAGTAAGATGACGTGTTTGTCACTGTTAAGCGTGGAATATTAGACGCTGCGCGTGTGTCACGGACAACGACAAGACAATGTTTTCTTTTTCTTTAAGTCTTCCTTCTACCTTACATGTGGCTTTGTGACGTGTCTCTCGTGATACCAGAAGGAACTGTATGGTCATTTTTTATACTAAATCACCAGACTGAAAAACAAGAAGAAAAGCTGCGCCAACTGACCTCTTGACCTCTTTCCGAAGATGCTGCCGTTAAAGGGCGGCTTGCGATAGGCGGCGCATGCCATGTTGGCCATCACCGCCAGCAGCAAAAGCGTGCCCAGCACTAGGAAGGCTCTCCACGACTGCATGACGGCTCGCCTGGACTGGTTTTGGGTCTCACTGCAATAGATGGAATCAAAAGCAGAAGTTTTCTCACATACATTTGCTTAGTGTCCGCTGGAGCCATTCGGCGTCTTCTTTGCATGTAGATATAAAATTCGGTTAATGATTTTAATATACGCTCCTAATTCTCAAGGACCACACAGAATTGCGTTTTCTATTATGTGAATCAGCCTACGTAAGGGCATGTGTAACGCTTGCTGTCAGTACGGAGTAGCGAGATCAAATCAAATAAAATCAAGTTGATCTTCCAGTACATGCATGCTAGATGTTTGCGTAAGGTTAAGAGCTACGTGAGTAGTTTAACGGGACCTAAAGACCCGACTTTACAAGGCAGTAACAACAAGCAGTCTCGCACAGCGATTAGCGTGAAACAGCATGTAACAGCAATTGCATGTACAGTGATTAACATAAAGGTACAGTAATAGATGCAATTTCTCAAGGACAGAACTACCAACAACAGAAAAAATATTATATACAATACTATTGTATACCAAGAAAAAACATGTATTACTGTAGCCATGCTAACTATACAAAACAAAACAATCAAACTCCAGTGTTGTAACAGAACCATGTAGCACAACCTTTAGGCAAAGTACCCACCGTTTTCAGGGAAGACCCATTGTTCTCTTATGACTGCGCCATTGTACGTTCGTGCAGGTCGGCACTGTGGTATGAATGCTTAAATGAAGCATTAATCGAAGAACAACACATTTGCTTCCTGTTACTATTTCTTTATTTCAGACTGGGCATTAAAAAGAAACGCCCTACTGTATAAGTGTGCTTAACGGCTAAATTGCTTAGGAGGAAATGCCAACCTTCTATAAGATGATTAATGATAAAGATAAAGTAGCAGGCCCACCATCAAAAAAAGTTAAACTGAAAACGCAAATAAGAAATTCACAGGCGTCCAAGTCTATATCACAATACGTTAAAAAAAAATCGCACACGGAAAGTAAAGCTACTTTACTTGCTTTTAAACGCTCTTTTAACAACCCCCTTCCCTGCTTGGTTTGGACCTGATAAGCTATGCAAGAGGCTAGTTTTGCATGGTCTTCGGTCAAAGAGCGATATCGCGCAGGTCCTGTTTCTACTGAATATTGCGATATCCCTTTTATATGCGTTCCTCTATCTCGAAAGAACTTCTCAGCCTAATTGGTACTAAGCTATGTAACATAATTTTCATTATAAATACGCATACACACTTGCAAAGACGGAAATAAATAGAAAAGCCCGATGACACTTGAGGCAACCCCAACTGGCTTACACTGAGGTGCTAACTAGGGAGCAAACACTCACGTGCGCAGTACACATCAATAACACCTAATAGGACAACCGGCTTTCGAAGAGTTTATTCTCTCACAGTTGTGCAGTTGCATTGGCGTGTCCCAAGTAAATGTAACTTTAGGTTCTCCATTAGTTCACGAGTGGCCTCAATAAATAAAATAAATAAATACCGGGAAACGACGGTTCCCGTTAGTTGTAGACTGTGTGATGCTCAAGGGATGTCTGAGTTTGTTTCTTTCTTTAATTTGGTATGTTCCCTTCTACGTTGAGACAGTGGACATTCTGCACAGCACGGGACTTGCAGCATATCAGGGGGATCTGATATACAAAACCTGCCTCACATTCAGCATATACAGTGGCCTGCTTTTAGCACGACCTTGGAGGCTCGTTCAGCCACCAGATATCGAAGGACAAAGCTTATCTGAGAAAGGACCTGAGAAAGCTACAGGCAGCGCTGTACGTGGTAGCCAATAGGTAATAAAAGCACCGTCATCTCCTGATCCAGCAGCAATGTGGTGACAGAATTCGATCACTGTCAACTGTACACAGCGCAGCACTAGTTCTCAGGAAATGCGTTCGCATCAACTAATATTCAAAATCTGCATGAAGTTCATGCCTCAATCTAGTCCCATCTCCGCAGTCTATCAACGCGACTATATGTCCAGCAACCGGCGTGGCTGAGACTCAAATCACTGTCTTCTGTCCCAAATGAAGCCACGATTGACTCGTATTTTAATATATCAGTGCTCTCTGTGAAAGATTGAGATGATATTTTGGCGTTAACACAGAGTCACAATGACAGTTTTATGTCATTAGCCTTAGCGGGAAAATCGGCAGTTTACCTAACAATAACTCATTACTTTTACCACAGCTCTTATTGAGAAAACATCAGCACCAAACAAAGATAAAATCTAATAATATGAAACCTCCTGATATGCTCCTGGTGCCCACCTATTTTGAAAAAGAGAAAGCAGGGTGATTAAATACAGAATATTCAGCATAAACCACATTATCTTACTCTCAGGGAGTGAGGCTGGTAAACTACCATGACTAGCGTAACTGTACATCAGGATTGATGTCCTCGTGAAGAGCCTAGACGTTTTAGTAAAATGTCAGTGGCTTGGTCATTCCGGAAAACCGTGTTACTGACGTGTCATCAGCAGCACAGAGCGTTGTAATGTACGGGCGCTTTAAATGCGAAAACTGGCTCCAGCAGTACATGCAATCTTCGCTATCTTTTGGACAAATTGGGAGGAAGGCATTTTGAACGCTTGGCTTAATTAACTTTGGTTGATATCCTCCGCTGTAGAAGCTGTTGTATTCTATGCTGGGTGAGACACGTCGTCCACGAAAAGTTCGTCGCCCACAGAACCTGGTGAACACTTGCTTTTGCTGTGCTCAAGAAATTGTCTGAATGAAATATCGTTTATGCTTTCGTCACGGGTAGATTCTGAAACCTTCGTGAGCCTCCAGTTCCTTGTGGGATTCTGCGGTTATACCGAGTAGGCATGTTTCCCAACTGTATCTTCCCAACCTTAGAATGATTCAAATCTGCTATGCCTAAAGGAAGCTTCGAAATAAAAAGACATTCACTTTCCTTTTGATGTGTCACAGCTCCCATACGTTCATTGTCTCTACTAATTGTGAAGGTCTTCGATATTTTCGCACGTGTGACTTGAGTAATTCATATAGTGCTTCTACCTGCACGATTAGTGTATCGTAAGTCCTACCGGTGCGATCGATAGTATTCGATATCTAACGGGAGGGGGGGGGGGGGGGAGGGATGCTGATAAACGGGCAAAATACGTGCCCCCCCCCCCCCCCGCCTTTGAGAAGTTCGCTGAGCTATTTGAAAACTCAGGTGCACTGTTAGCGGCACACATCAAAAGCTTTTGCGTGCGTTTCTTCAGTCAATGGGCGTGACGATAAAGCACCCATAAAGACGCCCGTATAATATACATCGCCTTTTATGCAGGAGCGACGTAAAAGAGGCATTGCCACACATGCTGCACGACAGTACGTCCCACATTAGCCTTAATGAGAAGATATAGGTCTTCACTGTTCGGTCCAAATGATGCATTGTAACGAATATCCACTCAAAGAAGTCACCTAATGCGTTAATGCAGGGAGCACAAAGGACATTAGGCGCATGTATCGTCCGCAGGCCTAACTGCGAACAGGAAATGAGGATGTACACATGATGAAAAGGTTGTGCACACATGCTGTGGTGCATTATTCATCCGTCTGGCATCAGGAAGCGTCTTAGCACCTTCTGGTACACAAAGGCAGTGTGGCCGTGAAGTGATCGTCTGTTATGCAGCATCAGAAGACGCGCCGCTGATATGGCACGAATTATCAGGCAGGATCGGCCTGCATTCCTGCGTGATCGCTCTAAATGAGGGGCGCTCCTTCTGCGTCGTCCATAGATAGCAGTGAAGCGCGAGATATTGATCACAACATCTTGGGCTCCATACGCATTTACCCTTGAAGGAAGTCGTTCGCGGACGACATGAATAAAAAAAGAAAAAACAAGGAGAGTTTCTCCATGCATGCACTGAACTTGGGTTCATGGAAAGTGCGCGTATGGTTCGCGAAGGATCATCTGCCACGCTTTCAACTTTTCTGCGCAAGACTGGCTTAAGTGACACGTTGTGCCGCACGCAACGTGGACTGAGGCACCCAGGTTGAGCGGTTGCTGGGCGGGTCTGCGGGGCTAACACCAGCTGTAGCAACGTAGTCACCAGTACCACCAGCCCAAAATTAAAGTGTTCGGTTTCTCTACAGAGAACATATGCCTACTCTGTGCACTCTGTGTTTTCTTACGTCTTCGTCTTTAGCGCTACGTCAATCATGCATACTTTCCAACTAGCCCAGCTTTCTATTCTACTGCCTACTGATGTTCATGGTCCGTACTCACCTACTGGTTCCGCCACCGATGTGGCAAATATATAACACAACGGGCCACACTATGACTCAAAGTGTTGGCCTAGCGATCTTCTATTATGGCAGAAGTGGACAGACCAACCAGTTATGGCTTGCGTTCGCATGATTCTAACATACTTTTCAGGGCTTTACGTGTACTCGACGCCAAAGTACACATGACCAAATAATACCTGAAATAAGATTAAATGACTGTTTAACTTTTTAAGAAAGGGGTACGACGTTGTCTTTCAGTGGCCTCTGAGTCATTGTGCCTTTGTCGTCAACGGCATCGCTGACAGGGCTGTCTGGTCTGTCCACGCAGACACGTAGACTACTTCAACGCACTGGCGAGTAAGGATGCTATAACTTCTTATGCTTCCTAGTACATCAGCACCATATTTGTAGAGCTACATTAGCGTAACTAGTTGCGTCTTGCCTACTCAAAAAGCTTCGCTATGGCCCAGTGTGCCCACTAGCCACCACCTCGGGAGTGCAACGTTCTTCAACCGCCTGAAGCTTTGTGCGCTGTTTCATAGCCCGCATTCTTTCGTACTTGAAATGGCCGATACAGTTTCTTTTCCAGCACGTATTTGTCTGAAAAAAATAATAATCATCGCTTTTATGCACGCATACCCGGATAGACATGTAACTTATTTCTTCGCAGTCTACGCTAAGCCGTCTGGAGGCTCGTAAGGCACTATGGAATATAATAGTTTGCTCCATGGCCCTGTCCGTCGATGAAATTCCGTCGAGAACTAATCGCTTCTAAAGCTCCTTGTCTGACTACAGTCCTTGAGGTGCGCTGGCCTCACTTACCGCTTACAGCGTTGCTGTGCGTACAAGCGTGCAGTGCCATTCTTTCCCATTTTTTGCATTCTCTATTTTCTCAAAGCTAGGACAGGGTAGCAAACCAGACACTTGTCTAGTTGTTGACCTGCCCACATATTTTCTCTTTCTCTTTCTAAAAAAAGAGAGAGGATGAAACTTTGTTATTTCAATGTTGGTCAGCACATCAGGTTCGCAAGCCTGGACGTGCAGCTACCGAAGTCCCTCCTGAACCTTTGCATAAATATTGTCAAATTTCAGAGAAAGCTGGTTGCTGCTGGTGTAGAACATCCTATATCTTAATGACAGACGTCAACACTAACAGGCACCTTATACCAAAACAAACATGCCAAAACGGAAATATAATAATTGCCGAAGGAAGGTTCTCTGTGTGATAAAATTACGGGTAGCTACATTTACCACAAATTTCCTGACTACCTTCTCACGATTGCGACCACACATTCAAATACATAATAGATGGAGTCATTTAATCTGCAGCATTGTCCCCCAATCTGACAGCATTTGCTTGCTGTTTTCTTCCTTTCCTTTTTGAAACAGCTACACCTGGAATTTTCGCACTGCATAATTTTGATAGGCGACAAATCTCCGCTGACAATTTCCTTTGCGTGACATACACAAGGTCTGGTTGGAGGCCAGCCGACGTACAAGACTATCTAACGAACACTTCCCACATAAGTGGACTGTTATACTTCCCACATTAGTGGACTACGCTAAACTCATTACGGGTGTTACGTTCACAAATTCACCCCAGTGTGATCGATTCCTATTAAGCGGATATTAAAGAAGGAGAAGGCATGCCGTGGACGACTTCCAGAAGCAGTCACGAATACTCACCGGACTCGTTGGGCCCTTGTCTTACGGGGTACTCTGAGGCAGACCGAAGTGTCCGGACCCGTTGCGTCCGTCCCCTCTTATAGGGTGCGCGTGGGTGCCATCGTGGGGGAGGAGTCGGCGCCGGTGGGGGACGCACAGCCCGGAGGCCCGCGAATTAGGGAAGCCGGCCAGCGCGCCGGGCCACTCGGGACGGCCGGCGACAATTTGCGATGCAGCGACAGCGGATTGAGCGGCGGCGTGGCCGGCAGCAAACAGCGTGGCCGGGGCTCAAGGAGGGCTGCCCCGTTCATTAGGCGCGCGCTGCCTCCTCAAGACCGCCCTTGGTCTGGCAATGAAGAGGCGCTCGACGCCTTTTCTCCGTGCCCCACGGTTGCTGCACGAACACACACACGCACTTCACCCCTGGGGGCCCACCGTGGGAATTCGGAAACTGATTTGTCGGTCAGAGCACGCGCTCGCGCGCCAACAGGGAAAGTGTCTGGCCGTGCGGCCGGCCGACTACAAATAAGGGCGCGGCCAATCCAATATAGTTGGCCGGCAGCTGGAATAAAGAAGGATCTTCATCGGATTAAGGTCCACAATTACGTGACACTTAGCACACGCTACAGTGGGTGCCCCTCTGTAGACGTTCGTTCGGCCAAGCTGCGTGGCGACGTTTCCTGACGCCGCGGACGTGACGCTGCATCTTCCGAGCACTCAGTCCTCTCCGTATATTGGCACGAGATGGCCCCTTCCCTTACGAGCAACAACTACGGCCACCGCGGGAGAGAGCCGCCGGTCGGTCCGGATTGTGTTACGTCAACGCGGCTTACGGCTCTCTTGGATGACAGGATATGCGTCGCAGTTGGGCGCGGAAGTGATTTGCAAGAAGCTATGGTGATTACACAGCTCCAAGGTAAGCGGCTCAGACTTGAGCATGTGAGCAACGCCGCAGAGCCAGTTGGATACCAATTGTGCATCCGGGAAACACACTTCCGGAATGACCCTTCGGCACAGATCTAATCTGCCGAATGCGTAGGAGCTGAAGGGCAGGCCGTTTCTTTTCCTTTGACCGTGACCCTCTCAATGTTACTTCCGATGCAGACAGCTTGAGCCTATGCATCCATAATTAAACAGAGCTTCTGACTTAGTTGCTTTGTCATTTCTGTTTTCTCGTTTTTTCTTTCTTGTGCTAAAGTGCAAATGCATTGATGGAGCTCTTAATTGTAGCCAAACTAGCGTGAGGTCTTCATCAACGCCTGTTTTTAGTCCCGCGCTCTCCCTTGTCCGTAGCCCCTAGCGCCGTTTGCAAAGATATATTTGTACCAACCATCTTGTGTCCACAACCTTTTGATATCCTTAAAGTGACCGTGCTTCCAAAACAAGAGCTGTTACAGGTACTGCTGCTTTCGCGTGGTAAGTGCATCAAGGTATAAAACGGAATAATACATTATTACATAAGCAGTTAAATGTTTATTGTACAGTCAACTACAAATGTTTACGGACCACGCGAGCGCGTGACCAACAGAGTCTTCGTGACACTTCCGCCACGTCACCTGCGATCGACAGTAACGCTACGTTCAAGAAACATACCTCCTCAAATCTACGGACTGACTATTTTCCATCTGTGCACAAATATTTGCCACCTTTTTCTTTCTAACGCTACACGCTCTTTGGTAGCCCAGGCCACGGATTTATATCTAGATAGCCCTTCGGGAAACCGATATCTCTTCATCGGCACTCTGGCCGATGCAGACCGTGATCAAGGCAGATATGTGGCGCTCTTACCACTACGAGTGCTGGTGCGTAAAAACAATTTTCCGTCACACTGAAAAATTGACATGCTAGCGAGTAGCAAGAAGACTCGTTCCGACGGAGCTCTCTCGCCTCCGTTAGGGGGCGTATCGATGGGTGGCGCGGAAAGCCCGTTCGGCACGCGCTCGCGTGGTCCGCGAACTTCTGTGGTTGACTGTACATCGAGTTGAGCTCGCCCATTGCTATCGGTGTTTCGCTAATACGGCGCCATTTGACGTGGGTGAAACCACGTTCACACATCACCTCCATAACATCCGTTATCAATCGCTTGTGGGAACTGAAGTAGTTTAGGTAATAACTGGACATAGGTGATTGTAAATGGCACGCGAAAAAGACGGGGAAACTCCACCCACGACCAAAGGTGGCCGGTGCTCTACCACTGAGCTATCGGCGCACACACTCGAAGCCGTACGAACGCGGCTTATATATTCTTTTCTCGCTTAATCTTTCCCTCTTCCACGATGCTTCCCTCTTCCCCGAGGCGCACTTTAGAATGGACATGGAATGGTGCCGCCATCCAGGAGAGGCGAAGTGAAGGCTTCGCTTCGCATCTCCTAGATGGCGGCACTGTTCCGGGCAAGGTGAGTCTCGATGCACGAGCGCGTAACCGGACAAGCGCATCGAGGAAGAAGGAAAGAAGCGAGATAAGAAAGAATATAAGCCCCGTTCGTATTTACCTATACCTGGCATACACCTGGTGCCTGGTAGGCGTGACGTCTACGTGCATGGGGCCCCCTTTCTTTATTGCTTGGATTTGATTTCTTGGGTTTTGCGTCCCAAAACGACAAATGATTATGAGAAACGCAGAAGTCATGGGTCCGGACATTTCGACCACCTGAGGTTCATGGAAATGCAGCCGCCGCGACTGGGACCTACCCCGTGACCGTCGGATCAGCAGCCGGGTACCATAGCCACTAGACCACCGTGACGGGACCCCCTTTTTATTAGGCTCTCTAAAATTGATTATGGCATAAACAAGTCGTCCCACTTCATTTTTTTATAGCATTGAATTCAGGGACACAGTGGAAATAAGTTTATTAGTTTCATTTCTCGGCAAAGCAACGTGTTTATCAGAAGCCGAATTTTTCTTTTTCCGGACCCGACAGTCCCTCCTTGGAAGAGAGGCTCGTGCATGTGTTCTTTCAAGTTTAATATGTCTGCCTCTTTTCCCAGAACCATTTTCTAGGTAAAGTGCTTAATCCGGGTAAGATTCTCCAGATGCGTTAGTCTTGGCATCTGGTGCAACCTACACGTGGAGATTGCAAATGACAGCCCTATGGCGCCGTCAGTAACGAGCACCTGTCTTCGGGGCGATGCTGAAGAGATGTGGTTGCGCCCTGACACTAAGGTTACAGGGTACGGAGCGAGTCCAATACAACTGAATGTTTCCGATGGCCTTTCCACTTTCGCCGTTTGATAAAAGAGAAGTGCACTAATTGTCGTAGTACCTGCGTCAAGCACGATTTTATGAATTATGTTCGTGCTGTTTTGCAGTGAACCTGCATATGGCCGAGCTACGGGATTTTAGTGGCGTCTGGGCTTCAAAAATTTATTTTTCTCAGGCTTTAGAGACGGCAGCAGCCATTTGCGCTTTGCCAGGAGACGCTCGGGGCAATTCGTTAAACAATATTTAAAGTAATAAAAAATCGTTAGGCGGTCGTCATATTTTGACATCGTCATGACATTGACACAGGTGACAGTAACTTGGTGCATTTTCTTGATGTGCTTGTTCACTTACACGTCTCAGGAAAATTTAACAAACGATCTGTAACGTAAGTCTGCGTTACCATTGAAAAAAAGAATGTCTTCCCAGCAGTACACCTATGCTTGGATATGAAGCCGACTTAAACGTGCGCGGTGTCGGCTTTGCCTTTGTGAACTGGCTTTCCCATTCTGAGAAGCCGCAAACAAAGCCAAAAGAGGGAAATGGATTCTGGGACGCGATATTTTGATGAAAGACTGCTTATGTTAACCCTTAAAAATTGTTCTCCCAGCGATCCAACGCCTCTAGAAGTGTATCCTACCCTAATGTATCGGCGTTAGCCTGAGCTGTCTTTCGAGCATATTTATTGTGAGGAATCTTTCTCATTCGTTCGCTCATGTGGCCAAGGGGAGGATGTTGTCTTGTAGGCGGTCTTGAGAAGCAAACGGAACTTACCTCGACGGCGGAGTCGCCGTCGATGTCTCACAGAGATTTGAACGTTGATGAGCACGTTCACAACTTGACCTTTCATGATACCAGACCCACCTTTGTCATGTCACCTCTGTGCCGTGGGCTGAACAGCCTCGCTGGTCATCCACCGTCAGAGTGGAAGGGTTGAGAAGCGTTTTCTTATTTTTGAGTGCGAAGCATTTCTTGGCAAATTCAGGTCACTTTGATCGTATCTATCTATCTATCTATCTATCTATCTATCTATCTATCTATCTATCTATCTATCTATCTATCTATCTATCTATCTATCTATCTATCTATCTATCTGTCCGCCTGCGTCTCGGTGCTTTCATGGTAGTCTCGTTCGCCTGGTGTATTAAAAATATTGGACGGTAGGGTATAAATGTATGACGAGCATGAGTAATTGATCTTTACATCGCTAACATGGCATAGTCGTCATGTACATCACGATTAACGATCCTGTAATCACGCGCATTTTCGGGCACCCCACACGGTGCACTGCCTCCAGGATAGGCGCACACACGGGGCTGCCGGCCTAAAGAGCTCCGCTCTTAAAGCGAAGAACGAACATTGTTTGTCCTCACTTGCGTTTTAAATTTAGACGTAGCAAGCACGCAGGCACATGCAACTTACCTGCTGGCATATTGGGGTATCGAACACGGGCCCTCTAGGTGCCAAGCAAGCACGCTACAAGTAGGCTACGGTGGCTTCTCGCGCACGGTATATAATAAACTTACTGCGCTTGCAGTTGTAATGACGGTACTTGTCTAACGTGAATTGCGCTTCTAAGGTGTGATAAGCACTATCATAACAATACATATGTTCTGCTACCATTCGGTATACTTTTATGCAATATTGCTAGATCCCGTTGGAATACTCAATCAACGGAGGACGCTTATAATAACACATCAACACACCTATAGTGCATTTTTATTCGACAAAAGAGACGTCTGTGCTTTGGACTAACGTAAGTTTCAACGTTATGTCGTACAATGAGCCACCATTCAGGCGACACGGTGCTGCCGACGTTCCTGCTTAGCCCACATTAAGCATGCTCATGAGTGTTTTCTCATGCGCTTTGCACAAAGAACTTGATGCAACTCGTCACGCTTGACTGACTGCCGAACAAAGTCGTCATAGGCGATTTCCTCGCTGACCGCTCGAATGACACTGATCCCCGTAATGCGTGGGATCTGCAGTATTTTTTGGTGCATATTTCTTGCAGCAGCTCCATCAAACGAAGTAAGTTATATTACACAAAAGGCTAATTTTCATTTCGGGTAAGGAGCTAAGGTTGGCCTCAGGGCATAAGATCTCGTCAGAAACGGAGAGGACAACGAAATGTTGATTCAGGCTCTTAACTACACACAACCAGCATTATACGAGCTGAAAAACACAATATGAACTTCTCTTAAACTTCCTAGCCCTTTCCTGAATGGGAGTAAATTTGCATCGCTATTGATAATGAAAACATGCGATGACGAACTAATGAATCCGCGCATGCATTATTCTGCCAGCTAGGCACATTCCAGTATGTTTTTACTACAAGACTGATACATCAAGCGCTTCATTCAAAAACACTAGCATAAGAGTTCTGCATCACGGCTCCTCATTGACAATGCGGAGCGTGTAAGTCAACAGCTACAGCGCCCGCAGCATCCGACTCCAACATCATTGTGGTGCAAAAAAAAAAAAAACCTTGATCAGCTCCCGGGCACAAGAATGAACACTCACGGGCTGCATTCCAAGCGGCGGCCTCGGGCTTGGAGCACACAAAAGGCGGCGCTACCAATCAGGTTCCTCGTCCCAGCGGACGTTCTATGGACGTCAGTGCAGACCGTGCCATAAATGGGGGCTAGCCCAGCTCCTACAGGCTACTCTAGCTGGTAACATAAAATGTAACGCAAAGACCAGACGCGCAGTAATGTTCTTTTCTGTATACGCCGAGCCCAACCCAAATGACTTCGCCACCTTGTTCGAGAGGCGCCCCCCTGCGGCCACGAGGCTTGACAAGGTTTGGCCTATACCCTTTCATTGTCTTTTGACCAACGACGGCAGGGCTGCACAAGGTTCGGTAAACTTTACCAAATTACTAGTGAGTAAATGACCTACTTGCCACATCATTTTCGACTTCATTGGTTACATTCTAATTGAATGTCCGTGTTGCGATAGAGATGGAGCGAGAAAGAAAAAGAGCATGACACTACTTCCTGTGACACCTAGAGACCTTCTTGGCAAGCCTCCGTCGTTTCGGTGCTTCTCCTGCTGATTTCTACTGTTCTTCGGGACTCCCAGTCATAAATACATCAATAGCACATTGCGACCTCTTCTGTGAGGTGACCTCGTGTGTCTTTCTTGGTATATGTAGCCTCCTTTCGTTGCAGTTCTTGCTACGCTACCCATGTCTGTTACTGATCGCACTTAGCATCAGGAACTGTATTGTTTGTTTCTCATTTTTATACGGCGTGTTCATCGTGTTATTATCAAGAACCGTTTACATGACTGGGGTAATTTTGATACCGTAGACAGCGTTTCAGTGGGAGTTAGGCACGTTCTTTTATATAACACACAGCACAATGTACGCTAGTAGGACTGGCGAATTGTGGCTGACGGTCACCTTGCCCTACTCAGATATTATCTGATGTCCCCATTATCTAGAATAAATTCTAGCTGTTCAAGAGAAGAGTTTTACGGCAACCAAACAGGAACTCCTCGAACACCTTCTAACGTCATCGCCTAAAGCGACGAATATTCTTGCGAAAACTAAAATTCTGTGGAAAAAATAACGCGAGCAAGCCTCAATGCATGAACTACAGGTCTACTACGTTTAGAGTGGGTCTACTATTTTTGAGGAATCAAAGATTGCCGTTGTCCGGTTCGATAAAGATTTGGCCATTTGTGCAGCACAGCAGCCGCACTGGTGCAGTGGTTACTGTCCTAGCCTGCCCACAAGACATACGCTGGTTCGATCTCGGTCGCAGTGGTCGCATTTAGAGGGAGACAAAACGCTAGACGCCCATGTACTGTGCAATATCAGCTTACGCTAAAGAACCCCAGGTTGCCGAGACTTGAGGAGCCCTCAACTTCAGCCCAAGGCTGTTCACTGTATACGTGCAACTGTGTAAAAATCTTGGCATTAGGGGTTTCGGTGGTGGCCAGTTTACTGTACGGTAAGTGCGGCAATATTTCGCTTTCCGAAATCGGAAGCATACCGCACTTTTCTTATTTTCCAATCCTAGTTGAACAGTATGCTGAAGCAGCCAACATAATGGGCTCCCTGTCACCTTTAATTACACTCTCGCAAACTGGCAGTGGGAAGCGCGACTCTAACTTAACTTGAGAAACCAGACGAGAAACCCTAGGCCAGGCTTCGGGAGCCGAAGAAGCCGGTGGCGCCCTGGTATACGGACTCCACGCATGTTTACCCCGAGAATATCGGGGACCTAAAGAACTTTCTCTGTGTCTCTTTGTCGCCTTCCTTTATACCGCCAGTCATGTTCGTCCGATCGAAGATCGCTAGTGTGGAAGTATTTATTCGGACAAAACAGGTACAAGGTTTGCCCACGAGGTAAGGCAAAAGGAGGGCTTAAACCTCCTGACTAGGCCTTACCTCGCTGGGGCAGCAGAGATAGCGGAATTTGCAAGTTACAAAAGCATTTTGTAAGAATTTCAGAAATCAGTTGGTAAAAATTTCATAACTACATAACAAAACAATCTTTGAAGCACACTGCAGAACACAAGTTGCTTGTAAAATAACATACGAACAAGTTTATACACCACTAACATAAAAGTAACATTTAAAGAATTTAATTTTTACATCACTAATGCAACAACCAAGCACCTTTAACACTGAAGAATTTACTGTTGCATTAACATTTACACAGCATATCTAGATCAGAAGAGAGAAACATGTTCACTATGAAGTGTTTAAATTGGCGAATAGTTCTACAATCTCTAGCGACGTCAACAATGTTAGGGTACGTACTACATAAACGCATGGTTTCATATTCGATAGTTTGCATGCCATAGTTTGTCCTGGGTTTCTTCGCTACTACTGAGGTGTGGCGTAAGCTGTATCCTGTGTTTCTACTGAGGTACCGGTTCGAAAATGTCTCAAAGAAGGCAGCATGCTGGCGGCCCGCGAGCCAGCCATTGCAGGTTTGGCGAGATTTAGAGGGGTCCATCATTTTTTTAACTACAACGTTTGCCTACTTTACAAGCTGCCGGAGACAGTTTAATAGCTAACTATTTCAGTCCCGGCATAGTGGTGAAATGAAAACTTGGTGGATGCTGATATAGGGTCGTGCTAAGCTGGGCCGCTTCTGTAGATGGTGCTCAAATACATTTGACAATATCGGATTCTGCGAATTTCGTGACCGCGTGAGGTCTCCGCGAACACGATGTTAGGCGGGCGTGTGGGAATGGGTACCTAAGAGCGAAAACTGATGCACAGAGAAAAGTTCCGCAGGTGTTGATACGCATGTGAAACGATACTACAGTGAATAGGGTAATCGTATTTTTGACAAACGAATGCGATGCTTACCATTGTTTTCGTTTTCATCTAGCGCTGCATTTAGGGTCTTGTTACCGATACTTATAACATGTCTTACAGATACTTGTAACACCTGCAACGTGTCTGCCCTGTAACAACCTTCGTATCGTGTCAATGTTGATTTCTGGGGTTTTGCGACTGATAACCACGATCTGATTTTGAAGACGCCGTAGTGGGGGGCTCCGAAGATTGCGACTACCTGGGGTTCTTTAACATGCAATATCATCGCACAGTACACGGCCCTCAACATTTTTCCTCCATCAAAATGCAGCAGCTGCAACCGGGATTCGATCCCGCGACCTTCGGTTCAGCAGCGGAATGCCACATCCATTAGACCACCGTGTGCATGATGAGCCTTCATGTCAAAGTACATGTTTTCTTTCGCTTAGTGTGAGATGTCACTGTCAGTTTTGTCTCGTTGTCTTGCCCTACCACGGTGATCTAGCGGTTGTGGTACTTCGCTACTGATATGAGTGTCGCGGGATCGAATCCCGGACGCGGCGGCTGCATTTCGATGGAGGCGAACTGTTGAGACCCATGTACTGCAGTACATGGGTCTCATGGGCACTGACATCGCGCATGCGCGATGTCAGTGCACGTTAAAGAACCCAAGGCGGTTGAGATTTCCGGAGTCCTCTAGTACGGCGTCTCTCATAATCAAATCGTGGTTTTAGGACGTAGAAACTGAGAAATCAACCAATCCTCGTGGTCTTTGGCCTCTTTTGACTCTCAACCTTCCCTCCTAAGTTGCGTGCAGTGCGTATAACTGACGGATTGTTTTTACGTTTCAGCCGGAAAATCGATAGTACACCTAAAGAAGTAAAAAGAAAACGATGAAAGCCCTTGTTTATTTTCTGTTACGTTAGAACATAATAACTACATGATAAGCTGCATTTCTTACTTGCAGCCCTCCTCCCCTCCCACCGAAAAAAAGAGGAAAGATATCTTTCAGAAAGTCCAGCTCACTCCCCATAGAACTATCCGCATGAGTCCTCTTACCTCGACTTGATTGTGCAGTATGCTGCAGCGTGTGAAATACTTACCTGCGCAGTCCTTCGTTGCATTTCTGTCCGCTGGGGATGCGCCATGATGCGTCCACTTGTTGAGTTCGTACGCGAATGAGTACTACGGAAGCCTTTAGTCGTGTTTCCTTTTATTTCTTTTCTTACATGTCAATCACGTCAACAATTCAAGCATAAAGCACACACACACACACATCCCGTCAAAAACACAATATTGTGGCGATACAGAAGGGGCAGCCATATGATATCTCTGATATAAAAATGGAAATGTTAGAGAAAGCAAGAACTTTAAAAGGCGAAATAGAGACGATGCATCAGTGAGAGCTAAAATAAATGCTCTGGCAATACAAATTTTGTTGTCTTGGGAAACAAGTCATGCCGACCTCGGGCGTTTCCTAGAGGAGAATTTTCTCGTAGAGTATTGAATAAACATTCCGAAAAATATCTAAAAATTTGTAGACACCTGTAAAGTAGGGCTTTTCAGCGCCATCTATTCAACAAGGTGAAACTACAGCAATAAACCGTTTGGGGATGTTAGGCTTTTTTTTTTTCATCACTCGGGCTAACAAGAAGGCGAAGGCGTTGCCGCATGCAGTCCTTCTGATAGGACAGTTCAAAAAATCCGCATTCACATCACCGCTACTCTAAGAGTTCTTACAACCACAAACTACAACAAACGGAAGCAAGTGGAGCCATTGTTTTAAAACAGGTTTCCAGAAGGGATATTATATCGCGCTAGTATTTTTTTTTTCTGCATAAGTCTAAATATGCAACAAACGTGTATTCACAAACATGCACGAGTACATAGCATATTGTAAGGAATAGGCTTTACCGACATTTCATCTTTCATTTTCTTAGAATATGATTAGTAGATTACGGGGTACAAACTTCTACCAGGAAACATTACAGGGGCATACACGAACACGTAGTACAGCATAGAGGCATCGAACTGGCTCAACGCAAAAAAGTTGGAAGCCAGACTGGACGGAATCATTGCTGATGATGCGCACGCTTGCAAAAATTCACTGCTATATAATGTCGCACATGCAACGCTTATAAGGCGAAAAACATTTGCCATAGTCAAGACGCATAAAAATTGAAGAAATGCGAGTCACAAGTCAAACTTACTATTACAATGACGCAACGTTTCTAAGACACGTGTATATTGCAGTGACGCCGTCGGCGCACTCAATGCTTGTGGTGCGGAGGATATGTCCACGTCTTAGGCGAGCTTGGTCTTGTTGGAGAGGCGTTGAAACGCTTCTCACTCGAATAGAAGAGAGCCGACATTATCTTCTTTTCTTTCCTTTTTTTATTTGAGTCAGAGTTAGAAAAGTGGCACTGCTGTACTCTTGATTACGAAAACCCAGAGCTACGTGTATTGCGCCGCTTTGTTTCAAGCGTGGATCGCATTAGTCGCGAGCCCTTCGAGCACTCACCACGACTCGTCGAAATCATAGAATGCTGCGCTTTTTTGTTCTTGTACCAAGATAAGCAGCTGTTGATAAAACTGTTGGGCATGTTGCCACCTATATAAGACATTTGCAGGATGTACACCTAAAGAGGGAATCTAAGGCGCTGTATGGTCCTCTCGGTATTTCAGAAGGCACAGCAGGCGAGGCTGGCTCGAAGCGTAAATTCACGCCCTTCGTACTGTGTTCGCACGAGTTTTATTACGACGTGTTAAGGCGTGGCTCTTCCTCTTCGACAACTATATTTTATAGATAGCTAAACGGAAGCAGATTTGATTTCTTATTTTGATTTAGTAGCGAAGGTCGCATGCGGCTCCCTACGAGTTGACGCATGGCGACTGTGTGGCTGGCCTTCCCGTGTGCCCGCATATATACCGATCGACGCACACGAAGTCAGTCACGTTGTTGATGTGTTTGTTGTCCTCGTGGTAGTGGTAAGATCGGCACCACTTATTACTAAATTGCTTCAAATGCGTTATACCCTCATATACCACTGCGGTGTACATATTATGGTAGCGCATTAACAAAGTAAGTAATCGAAACTGCAATTTGCCTTCGAGCTCATGAAGTGGTTGAGCAATAAGGTCTGTAAACAACAGACACGGCCGACTGTCCAATTTTTGAGTACAGGCAACCCTCCGGCTGCCACTAGGGATTTGAGGCCTGCCTTCTTGTCCAATTCGCACTTCATGCGTACTGCTAAATAGAAAACTGGTAAGTTCAACCTGTTCTCAGTTTTACAAAAGGTGAATAGCCCTCAAAAAATTTTTTTTTCGTGGGTATCCGGCTGATAGCTTAATAGTTGTTATTACGAGTAGCGCTTGAGGACCATGGTAACAAATTCAGTGTTAATTCCGTTTCGAGCCCTGGCTCGCCTGCTTTGTGAACTTCGTATAAAGTGGGTTCGGGTTCAGGTATGTAAACTACCTTCTCTCTGAACGGTCATCGCTAGAAAGATGTAAGAAAATCATCGAAGTTTGTGGAGCGTGTGGGGGGAACAAACAGCTGAACTCAATCAAGGAATCCAAACTGCGGAGGGAGACAACGGCTACGTTAGCATAGTTTGCATTCCTGGTTTAGGGAAGGGCACAAACGGCATCAAAAGATATATATCTTGCAAATGGTCCAATCTCAATGCTACACACTACGCGTCTGGTTTGTACGATGCAGACTTGATGCCACTACACCTGGTCCTCGGACATCTCCAGCGTCTATCACGGTTGCCCAACTTGCACAGTTCTAAAAGACAACCAGCATCGAGTAATATAGTGCGCGAAAAGCTTCAAAGCTCCGCAACGTTTTCTTTTTTTTTTTTATTCTTCACAACGGCTGATGTATTTAGCGTCTGTGTACCACTTAGGACATGTCCACTGTCAGTAAATTAAAGGTTACGTAAATTACATTTAGAGTTATAAGCTTACGGCAGAGGCACTCGTAATGACATTTGATGTTGCGTATGTGCAGTTTTATTTTATTGTACAGAGGGCGCTTCCACGCTTGAATCGACTGTGCATTAGGTGCGCTTCTTCCTGTCTAAATGTGCCATGCAGTTAAGTGTTGTTGAGACGCCAGAAGTAACTCGTCTTTGTTCGTATTGTTTAAAATAACTATCTGTCAGCACAAGAATCGAAACTCTAGAAAGAGTGTCCTTGTAACAGGTGCGAAACATGTGGAAATAAACACAGCTGTTTTGATGCTTTCTTTCTTTGCCCCGAGCACTCCTTTCTCTACTGAAAGGAGTTCGGGTTTCTATTAGAGCAAAACTCTTTATAAAAATGCAAACGTTTCATCTTCTTTTTTTCTTTTAAAGGCATCAGTTAGGTAGAGGATGGGACAAGAACCACGTGACTGAATTAGACACGACAGCATGCAAAAACTACGTAAGCGACACGAATTGTGCAAGAGGCCTACCAATTTTTTTCATGATATGTATCATTCTCTTAGCGTTCGAACGCTTGACGTTTTTAGCTCTATACAATGCCGCGAATACAATGCCGCGAGTATGTCATTGTCTCCAAGAACGCCAACACCAACTAAGCGTACACATTTGTCAAAGCTATGGGGATTAATCTATTCTATCGTCTTATCCTACATGCCAAAGTATTATTGGTGTTCTTAGGGCACGAGTATGATTAACAAGCGCAATACATTTCTCACACGACTTCTTTGCACACTGTACAAAATATTCGCTTTGCATCACTATTTGCATCATTAGACAGCTCAGCTTCTTCACCAGACTAGACACCAAGCACGGCACATCTACGCACACTAAATTTGAACACGAGTATTGGTTCTCTCAAAACGCAGAATAAATGACGTACACATCACTCCAGTTTCTGATTCATGGCTTAACGAGCGTCATCAGAGCAATATTGGCATATATAATGCTTACACCGGTAACATGTTTCTAGGTGAGCGCTACTAACACTAGAGATAAGAAAGCTTGACGTCGTCAATTGATTGTACGACTGCCACGGGCCCTACCAAAGAAGCAATGTAACGACGGTTATGTGCATATAGGCCAGCGTTCCTGCAGAGTATCAAGGAATTACTCAATGCGTACAATGTAACTTCAATTTCATCGCCAATGCAATAGCCCCACAATAATGCAACATATGGGCGTCTCTTTTCAGCAAATATACGCGGTACACGTCTGTAACAGTTGAAGGTTAGAGACTGCCATACACTTGGTAATAATTAAGTTGTACATTAAGTCCTATTTTTCAAACATAGATTTTGGGGCAGGACATTACGAGCTCTAATGAGAAAGTGCACCTGTCAGCACCTAGGTCGAAATCGTCAACGGCATATGCGGCAAGTTATGCCTTTTTAGTGCATTACAAAGTGTACGGCAGCCTTTCGCTCCAAGCAAAATGACGTGTGGCCCATATACACATATTCCAGCCCATATTCCAGCGCATACACGGCACATACCCGGATATCCTGGGAAGGCGTATGCGGGAATGTCCCACATGTGAGCCTCAAGGTGAAGATCCAGGTGGGCACGCTCCGCACGCGATGGGGAGGAAGAATTTCCCATTAACTTCGAAATTTTCGGGACGCGCTCTTCCACTCAAGATCACTGCCAACGTAGACACCTGATGCTTTAGCCTTAAATACATCGATAAACGAAGACAAAAACTGCTGACAGTAATGACTGACACCAATGAAGGTAAGCCAGATAGCAAATTATTTGTTTCTGCACGCGCGTACAGTCGGGTACTGGCACAGCTTATGAACTATCATTACTGTCATCCCCAAAAGATTTCAAGATCTTTTCGTGTACTTACAGAAAGATTTACCAGGGTTCGTTCCATAGGACATCGTGTGCATTTTACGGCAACTGGTAATTGCGCTTACTCTCTAAAGTTCCAATGAACCATCTTTTTATCACGAAAGTGCCGGAATGGAACAAATATATCCTCCGACGAACGAGCTTAAGAAGCAACATTAATAAATTCTGTTCTTTTCAACTAAAGATAGCGAAGGGTGAAATGATTGTCTCCTATATTTTGTTGCGACTAAGGACGAAACATACTCCACAACGTTGGCTAGAAATACAGTACGCTAACCTGAACATGGGCCTAAAAACAAAAACTAAAAATCGACTACGTATGACTATTTAATGATATTGCATTTTTCCGGGATCTTTTAGTAGTTCTTATCTTGCTCAACTATGCTTTTCGTATTACCTCTGCATAATATTACCACTTCTGAAGCACATCCTATAGTTTCTTTTTCTATATACTTCAGAACGTAGTGGACTGTGGAAACTCGAAGCTTATAAAAGCGTTGTTTGGTTTGGATTAACGTGCTTTGTGTCTTCAATTTATTAGTAGCCACTGCGGCTATCCCCTCACGAGTGTATGTAGTTATGCGATGCAAATTAACTCAGAGCTCAGAACGGCATATGTTTTGAAGGCTTATAAAATCATGTAAAGGTTAATGTACTTTTGATTTTCATTTGCTTGGCTGCCGTTGTACGTACGCCCTCCCGCCCTCCCCCGCCTTCCTTCCCATCCCGAGTGTTTGCAGTTATGCCATTCAAATTTAACAAACTCGGAGTTTAGTCGAGCAAATATTTTTGAAGGATTATGAAAACACGTTTGGGTTAACACGATATGTGTTTCCGCTTTATTAGCAGCCAACGTTGGTAATCGTCTTCCGAGTGTTTACAATTATACAATGCAAACTTAACGAACTCCGAGCCCAAAATATTTGAAAGATTATAAAAGCGTATTTGGGTTGGCGTGCTCTGCATTACTCTCATTACTAGCAGCCGTGTAGCTGACCCTCAAACTAGTGTTTTACAGCTGTACGTTGCGAATTTCGCAAGAGCAGCGATATCAGTATCAACTGAAAGCGCTGTACCTCACACGACACACCGTCTTTTACCGCTATCCGTCCTTGCTCAACTTAAATAATCCGGTGATATCCGATAATGGCGCACATGTATACAGTAAAGAGAAACCACCTTCTAACCTTAGGCAGTACACGGACACTATAGGGTTGGTAAGCTTGTCGCTTTTTCTACAAAAAATTACGTTCGCATTTTGAAAGTGTGGTCCCATCAAACCGGCTGTGAAGTGCTTCGCGTATTTGCATATTGATATGTTCACATCGACTAAAAACGTCCGCCGCGGACGCGTACTTCTACATACCGACGGCTACGAAACATCAGAGCTGCTCGCTCTAACGTTTTTTAGACACACTACGCATATTCCGAAGTATGGCGCCTCTTTTTTTATTCAGGAATCACTAACGCCGCTTTGTACCAGATTTCGGGCCACATAAGTTGGCGTTGCCAAATTGTCTCGCAATTCCCGCGTCAGTTTTACGCCGATGTCTCTGTCAGCTTGCCTTTTCTTAACAAGGATGTTGAATTTAAAAGACAAAGAACTATTGCAGAATCATAGATGTCCACAACGAATCTGTCTTCCCGTTCATCTGCAAATGCTATGAGTCAACAGGAGAAAAACGCTACTTCACGAGAATAGAGCTACCACAGAGGCGCGCATGCTTTTAAAACTATGGCTACTGAGTGATGGAAACTGTCAAACCAATCACATAGCAGGCGAATATTATCGGCATCATTTTATTCTTTTTTTTTACTCCCTTACAAAAAGAATGAAGGGAACACCGCACTTTCCAGTATTTATTATTGCCGTTGTGCTACGTTTTTCTTGTAACCAAATGTTCATTACTCTTACGCAGCCCACAAGGAGCAAACGGCAAACGGCTATTTCGCGAATCATGCGAGCACTCCGAATTTTCACCGTACCAAAAATTTTCAATGATATATAAACTCGCGACGCGTACCTTGATCACAACTTCCATTACAGAAACATATGATACCACGAACTAATGAGTAATGACGGCGCGAACTGACATCGTGTCCTGACATTCCAGGCTTTGTTTTTCATTTTGGTCATGAAATGAAGGAACAGTTACCGTATATCAAAGCCGTACATATATGCAGCGTGGGTGCAATATCTTTCCTATCAATAACGCATCGTAAAAAGATAACTGCTACGCCCGTGGTAGCAGCGTTAGCTCAGCGGTGTCAATGCAACTCGGAAAGCAGCCCCCTGCCGATTTTTAATGCATTCATCAATATCAATTGCATATTGAGTAGGGAAGCTTGAAACAAGCTCCTTTTTCTTCCTTGCATAATGCGTTGAGCTATCCTATAAACAGGTTATGCTGAAGTTTGTGATGAAGCCCTTCAGCGTTCAAATTTTTCGCCCAGAGTAAATGTGCGCTGTGTGTCACACCTGCCGAAAGAAGAACCTAGCTGCCAGCTTTTATATTAAGACACAGCGGCGGTCAGATTTCGGTGTCCTAGTTCTCAAAGAAGCATGACTCGCGAGTGTCGAGACAGTGCGCTAGTAGGCTGGGGAATTACACCATCCCTCGGCATATTTCCAGCAGTTTCTCTCGGAAAACTATGTTATAATTTAATTTGGCGCTTTGTAGAGTGCCCAGTCTTTAATATAAAAGCCACGTGTCGTGTTTTACAGAAGTGGGCGTCGGACCAACCTCATAATGATAGCTAAAAGGGCGAGGCCACTTCGACTGAATACACTTCATTCTGAGCGCATGAGACAGTAATGCTGAGATGTAGCCCAACGTGGGAGCATGTGCTGTGGGAATTGCAGTGGCGTGATTTAACGACCACGTGGAAGATTGCACTAGCAATAAATGCTTTAGAGTAGAAAATAAAGAAAAAGAAAAGATGTCTACCTGAGTGAACGAAGGCGGGCAGGTGACGAAACCAGCTGGACAAGCAACGAATTACTGAAGACAGCGAAATGCAAAACAAAAGAAGAAAAAAAAAAGACGGCGCTGGTTTTCACAAGGTGTATTCGCAGCAACATCAAGTATGCTTATCTGGGATGCATATGTTCTTCAAAAAAAGAAAGAAGAGAAATGAACAATATTATGCCGGTCGAAAAAAGGCACGAGGAGGACACCACGGCGATGAAATGGAGCTCTCGGTAAAAGATAACGAGGTTATTTAGCTGCCCAGTATTTCCATAGATATGTTAAAGTGCGTCTCCTTTCCTAATGCTCTGCGCGAAAACGTCAGCATCCAGCAATCCTCGAAAAATAAAGGCATTCATAAAAAAAAAAAATACGCTAGACGACGACGACGACGATACACAGATGACGTCATGAGCTCTTATCCGTCAACGACTTTGTAACCGCCATTGTGTAAAAGCTACACTCTCGAAGAATGTCAGTTTCTTTTTTTGTCATATTGCTTCCATGCCAAATGCTCCAAAAGAACTTTGAACCATAGCTTCTTTCTAGATCATTTTTCGTCATGCTTATGCATCAATTGCGGCCCGTCCTGCATACAGAAACCTGTCTGTGTATGTTATACGAAAAAAAAAATGCTTGTATTCTTCCTCAGTCGTGTTGGTTTTGTAGTGCGGCACTATTAGATGAAATTAAGTGACATTTCTTGAAAATTATGCCCACGCAATCGGCTTATCTACGATTAAAAAAATCACCTGTTAGTCACATGAGAAGGAGGTGTTAATTTTTGTAGAGCTACACATCAGTTGTTTAAGAAAGAAACGCCCATGGTCCCTTGGTCTCCTTGAGGCACAAGCTTTGTTCTCTCAACCCGCTCCTCCAGCAGTTGTGTTACCTTCTAATGTTTCTACAGCGCACAACACTAAAGGAAGGTGTCAAGTGCGGTGTTTATAGTTTCTTCTAACTAAATTCGAGGCGTGAATTTCGCAGTGAGTTGGGAAAGCCAATAAAAAGTGAAGTTTCGTGAACTCTTACTGTGTGCAAGTGAAGGTGCTACGCGTCAGTTCAAGTGCGCTTTTTGTACGAAGAAATTTTAAGAAGGCTTGTATATACCACGCGTTCAGCTACACTTAACAATGTGCTAACATGGCCGTTATTAATCTTCTCATTGAGCGCTGAACGCGAGGCGATAAGGCATCGTTCTTAGGTCATTTTGTGGGAAAGTGCCAGTTCAAAACGTGCGCTTCGTATAGATCACCTTGAGCAAGATTTGACGTAAATGCAATCGTCGGGTCAGTGTCATGCCTGACGTCGTAGCTAATGATTCTCATGGCGCGATGTTATTATGTCACTACGACTCGCCATTCTTCATTCCATTATTGTTGATACGACAGAATGTAGTCAGGTGTCTAAGAATGTTCAGCGGCTTATTACTTCTTTGCTGTTCGAATTTGTACGCACTTAAAACCCGGCCTCGAATAATTCGCTAGGTCTTTTCAGAGCAACAGTGATGACGAGTGCTAGCACGTTCACTCACACGTTTCATGTTTCTCCCCGACTTCAAAAACAAAGCAAAAAAAAAAATTCTTTCTGTGAGTCTCAAATGTCGACGTTCAAACAAGGAAGACTCGAAATCAAGGTTTTTGTAATTAAATAGCTTTAGTAACAAAAGAATACAATGCAGAAAAAAATCATGCAAAAATGGTCCAAACAAGCAGTAACATATTCAGTGGTTATGAATGACAAAAAAAAAAAAAAGGCGGCGCTCGTTAATTACATAACAAAACAAATATATCGGCACGACCCAAAAATAATGAAAAGCAAATGATTATTGGTAGAAAAAGAATAAGAGGAGTTAGTAATGAGTTCCAAAAATGCACAAATAATACAAGTCATTTGAATTCAACGGTCACTGGGAATGTTTCTGCCTCACGAAAATACACATTTGAAGCGAAGTATATGCTCTCGATATCTATAACGTCATATCTTCCCTGTTCACAGTACCATATCTTTTAAAGGAGTCCGCATCCTATTTTGGGTGCTAGCACAATAAAGATTCACACTATTATTTAAATAAATTAAGCTTTAAATTTAAGATATATCTTAATGACACACACGATAAAACCGGCTCGCTATAAATATAGTGATTACAGTTTTCTCTTTGTACACTGTGACTAGTACAACATTGTGAACCCAATCTCTTGTTTTACGCTTTTTTGTTTCGGTTCTGACAGCTGTCTCTTTGGTGTCAACATGTATTCGCTATAACTGTACTAGCTGGCTGTACTTTGGAGTATCCCGCAGAGTTCACAAATATCCGTTCCCCGCAGTTCCTCGCAAAGGCAATCCAACGAATGGCACAACCACAGCGAAGGTAAGCGCGAAACGTCGGAATGCACTGTATCAACAAGGACAGCTTCCACACATTATAGACAATGAACTCGTTAAAAAAAAAAGGAACATTAAACGCGCACTCGAACACCCCTGAAGACGACGTCTTGAAGCGTATGGTTCCCGTTCTGACGCCCAGCAAGTCCAGCGCTCTGCGCAAAGGACTTTTCTAATCTATAATAGACTCATCTATCACACCGATACAGTATCGTCGCCTCATATAGATTAAAAGCAACGCTGCGCCGATACGCCGAAGCACGATTATGATAGCGACACAATCGGACAGTCGAGTTATACAAAACGAAAGAAAAACCAGAAGGAAAAAAAATATCATTCACTAAACACTCAATGCTTGCCTAAATAACCTTTTTTTTTTCTTCATCACAAACTAGTGGGGGCGTCGTTTCCCGCAGGAAACGCGATTAATGCAATGTACTGAAAATATTGTCCAAGCCTTCGCACTTGCTTGCTTGCGCTGCAGCATGCTGTGTACACTTCTCGAGCACACACCGAGATTCACCTAAGGAAACTTGAAGCGTTTTCTCGACTGTTCCAGTTCATCATTCACGGGATACCTGTGGGAAAGAGCAAACAAGAGACGCGAGGATTGTAAACGACAGTACGATAGAAAAAAAAAATGCGACTTGACACATGCATACAGAGGTCAGTACTTATATGCCTACAGAATGTGCGCAGGTTTCTAAGACAGTGTTATTGCTCAATACATAACTAACAGCAATACACATTTAAGCCAACGCATGTAAGACAACGTGACACACATGTAAGCCAACGTGAGCGCTTGGGTTACTTTGTTTCAACAGTTATTTCGAGATTTACAGCACTTAAGCGTCAATTGAAAGATGAATGTTCGATAATGACAACCGGAATCTCGTTGGTGGTATTAGAGATTACTTATGACGAGAAATTATTTGGTAAACTAGAAATATCTACACTTAGTAAGCTTAGAGCCCAATATCAATAAGACCAGCATTATTTGTGGACAGGGTTCATCGGTTTGTTGGTACTTACCGTCAGCCGAACGATGCAAACTTAGACAGGGACGAGAAAGCAAGACACTGGCTTTCGTGTCCTTATCAAAATTAGCACTACCCCGGTGACACGAAAAAAAGCACATAACATACTAATGGGCCAGAACAAATTCCCTAAAACTGAAGAATAAAAGCCTACAAGAGAAATGCTCAAAATTTTCGCTCAGGCTTACCCGCGGCGGAGGTTCCCTAAACAAAGTAACCACCGATACGACAGTGAACCATCAACATTTCAAAGCTCCCGAAGGTCCACAATTTCTCTACTTTTCCCAACAATGACACGCTAGTCTTTTTTGCAGTGGTTTGTGAGGCTTCTTTGTGTCATATGTTCTTCCAATATTTGCTTTTCTTCGACTGTTCTTGCCATGGCAAAGTTTGTGTGTTGCTGGCTGTAACCTTTTGCCATTTCTCTAAAGCATTTTGTGTACCTAAGGTCTAGCCTGTGGAACCCAACTGTTGATCCGAAGGTCGCGGCGGCCCCATTTCGATCGGGACGAAATCCAGCCGCCGATGCCCGTGTAGTGCACGATGTCAGTGTGTGCTAAAGAATGTGCGCGATATTTTGGTGGCACAGCGAATTTCACAGTGTTTTCCTTTTCCGTTTTCACAGTCTGAAAACGAAGCACAGCACTACACAACATACTGAATGTCAATACAGGCACAGAAAGGCAAAATGAAAGGTCCACTCGCAGGTGCTATGTATTTAAGGCACTGACATTGCATGCTAGATGCGGCGAGACGATTGGCGCAGTGAACGGCACTGTTGCCAGGGACATACTATTAGCACTTTCATGTATCACGTTAAGATGAGCTACAATCAATATTTATACCAGAGTGCGTCACTAGGTTACCTAGAACTACAAACTCACGAACGTCGTCTCTTACATAGAATGTTAACTTCAAGCATACCTGCCAACTTTCCCGAATTTTCCGTAAAATGTCCATATTCCGACCCGCCTTACAATTGTACGAATTTCTGCGTAATCTTTACGGGACGCTTGTTTTAGTCTCGAAGAAAATGCTAAAATTTCTTATAAAACCAAAATGTTTCTTCGCCGCAGTACAACACTGTAATGCAGTGAAGCGTAACAAGCGTAGGCAGGGACCACATGTTTTCACGGGACTCGGCACATATCTTGTACCATCATTAAACACGCGAGTACGCGTGGTAGCGTTACGAGTGTCAGCTTTACTGGCAGGCATCCAGAGGTGCCTACGATGTTGCTGCAGCCCTAGGACACAATGAACTATAATTAAAAAAATGAAGATTCAAGCCCGTTCCACGCTGTGAAAACCGGGGGAACAGTGGAGCTGTGCATTTATCGGTAATTGTGACTGGACTGGCGAGGGGGCGAAGGTCATTATCACTATCATGTGTCACTATAACTATCGCTGTCACTATCACTAACATGTAGCAGTAGGCCGAGGGCAAGGGAAGTAGACTGAGGGCAAAAGGGTCCGCTTTTCCCTAGTCACCTGAGACAGGAGAAGGCAGACAAGGCTCTTTCTTTCTTTCTTTCTTCCTCTCTTGCGTTTTCGAATAATTCCTCTAATCATCATCATCGTAATCATCATCACGCTATCTTAAGTGCACCGCAGGACCAAGGCCTCCCTCAACGATTTCCAATTTACCCTATCCTGAGCGAGCTGGTTCCACTTTATGCTCGCAGAGTTCTTACTTTCATCGCTCCATCTAACCTTTTGCCTGCCTCCATTGTGTTTTCGTTCTTCTGGTATCCACTCCTTCGCTCTAACTGTCCATCTGTTGTCTGTCCTCTGCCTGTATCGGTGTCCTCCGCAATGTAACATTGGGCTTGAGCTAAGAGTGCAGGCAGTGAGTGGGTAGAGGGCAGGAATGGGTTGGCTTTTCCTTCTTTCGAGACAGTGGCCTACGGGGACGGACATGGCGACCCCCTGAACAGCTCCGCTATTAATGCACCTGTTTCCCCTGCGTCTCTACTGACAGTGATGCTTCGCCGCAGCACGCTTTTGTTATGCCCTGAAGCGCGATGACAGTGAGCAGGCGCCGCCGGTCTTCACGAGAGGCCGCACAGTTAGTGCCTACATTACACATGCGCGTACTTGCGTGGTGCCACCAACATTACTGGCAATCGTTCAGATCTCTCCATGACGTAGCTCCGGTCCCGAAAAACAAGAAATAGAGCATACGCGAGTTTTATTTTGTAACATCTGTCTACACTCCACCGCTCCCCCCCGCCCCTTTTCCCGTAGTCAGTGTACGCATCGGAACGTATTCACATTGGCACGCATTCCGTGAGGACTTAATGTTTCAGCATTACCAAACGCAAAGAGCACCTCCAGAAAATATACATATTTCGCAATTTACAATTCTGCGTCGCATACGAACCCGCCGCGGTGGTCTAGCGGTCATGGCGCTCAAATGCTGACCCGAAGGTCGCGGGAAACAAATCCTGGCCGCGGCGTCTGCGTTTCGAGTTGGGCGGGATCCTATAGGCCCGTGTGCTGTGTGATTTCAGTGCACCATAAAGCGCTCCAGGTGGTCGAAATTTACGGAGCCGTCCGCTATACGGCGCCTCTCATAACCATACCATGGTTTTTTGGACCTAAAATCCCAGATATTATTATTGTGTTGTAAAGTACGTTACAAAATTTCGCACAAGAAAAGGAAACATAATTCATGTTAGTCCAAGAAGCCTGAAATTGGAACTATGTTTTCCGGAATAAAACAGGGAGCCGGTGTCTCAATTAAGGCGTACGGTTATCGTGAAAACTTGATGAACTGCTAGCACACTGCTCAAATAGTCGTTCGAACTTTTTGTTCTAAAGCTCTTGGCAGCAATATGTGCGGCTCAGATTCACTTCTGAGCTGTTCCCACAATGGCCTCGTTGAAGCCACTATCCTAGCGATACGTTCTTTAGCAGGCCTTTCCAAAGACATCCGTTTTGCGCCCGCTGACACCGTATTGCGCCAACAAGTGTTCCGGTTTCATAACTTCCCCGACTGCGCTCCATTACCCCAGACATACATTTTCCCCTTGAACGCATGGAATCACCCAAACCATGACCGCCAGCCTGCCGCTATCGTTGAATAGTAGAGAGAGAGAGATCATTTCATCGCGTCACCATCAATGTAGAGGACATAAACAGGTACGGAGACGTTTAAGAAGACATGAAGGACTGTGCAGAGAGCTAAGGAGTGAAAAAAAAATTACTCCATCTCCCGCTAAAGGGAACCATCTGTGGATGCGAAGCAGCGGGGAGATGGTTAGCTTGAGCGGGAGATGGTGTAATTTTATTGAGAGGACGAATCAGAATGTATAAAAGAGAGAACACGGTGGTCTACCGTCGCGCCTCTAACCTAAGCTGCTCTCTCTCTCTTTCTTTATTCTTTTTCCATCCCTTTCTGTCTCCCTTCACCCCTTCCCCAGTGCAGGGTAGCAAACTGGATATTTTCCTTTCCGGTTAACCTCCCTGCCTTCCGCCCATCATCTCTCTCTCTCTCTCTCTAAGCTGCTTCGCATTATCGCGCGCGGAGTCGCAGGTGTTGGCATTCGTTGCGCAATCCGGAGAGGAGAGGAGCATCGGAGAGGAGAGGAGGAATGCCGAGAGGACAGGAGATGAGACAAGGAGAGGACGGGGAGGAGGATGCGCATGCGCAGTGCGGGTGTGGACGCCGCACGGCGGATGGAGGGAGGGATGGAGGGTGGGAGAAAGTGACATAGCCCCGACCATAAGTTGATTCGCATCTAAAATGTAAGGCGTAAAGACGAAGCGACAGCAAGACAGCACTGCGCATTAGAGAGCGAGTGGAAGTGGCAGATTCCGTGTTGACGCTGAGAGGAACTAATGTCGTTGGACAAAACGTTTGGGTGGTCTACAAGGTAGATAGCTGGTCACCGGCTTGAAATTACATGACGGATATGGCGTTCTAGTCGAGCAGGTACTTTTTATTGACACCGCTTGAGCAGCGTGCAGCTGCCGCGGCCGAAATTCCATGTCTCGCTGCAACCTTGTGCCGCGCGGCAGAAGAACATAGCTGCTGAAACATCCGGACATTCGATAACTCATTCTTAAGATGTGCCATGAAGCTCTAATTGTTTTATGGGCCTACTGCAATGCAGAAGTCGAATTGAAATTTGTACTTTCTAATGAGGAAATGTATCAGAGAAATTTCAACAGAAACTCAGATCCATGTTCCCACATTTAAATAAAAAAAAACGAAACTCTTGGAAACTTTCGTGGACGCAGCTCAGTATGGGCGCTCCGGAAAATTTGCTGTCACAGTGGTCAGCGAGAAGGGCGATCCTCCTATCTGCGGCCTCGGTAGGCGCTGTCACAGCAGACGTGGCTGAGCAGGTGGCGGTTGCGTTGGCGATGCAGGATTCTACGAGGCCGTATATCTACACTGACCCACGCGCAGCCGTGAGGACTTTCGCTTCCGGAATGATTGCGAACCAGGCCGCGGCGCTTTTGAGAGGCAAGTCCAGCGCTAATTCCGATGCAGTGCACTATATCACGTGGTTCCCCGCACACATGGGCGACAGCGTGCTGCCGGGCCACCCGAATCCCAATGAGATTGCTCACCGCCGTGCGCGAGAACTCACGCGCCGCGACGGCGGTACGTCTTCATTGGATCCGGAGGAAATCGGCCACCGCGACCCTTTACTAACGTTCCATGAGATCGTCTCCCACTATAAAGAGGAACGCAGGCGCTTCCCGCCTCCGCACCCAAAATTATGTAGGTCTCAAGCTATCACGCTTAGCATGCTTCAGACGAGGTCATATCCCTCGCGCGCTTTCCTTAGCAGGATTAACACCGAAATTGATCCACGATGCCCGGATTGCGGGGAGGAGTTCAGCACTGTAGCACACATGCTCTGGCAGTGTCCTGCGTTACAGGACACGTCCCTCATCTGCGAACAGGACTGGGACGAGGTCATCACGAGTTCAGAACTCAAGCACCAGTCCGAAGCCGTCCAGAGGGCCCGTGAAAGAGCGGAGAGGCTTGGCCTCCCGATTCCGACATGGGAGCAGCCAGCGGCGAACCGGAGGCCCCAGCGGGGATCCCCCGGCTAGTGCCTCAGGACCTAAATAATGTGCAGTGTCTGCCTGTCTGTCGGATCGCCATGGTCTTTCTACGCTTGTTTACTCTTAAGGCCGCAAGATGAACTCGAAGATGCACATTTCAATGAAAAAAATATATACATTAAATATTCAGTTGCCTAGATCGATATTTTTGCGAAATTGTACGAGTCATTAGTTTATATACAGGCAGACGAGGGTCATGTAGACCTATGCCACTCCAAGCAAGCCGTTCCGCTATGACTGATCTATATAAGCCTGCTTGCCCATATCGCCACGGCAATGTTGAGATTACCTGACGGGCAACCTCTGAAAAAACCAGAAGAAAGCGCATCTGTATCCTTGTACTCTCTCTTTCTTCGTCTTATCCCACGTTTTTCGAGCAGTTTCAAAACGGATTGTAAACTCGCCCAACAATCTAATCTTCTAAGTTGCATTTCTGGGTTGCGTCTCAAATTTGCACAGCTTCCATGCTCCAAAGTGTGCTTAGCAAGACATTTTACAGATCATGTTGATCCGTAAAATGTCTTGTTGATCTAGATAAGTTAAAGCCAGTTCCACGCCAGTGACACCTATAAACAGCGGAGCTGAGGCAAGGGTGTCAAGTTCACTGTCACGTACCAAAACGTACGTACCAACATCATCATCACTATCGCTATCACGTTGCAGTGAGTTGATGGCAATGATATGGATAGTGCGCAGAGGCCAAGCTCGGGTCCGCTTTTCCCTTCTGCATAACCCAAGACTGTCATTTCTTTCTTTCTTTCTTTCTTTCTTTCTTTTTGTCATCCTGTCTTTCTTCACTATCATGTAGCACTGTCATTATCATTGTCATGCAGCAGTGAGCACAGGCAAGGGTGCGCGTAGTGGGTCGTGGGCAAGCTGGGGTCCGTGTTTCCCTAATGCGCAACTTGAGACTTTTCTATCTATCTATCTATCTATCTATCTATCTATCTATCTATCTATCTATCTATCTATCTATCTATCTATTCTGTCCTTCGCATTATCACTGTCACGTAGCAGTGTGGGTACTGGGACAAGGGTAAGAGAGGGTACGCTTATCCCTACTGAGTGACAGCTCCGCTGTTAACTGAGAACACCACTCCATGCGGTTTTACCTCAATCTTAAACAGCTCCGCTGTTAAAATTTTGACCTCGCGAACAGTAGCAGATAGCCAGGGTAGCATCAAAACTCATCTGCGCCTTCCCTTTGAAGTTTTCTTTGCTGAGCAACCGGCGTAGTTTCTCAGTTTTCGAGTGTCGCTGAACATTTCTTTTTTTTTAACCTTTAAATAAAGCCAAACATTCATAGCATGCCGACAAAGAAGCAAAGCACACGATACCCATCTAGAGGTAGTCAAGCGTAAGCCAAAACGCAACTGCTGGAGTCCTGCCATCAATTTTAATTTCCCCATCTTAAAAGATGCCACCTTATATGACCGCGTCGTTTTCTGTTTGTTTAATATCTTTTTACTGAACGCCTCAGTGTGTGCTGTTAGTATTTGTCATTTGCAGGTAATCGTAGTATATGCGTTTCGTTTCTGTTGTCACGTTTAATGTATCGCGGCGTGTCGAATGTATCGCACCCTATTTACAGTTTGAGTTTATCGTTCTGTGTCAACCGAGCTATGTGTGAATAAATCATTTCATCCCGGGAATCAACTCAACAAGGAGAACGAAGAGGCGTTTTGAAGAGGAGCGTTTGAGACGTGGGCTGTCAGGGACGTGGATAAGCCGAGGAGGCGTCGACCATAGCACAGATGCTCGGAGCCAGGTATTCCTCATCCTATAGCGTGCATGTCGAACTACATATACTTCGAGGCCTTTCCGACCGACAGGGCTTTCGGGAACATCTCTACTATGGTCTGCGTCTCATGTGGCATCGTTTCGAGTGTTCTCTTTATCGTAGATGTATTCTCACCTCTCCCATCTTGTTTTTGGCGAATTCAATGCGGACTCCACCTCGATCTGAGGAGAACAGTACACAGCCCTGCAAGGCATTCATAGCATGTGTTGCAAGGCGGACGTCCTGCAAATAAGCAAAGAGAGAGGTTCACGTTACCCCGCAACTCGCGTTTCAAGGCTCGCTCGTCAGCAGGCACACTGGTAATGTAAATCGATGCCGCTACTTTATTACAAAGCAACGCTGTCCGCCTGAAAGCGAGCAGTGGACAACTTTAGATAAGTTTTAAAGTGGACGAGACGATCGTTCTGTGCTGCACACTGATCATCGTTATGGTTTGAATAAAATATTATAATCGTGCCCGCTTGTCATGCGACATCTGCGAACGTTGCGTTATGTCTACATATAATATTGCTGTTCGTATATTTACTAACTCCCTGTACCCCGTCTAAGATCAGTGACGTTTCTATGGACATGTGATATAACGGTAGCATTCCGAATGACTGCGTGGTGCTTCTATATATTATAGTTTTATTTAAGACAGCGTTGCTCGCCATAATTGTTGTATACTTTTTTGGATAGCGAATGTATGTCTGATATTGTTCCATGCGATATATTGCTTATTTTGGTTGCCTAATTTCGAACCTTTTGATATTTAATTTTGCAAGATGGCTGTACTTTAAACATTCGCGTTTAGCATGTATTACAGCATTACAATGCCGATTCGTGCGTTTTGCTTAAGATGTGATTGTGAAACGATGTCAGGGGCCACGATAGTTCGGCACGTTTCATTTTTTCTTATTTCTGATGATTTCAATTCCGGACATGGGCATACATTTGTCAGCAAAGAAAAAAGAAGGTGCACTAAAAGTATTCTTGTCGCTGAGGCACCTGTGATTGCTTTGATAATTTACTAAAAGCAGCATATAAAACAATAAGTGTGCGAAAGCAAATATCATGCACGAAAGTAAAGAAAAACTGCGCAAGGTAGGCGTACGCGACAGTGAAACTAAAGACGTGGCAGCAGGACTCCTCTTCCAGCTGTGGCTCTTTAACTAACCCAGTGAGTGCAGAATAATTGTGAAGCTTCGGCGCGTGGATCAAGACGATCCTCACCGTAGATAAATTTGATCAATCAAGCAGTAAAAATAATATCCCGAGATCTGCCTGTTCAGTGACAACTGAGCACCTCTCAGAGCAAATAAAAGAAGCCTATAGACAATGCTGTAGCTGTTACACATTGTTTTGTCCTGGTGCTGTCTAAGTGCTGTATGTGCCACGTGTATTTTCTAGTGTCCGATGCTCATTGTTTGATACGTTGTCTGATACTGCTTTTTAAACTCCCTATGTTGTATATTCCACGCACTTGACAGCCAAGTAGTAGCCGGCGCCTTATTTGCTTCAGTATCTCTTTCTGATATATGAACAACAAATGTACCTCTGTTCCTCGCTGTAACCCTATCCATGGTTGAAACAGCATCGTTTCCTAGTCGAAGGAAACAGGCTGCTGTACAAAATAGTTTATAGCCAATAAGAGCGGCAGATGGGCTTTCTTGTATGACATAGTCTATCTTGCTGTAATCTAAAGATGCTAATGTATGTCACTGTTTCTTTTCAATCGATTATACCGGTGCAATTTAGAACTTTAAAGTTACAGGCAGGATTGACAAATCACGAAATGAACATATTGTTTGAACGTAATGCTGTGTTGTGAGATTTCCCTTTTTCTCTGTGTCCTTGTCCCTGACGTGCAACAACAAATCAGGATCTGACAACCCACCTATTCCTTCACAATCGCATGTGAACATAGTTCGCATCAGTGTTTGTATTCTAATCTCACTAAGCTGAAAAGTTATCTGCGTGCGCTGTCCTAGTGCTCTTTTGCGTGGTGGTATCTTCTGACCACATCATAACATGATGCTGTGAAGCAAGTTCGGGTAGAGTAAAAACCCATAACATTCCGTCCTTAGAAGAATACTTTTGTTAATTGTGCCTGTGCATGTGGTGAAAAACGTAAAAACATATAGATGCACTGCATCGTTAAACAGTTCTTTATAAAAAGCAAACCATATCTGTCATTTAAAACGTCCTTGTCCCCTTCTTGGCTTCTGCGCAAGCAATCATCTCAACGTCTCAAAGGGCTGATTCTTGGTGATACACCGAACAAAAGCATTAGGCATGCTCGCTTCACTATTCTGTGTCTATATCGCTTTTTTTTTTCTTTTTGATTTGGAGAAAACACGCGTAGCGCTCTGTTTCTTCGTGTGCGTTCTCCATCAGTAACAGCGGCAGATCAGGCGTGGTCAGCTATGCTTTTGGCGCTCTCTAGAACCTGGAAGGGTTCCACGAAAACTTTCTCAATGCCACTCACCAGGAGTTCGCTCTATTGTAACGTCACTAGGCCGCTCTGTTGGCACTTCATACTTACCTCTGAATAAAAAGTGTTTACGAGACGCTGCTACGATCCCACTCTGTTCAACGTAAAGAAGAGCCACCTGCTTTACTAGACCTTCGCCAGGCAAATATATCTTGTTCAAGTTACGCTTTGAAACGCATTCTCGTAAAGGCGTTGCATCAAATATACGCACGTACGTGCGCACGAAATAATTGATACCTCGTGACACTTAAGACTGTTGCCTTATTTCGATGGTTATATGCGATAAACAAAATTGTGGGTATACTTGTGAGCGAAATATGGAAGCATGCCAAACAGCGCAAGATGGGCTCCTTACGCAGCCAAATCAGTTGGAGTCAAACCCCGTAGCTTTCCTGATGCTGCCCGCAAAATAGAGGCTTCATCCGAATTTATGGAACCTAGATCCCGTGTTTGGCTGTCTGCGTAGCGGCAGCGTGTGCAAGCAAGGGAAGCAGGCAAAATGCAGGTTACATGCAGCACACAACAAAGAAGGCGTTCGTTGCAAAGGGGGAAAAAAAAGGCTGCTACGAAAAGAAGCGAGCGCATGTACGACAAATGATGCGGCAAACACGGAACCGAGGTTCTCGTTTCAGTATTACTTCTCCTGAGTGTATCTATCGGCGAGGCTCTTACGGCCTCAATTTCTGTGGTAATGTGTACGACTCATATTCTCCAAGATGTGTACAGATGCAGTACTTACTTGATATTCGACAAAAGCTACGGGAGCGCCACCTTTATTGTGCATACGCAAGCGGCAAAAACCCGGGAAACTGAAATTAGAAAATAATGGTCCCCGTGAGTGCAGTCGCCCCCATGAAATCTGCTTTAACATAACCCTTGGCCCGCTAGCTGCAAAACATGTTAATACGGAAGCTTGGCCCTGGCAGCGACTCTAAAGCACCCTATGCAGTGCCAGTCACTGTACTAACGAACAAATTGATTGGTCTTTTTTCGTGCGATTGAATGAAGTATTTCGTATCAGATGAGCAAAAAACTGCCGTGTCTTAAAGGGCCCCCCACCAGGTCGCATTGCAAATCCTCATTATGCACGGAGAGCTGTGTCATCTAGGATGACCCTGCCACAGTGGTCTACTGGCTACGGTACTGGCTATGGTCGTGGTTTTGGGACGCAAAACCCCAGAAATCAATCAAACGATCAATCAGTCAATAATCATCTAGGCTGCGCTTTAGAGAATATTTAAGGCGGTTTGTATTTCAGCAGATGGAATAAATTCAACTGTCCTTCGGCCCAGCATCCAGAAGACAAGATTCTCTGCCAGCGCAGTCCTCGACTCATGCGCTAAGACTAGTACGTGCAAGCTGCGCGTCTTCCCTACCTTATTCCAAAATAGAGAGCCGAAGGACGGTGTCATCTACACGTAACACTCACGTAACGAACCCCGCCTCCTTCTTCCGCTCGTTGTCTTCCTTATTTCTTGCAGGGCGAATTTGTAGTGTCAGCATGTCGCGTTCCTTACGTGAAGCCTAATTGGCATCACGTGTCATCATCAGCGGCGTGTCAAGCGATGCGTCTTGCGTGAGGTGTCTGTGCGTGCGACCTTGATTTTCCCTCGAAGTGCAGATTGTTGGAGAAGGGAGCTGGCCAGGCGGCAAGCTGTTTGAAATTTTGACCGTTTACGCGCTATGCGGACGTTTCACGCTTTGTGAAGGCGATCTTCACCGCGTGTGGAGTATGCTTCTTCGCAATGGCCAAACCTGGTGAGGGCCCATTAACGCAGAAGCACGATTCTGTACTGTTGCGCATTCTTAAGCAGAACGATGCACAATAATAGTCAGGAGCAAGACAAGGCTTTAGATCTGAAAGTTCGAAAATTCACGATTGCTTTGCATGAAATTCAGTGTTGGTCTTTCTCTTAAGAGGACCTGCTGAGTCCCTAAAACTTCTCAAATGTAATGTCATTGACGCTCTGTATTGCGGCTACGGTAGCAAATATGCCTGTAAGGGCTTCTCAGCCAATGCAATTTGTTCGCCATGAGTAGTCATCTGCCACACTATCCACACATTGTCTAGAGTAGCAGCTGTAAGCAAGCGTCCAAGAGAAGGATATCTCATGCGTACTAGCACAATGTCTACAGGCATGCACACAGGGTACATAACGTGTGAGTCACAACAAGCGTCGAGAATAGGCTGGTTTCACGATCTCTGACGTGCAATCCAACGAGTGCTTCACTACAGTTAGTCAAGAGCGGAGAGAAGAACGTCAGAAAAGGCGTGTAAAGAGCAAAAGTGACGTTACGGGTGTTTTGTTCGCAGCACAATGCACAACACGATATAGAAAGCGTCGTAGCCGGCACATGGTGTAATTCAATCATTCCGAAACCGAACGTCGTTCTCGGTAGGTGATGTGTTCATTCTTACAACTCCTTACGTGCTCTGACGCACAGTACGGCGCAGCCTTCGGTTCTCTGCTTAGTTCATTTGCGCCAAACTGCTCATGCCCGCTACAACGCTTTCGTTTCACAACACCGACACAACACGGAGGAGCGAAACTAGCACCATTTCAGAAATTCAAGAAATAGGATGTCGAGCCTGAACCACGTCTAAGAGAGCACATGAAATGTGACGGAAGTGACGAGGGACAGCTGGAGTGCACGACCGATCTGTGCAATGTGATAAGGCATCGCATTTCTGGGATTCTGGAGAACATGTCGTTGGGGAATGCAACTGATAGTACATGACTCGTGGCGAGTGCGTCTCGCCCCCCCCCCCCCACCCCCCCCCCCCCCCCAGGCAAGCAAAAGGTTTTATTCTCTAAGCTTTGTCAAGCGAAATTTTACGAATTAGCTAGGAGAGGTGCTCCTATGCATACAGGGCTGCTGTAAAGAAATTCTAAAAAGCTCCGTCAAAAGCATTAAGCACTGCCATAACTGCGAAGGCTTACTACATGGGAAAAGCATCTCGGCTTTCTTGCTATAGTTCCATAAGCGTGTGCCATCCTCGTCATCATAGACGTCATTGTACTTAGTTCAACGTGAGGCAACAAACCCGCGTACCTCCGGTAACTGCTGGCACGTTTAGACAAAGCATCTGCGTTCATATTTCTAAATACCGCGATATTTTGATCTCCTCAACCCTCCCCCTTCGACTACATCAACGATTTTCTTAATCTGACATGTCATGACCACTCTGTCATACGATGTGGCCAGCATAACACCATTAAATCTTTTCGTTCTCAGCTTGTCTGCTGTACAAAAATGCATCTCTACTCTGCTCGCAACCGTGTAGGCTTCATGACGAACAATTCTTAAGTACAATGTAAGTAGTACATAACCTCATAGAGCCTTCTTGGTGCATACTGAGTGCAATTAGCTCTCGCATGACAGTCCAGCTACCGGGACGAATACAGATACCGGATAGATACCGGACAGTACAGTACAGATACTGGTACAGATACCGGACAGTACGGATACCGGCAGGTGTCCGTCATTTCGAAACGTGACTTTTTGACATACTCGTGTCTTCCTTTTGATTCCTTCTTCCATTAGTTTCAGAAATTTCCGCTTTCTACCGTATTGGTTGTACATAAAGGCTCAAATGCGATCGAAAAAGAATCAGAAGTGCAACTCCCCTAAATAAGTTCTCGCTTCAAACATTAAGTGTTTCCACTCTTCAGCGGAATTGTGCTAGACAACTTGCGAAAAATCATCTTTATCCATTTTTAAACTTGCACTAGAACTTGCGAAGGCATTCTTGTAGCACAACCTAGATTCCATTACTCGCACTGCTTGCCACATCAAGCATTCCGAAAGAGTGTGCCATGAAACGTGTCATATCTAACTGTTGTGAGCATAGTGTAAGTGAAACATACCACGGTACTCCTTCACCGCGGCGGCTTCCCAAGACACAACAGCAAGAACCGACGTTCAACAGCTGCCTAGTGCGCTAGCTCTCATTTATGTTGTATTTTTTCGGCACTCATAGTAATTATGCGACCTCTCCATGATTCTCAAGCGCAAGCATGACAACGACTGTTGGCCTGACGCTCTCGAAAGTATTGTCATCAGTATTCTCAAATGTCGATTGGTGTCGCTACAGGACCAATCAGCCAAAAATGACGACGACGTGGTAGCCACTGTAGCCGCACACGTAGTAACGGGCCAGTATGTTACATATCGCTCGGATTTATTTGTCCTCTGGACACAAATCACTTGTCATGCTATCACTACGCGACTACAGCTAAAGCACTATCCAGAAACCCAATCTGTGCGCCCTTGTTTGCCTCGCATGTAGGTGGAAGACCATTCAGCTTGACAGCACTCATGCCACATTTGAATCGTAGGATCCCGTATTTTTTTATATTTACGCAGATCTGCTGCGCTCAATTTACGCCTAGATAAGGTTTCGGTTTTGCTCCCGGGGCGTTTCTGAAACAGTTATTGTGTCATTGACGAAAGCCTCAAAACGTACAGTTGGCATCGTCGCTATAGGTGCTACAATCTATCGGACATTTGCTATGGCAGCTCCACAAGGAAGCACCGCTACCTTCCGGCACATTCTGACTGTTGGTTTGATTCAACTTTTAATAAACATGGATTTCTCTTAAAACTTGAAAAGAACTACCTGCAAGGTCTGCATTGCTGCTTTATAAGCACCGGATCGGGAAATCAAGTTGTTCTACTGAGGGGGAGCAACCCTCTCATAATCATTGAAAATAGTCAACCGACGAGGGAACAAGTTCGCCGTCTCACTACGAAGGCTCTTACTGTCTTTCCGTACATGGTATGCGTGTCGGCTAAAGTTACTCCCAAGCCAATGCTGAGCATCTATCAGCGTCTACGAAGTAAGACGACTGGTATAATGCTTTACATGCGGGCTTTGTTCACCCGACTGCTCGTGTTAATCAAGCCACGGCGTACAAGAGTTTCATCGCTCACTCATCAAAGGATTCAAGGCAGCGTGGCCGCAAGCAACATGCATAGTTTAGGCCATATAACGCGGACTGTGTTAAAGAACGGCTGGGGGTGCGGCACACGCACCTTCCGAAGAGGTCCTTGAGCTCCTGTTCGGAGACGAACTGTCCCAAGTTGGCCACAAAGAGCGTGGAGCAGGGTGGCGTTCCCGCTGCTGCGGCAGCCGAAGACGAGGTGGAGCCGACGGGTGACGCGAGCGCCGGACTGGCGACCAGGTGCGGTGGCGGCATGGTTGCGTGGATCGCAGCCGCGCTACCAGCCAGCGCCGCGTGCGACAAGGGGTGCGGCACCGTCAACGGAGGCTGCGCAGGAAGTTCACAGCGAAGTGCGTGGTATCAGTTCGTTGTCTCGACCGACCCTGCAGCGCTTGCCGCACAGCCAGAGATCGAAAGAGGGTACCGCCACACTGGGTGCTAGAAGCTGGCCAACGATCTCCGAGAAACACGCTACCGGCATACAGTTCTGTCGCGCCGAGGCGACAGGGCTAACTTGGCTAAATGGATAGTACACACTCCTTTCACCTCGGTGCGACGTGACCGCCAACGGTAGATTGTTTGTGGAGAGTGTTGGCTAACTTCTAAGCACATGTGATATCGTGAGTTTCAAGGAGGTAAACATGAACCTTAGATACACGTTTCAGTCACGTGACACAGAAATGGATAAACGTAATTATTTTGGGTGTGAACGCCTCGAAACTGCGCAGTGGCTTGTGAGGGGCGCCGCAGTGGCGAACTCCGAGTTAATATTTACCCCCTGGAGTTGTTCACGGTGCGCAGCAGATTGCCATATCCAGTGAGCCAATGCGGCAGGTGTGACTAAGTGGTTGTCCTGCGTAATGTAATGCACCAATCCGTCACTATATATTGGCTTTCCAGTCGCTGAGCACAAGGTTACCTGTTCTTCTAAGATAGTTGTTACGTGCGGGTTTTATTGTTATTTTTTTTTTCTTTTTCAGCTCACACTGTCACAAGTACTTTCAAGGTGACCGGATTTAGCGGTTAACATTGCCGTTCATGGGCACTAGCGTCACACTGAAATTTTCTATCCAAATTCAAGTCCTCAGACGAGGTTGACGTACAACACAAGTGGTGTCAGAGATACAGACTAAGCACTTTAATATCTGTTTTATCACATATACGGCATCCCCATAGACGTGTACGTCATAAGGTTTGTTACTGGAGTTCAACAAAAATGTAAGAAATGCGCACAAATTGTAGAAATTCAGGTTAGCTAGGGCGGAATAGTACACGTCATACAGGTAACGGTGGTTCTGATTGGGTAGAACAGGGATTAATATCGTTTTTATTGTAACAAAGAGGTTCACCGTCAGCAGTGTGTCGCTTTCTCACTCCTGTTTCGCAGTGAATATCCGAACAGATTTGAGCACTAACTACAATGTTAGGGCTACAAAAGAAACACAAACAAAGAGAACCCAACAATTTTATGCCACTATGAGTGCTAAGTGACAGGCTGTTGCCTTTACCATTAACAGCTGACTCCATATAGTAACCGCAAGGTCGCTCCATCCATCAACTCCAGCGCTCCTTGGTTGTTATGCCTTTTTTTTTTCTTTTTTTTACCATGCGAACATATTTTACCATGCGAATCATATTGTGGTTTTGAGATGAAAAACTAAAATCAATCGCCATTATGTAGGCTTGCATTCAGGCCACAATTCCCATAGTTCTCAAAATGCCAGGTCCGAGGCCTGTACCTGGCACCATTCGCCTTTTAGAGGCAGTCGCTCTCTCATATGAAATGACCTTCGGACTAGGAAGCGATATGCTAGTGGGAGCGATTTATTCCTTCAGGTGGCAAAGTGACTCTGCCAAAAAGTCAGTGATGCCGTATTAAAGACCAAGAGTAGCAACTTCTTTACTACTGTAAATCATTTTCTTTCTGGGGAACCCTTATAAAGCCCAACTCCGGCGACCTTTACAAGTAAACGAACGCCAGTAAAATTTTCTGGACGCGTTCCCCTGCGCGTCTCCGTGAGTCGTTCAATATGAACAGGCTTTCGAGATGCGCAGATTTCTTACAAGCGAACTTTATTAACTACCCCGAACCCCCCACTTGGCTTCCCGCAACTATTGGCAGCGATGTGTGCAAACGCCTTCCCCTGTATGCGTGGGGCATCGAGGAGTACGTTGTTCGTGCGCGGTGCTAGATGTCGTATCTGCTAGGATTTACCTTCTACGTGTTCGATAAAAGCAATGGTAGCAAGTGATGCTACATTTCCAATGCACATATTATGGCGATGCGGGCGAGAGGTAAAATATATATTCACAATATTTATTGAGAGTAGTACGAGCAACTACCACCCATACGAAGAGTCCACGCACGAGCTTGCGTGCCTTTACTGTCGCCGAATTATTTCGTTCTTGTACCCGTGTTCCGCTATGACTTTCCGTTGATAGCAAAATAACCGTTACCTTGACATTGCCGCCAGAGTTGGACTTTCTAAACGCTCCCTTTGTAACGGCGTGCTACTTTCAGCGTGTATAGAAAACTTGCCGATCGCAACCGCTCCCCCACACTGCTCTTTCGGCTACCTCTCCTATAGACCAGCGTGCCCCCTACTCGAGGTAAGTGCGCGCGAAATGCCTGTTAGGCGCCGTATAGTCTAGACGTACGCGTTCGGGAGCTGCCAAGTGGCACTCCCCACGGGTGCCTGCTGAACCAGCCGGCGAGCACTCACGGGCAGCTGCGCATGGAGGGCCGGGTGCATGAGAGCCGCAGTGTGCAGGGTAGTGGTGACGGGCACTTCAGCGTAGGAGAGAGGGTGGTGTGGCCAGCCGTCGTGGGTCCCCGGCAGCAGGGCAGCGCTGATTTCTTCTGTGCATTACAGTGCATACATTCGCAAGGCAAAGACAAGCACTATACGGGGCAGACACTCATTATCGACGCAGCGATTGTTCTGACAAGAGAGAGAGATCTCGACAGGCCAACGAACGTAACGCAGATGCTTAACTAAGATGTCTGCAGACTTTCTGGCGACAGCACCTCGGACTTACGGCTTCATCTCCTTGAGCGTATACACTTTATGCAAGCATCATATTTAGAAGCTATAGATGACAACAAAAAAGTAAGGCTTCTTATAGAGGAATCACGCGTATTTATTCTAGACTTACGCACGAGTAATTGCGAAATGTCACGTACTTAGTCTCAGTAAATATGTATACAGACTAAATGAGCTTTTGTACGTGTATTACGCCTGTGCTGATTAGAAAGGCGAAGCAAAGAACACCCGACCTACTGGGCCTAGCTATGAGATTAAGTTTTGCTAGACAGACTTTAAAGAAAAGAATTGATGGCTACAACTATGAGGACAGACGCAGCAACCCTGGTGTGCCTCTTTGATTTTCCACATTCTTGCGCGTGTCGGTCACTGCGCCTAAACGGTTTTCTTTATTTCTTTATTTATTTTTATGATCAAACATCACCAATTTAAATACGTAGTCCTTGCCTTAAATCAACTCACAGCTAAGTCAAGCAAACATAGCAGAAGTTATTTGCAGCTTATGGTCAAAGTTTACGAGTCATGAGGTGAAAGGAAATGAAAGTGGAAGAACAACTTGCAGCCGGTGGGAGCCGAAACGACGACCTCTGAAGCGCACGTGTGGTGCACTGACATTCGTGCTGCGACAGATGTCGTCAGCCATTCCACGTTCTCGGCTATCGATATGTGATCGCGAGATTTAACCCAAACAGCCTGAACCACGACCTCTCATGGTCTAGACTGCCGATGTACAACGCCCTCTTGCCGGTATCCTTCATGTATTGCGCGACGATCAAAAAGCATATTCGGGCAGCACTTACTGCTGAAACGACGTCCGCAATACAGCTGCATTGTTACTGCAACTGCTTAGCAATATATATTAGGCAAAACACAAAGACCCATTTACGTTGCGTCTTCCAAAATGACGTGCACATGAAGCTATCTGCGACACTCTGTACTCTCCCTGCACTCTGTGACATTATTTTTCAAAGGGCAAGTTGCGGGCATGCACATTTGCCTAGATAACTTCCTTTCCCTTTTTACTGAGCACCGTTTCCTAAATGCCTCGTAATATTTATCAATATGTGTTCGTCGTGCACGTGTTAGCGCGTGCTGACGTACACGTGCCTTCTTTCGTTTTTTTTTTTTTTTTTTTTTTGCAACTCGTTACTAGCAGCGTCAGCCCAACGCATATGCCAGCATAGGCTTGCAAATGGTCTTCCAAATCGTATTTCCTTCCACTCCAAAGCCATGTTGCATTCAAGTGGTCTGTAATGTTCTGTCGCAAACAAATGCGCGATACTTAGAGAAATATTTGCTACTCATCCAATTTCAAGAATAATACTAAGTGATCGACATGCTACGAAGGAATCTGAAGTACTAGTTTATATATCCTTCAAATAAGACAGAACTCCCTTATTTTTTTATCGTAAATCCATTCTCTCTTGTAAAAAAACAAGTATAAGCCAATGACGTGCTCGTATCTTCGGGCTCTTATTTCAGATTCAAATTCAGGTTTTATTATTACGATTAAGATTGCGGCTGCGAATTAGAATACGTAGAAGGATATCCCAAAGCCGGAGAACGAATCGAGACTTCCTACTGCATGTAAAGAGCATTTCACAGTGAATCTGTCTTACAGGGCCCGCGAACGAGCAGAGACTGTTAGCAGACCTTACACGTTGCTTGCTTTCATTTTGCAGCTGCGGTCTCAAAGAAAGAGAATAGAATCGGTAGCACACAACAACATACGGAACCTGTCGTGTCAAACAAGAATAAAAAAAGGGGGAGGTGAAGGTGCAGCTGCATTGTTCTTCATGCAGCTTGCGTGTTCAGAGCAAAATGTGGTACCAGACACAATGAAGAGAACAGCGCAATGACAAGGCACGCGTAGGTTCAGTGAACAGATGTGCTGGTGCTGAAGAAACTTAGAGCTTGCTCAGTCCTGAAACGTTTCTGCAAGGACCCGGAAGGCAGCGAAATCACCTGTCGTGATATATAAATACAACAATCGTTTCATCATGATGCGTATTGTTATTGTCGGCTGAAGAGATTCTACGCCGGCTCTTTTTAAAGGAGTACTGACACGCTTTTGAAACTGGACAAAAGGGACATTTTTCGTGTCCTTGATATGCAGTGTTAACGCTCTTTGCGCAGTAGAGCCACGAAGTACATGCAAACTATTTTAATTCAGTTTTCTTCACCTAACATCTGCAAGCTATCCCTATAGCAATGGATAATATCATTACGAGTAAACGCAGTCGTCCAAATCGCTGTCGTAGTTGCCGAACTGCAGTTCAGTCATCTTTATTTACGTGCACCATGTGCAACTGACAGTAGCGGATACAGCTGCTACTACTACGTCACAGTTATCCCCCCCACGTGACTTGACCAACGTCAGACTGTGTTCACACGTTGTTACGAAACAATCCCCTCGATATCGAAACTGAAGGCGCGTTTTAAAGCATCGTTATGAAAATCTATTCAGCGTTCTCTGAGGCGCGACAACACTATTTCGAGGGAGTTCTCGACGCCAGTGCTTTTTAGGGGCGAAGCTCCTGAAAGCGGCACCCGTTCGTCCCTCGTAGTCGTAGTCGTAGTCGTAGTGCGTAACCAGTCTTACGCTTTGACCTCCAAGGTGGTGCCGGTGGGAGATTTCTCCTGTGCGTTGTTGAACAATAAAAAAAATTCGCAGCGTGCGCGTTAACTAAAAGCCGAATTCTTCTGTCTCTCATTCCCCATTAGCAGCCATTGGCATGTTCCAGTAGGAAACGTTAGTAGAAGTAGAAGTGTTAAAAGCCGACTTCTGCTGTCTCTCATTCCCAGTAGCAGCCATTGTTTACCTCCAAGGTAGTGCCTGGTGAGATTTCTCCTGTGCGTGATTAAACAATAAAAATTTTGTTCAAAACGCCGTTGATTGATGAAATAAACCAACGAAAGACGCCAGATGTTTTCTAAAAGCAAAACGAAAAGACGCCAGATGTTTCTAAAGCAAAACGAAAGACGAAAGCTGCTTAACGAAAGACGCCAGGTAAAGCAATGGTTTTCATCTGCAACCAGTGCAAGAACCACTTAGCTTACATTTCACCGACCACAAAGCGGTCATAATGAAAGGACAACGGAAACCAGCAATAAAAGTTTGATAAGACATTTAATCAATCGTTTCACGTCATTTTTATCGGGCGAATTAACGGAAGAAATTTCACGGTTTAACCGATGATTACTTCCAGGAGCTTCGCCCAATCTCATCATCATTCACCTCGTGGATCTGTCGTCAATTTTTTTTCTTTATTTAGAGCAAAATTGCGTGTCACTACTCCTTTAACTTCTGATTATGTTGAAGCAACTGCCTGCGTGATTGGCCTGATCAAGATGTTTTGGGTTGCAGAAACCTTCGAGGATTTGTATTGCCACTCAGCAATTGCCAACCGTGAGCGAACCGTTCCCAAGTCTCCGATAACGTGTTCCAAACATCAATTGCAAGGTGAGTGAAGAGACGGTTTCTTTTTTTTTTTTCTTAAAGGAAGTGAAAATGACGGACTGCCTGCAAAGATTGGTTCTGTGCACATGGTGTGCCATTCCTGCGAGTGCAAAAACACACTGATGTAAGAAAGAACAGCGGCCACGTGTGGAGCGACTGTGGGCAAAAGTTCTTTCCCGAGACAAACACAATTAGCACACTGTTGCCAGACAGCCTGGAGGAAGAAAGACAGAGATAGACTGTGAAACAGGACATTGCCATTGTGCGCTGGCTTTCTGAACAACACATTTATTGGAGTTTCTGAATGCATTTCATTGGCGAACAATCGATGTCTCTTTCTTTTAATGTTACACGACGGTCATACGCAATGTGTCCCTCACGAAATGATTAAAAAGAGAGTGAAAATTTGTGATCACGACTTTTGTGCGTGATCTGTAAGCTAGGGTTAAAGACTGCAGAACTTTAACAAAGAATAGACTGCAACTCGTTTGCATGTCTGAAAGTCATGTGGCGGGCATAACGTACAACAGGAGCACCGTACGACCAACCGCCATATATGTTACGCATGATTTAGGAAATGCGATGCCGTTCGCCAGAGGTCCTCTGACGCATAACAACTATTTTGGTATTTGCATTGTTCAGAATGCCAGTGCAGAGTTCATACCACAGAAGAGACAGGTGTATGTGCAATAGCCGGCAGCGGCCAGACGGACGGTCACGTGGTAAACACCATGCGCATAAGCCTTTATTCCACTGCGTCTCCGAAGTCCTGTTCAGTTCACCCATTTGTACTATTTGTACTATCCATTTGCACTTTTTGGAGAAACGGAAACAAACGTCATGATTCATAAAAGGCTACGTAAGTATAACGTCGAAAGCTGGACGAGCTTGGTACAGGGCGAAAAGTTAGAAAGAATTCACTTTTTTTTTCTTGTATCCCTTCCTGCTGTGCAGTATGATAGAATATGGAACTTATGTTCATTTTATTCGATATTTTCGCGATGCGTCAATACGAGCTTTCTTTTACATACACTTGCATAAATTCTTAGTTCCTTTTGTAAGAATGTGCAACGACTGCCGAAAAAATGCAGTTTAGCCGGTATGGTGCAGCAATTTATGCGATAGCAATACACTGGAATTACGCACGAAGTAATGCTATGTTAGTTCTTAGGGGCGACGTGCTTCGGCTTTGTCCTCCTCAGCCGCTGCATTCGTCTTCGTCCCCGTTTGCGCTGTAAGCTAGTCAATATGCATTCTGTCCGGTGCTGACACGCGGCGTGCCTCGCGCGCATGCTGCACGTTGTACTCGCTTGTAGATACGCATGCAAGCGCGCGTTTCCTTCAGCGCGACTAACGTCTGGCCACGGCCGGCCGGTCTGGAGGCGCGCGCTCGCGCGAGCGCGCGCCTCCAGACCGGCCGTGGTTTGGCAAAGCTCTTCGAACAGCGTTCCGTCGAGGTGCGAGACGCGTGGAGCGATGATCAGCGCGTGCTGATATTCGAGAGACGCCGTCACCGACTTACGTAGACGGGCGCTTCGTCTATACGTAGGAGAGCTAGACGGCGAGAACTTTGAGCTATCTCGTGATCGAAATCTGAATGAGCCTCTGTCCTAGAAGGTAGCTCAAAGTGTGCTGTCGTATTGCCAGCTCCAAATGGTACATGTGAAGTGCGCGCCGCTGCAAGGCTTCATTGTGGCCCAGTTCTCTGAGGCAGTCACCCGGGGACCGGGAGGTCATCGGTTCGAGTCCCCACAGGAGCGTCTCGTGAACGTTTTGTTAGGGTTGTTTTTATTTGGGATTTTGATTTATCTATACATGCGTATACATATAAGTGGCATGACGGCTACGGGCGACACCGACGGCGAGAAACTGTTTCAGGTGTCCGTATCATTGCTATCGCAATAAAATCTTCATGTCCAGATAGTGTGAACCAAGCAAGTTTACCTCATGACTCCATCACCTACACCAAATCGGGAAAGTCTGTAGCCTATTTCACTACAAAAATCCTATTTCACCTTGCAGTGACTTAGATTTCAGGCAGCTTTCAGTTCGGCAGGGCTGCCCGTGCTGAAGCTTTCTCGCAACCTCTTTGGAAGCGTCCGCAAATGCAGATATCGGTTACCCGAGCAGAGCTTGCCCCTACCCCCCCCCCCCCCTCGTCACGTCAATGATTGGGCCCTTGAGCTCCCTGAATGCTTCTCCTATGCTCCTCTCTGGTGCGCTTTCGTAACATTACATCGAACCAATTAACCCACTGTTGCCAATTTAAAAATGAAACTGGATACGTAAAAAGAGGTTGAGGCCACCCTACGTAGTTATGATTAGCAAATAAGGTTCATCACGAGGCGACTGAGCAGCAGCTATAGAATGCATGTCACGTGATCACCGCTTCGTCCCTCTGTGAGAGGTTTGCTGTCAGTAAGAACCTGTCAAGTTAAACTCGCCAATCAACAAATCTGGCTCATGGTTGAAGCAAGGACACGATAGAGGGAAAAATGTAAGTGCCGACATTGCAGTAAAGCCAGAAAAATGCGCTATCAGTACCTTAATTTATATCTAATCACTTTCAGTGGCATCAGTAGAAATCACTAGCCAAAATCAGCACACAGTGCGGGTGTTACGCAACTAGGTACTCACAGACTGTCACGTATTTTCTCTTTTGTCCTTCTTAATGCTAGAGCATAAAAATGTTCGTAGAGACTTAAACCTGCACGTACCACATATTTCCTTTTTTTTCTTATTTTTTTCTTTTCGGGCGTAATGCTGTAGGCTTCTCTATAAACTTCTGGGTAGTGTGTTACACCAGGAAACGAAGCAAACGTCGGTAACCGTCCTTTGTAAGTCCCATGACTGACCGTCCGGCTGGCCCTTGCATGGCCCTCGGTTCTCCAGAGGAGGAGTAGGAAGGAGAGAAAGAGAGAGAGAGAGAGTCGGTGTGCCGGTGCTTTCGGCTACTTACGTCCCGTGATAGGGTGCAGGAGTGTCGGGTGCGTGGCCGCGGCGGGAGGAGACTGCTGTTTCGGTTTGCTAACCTTTGTGTTGCTCTTGGCGAACTCGAGCCGGATGGTCTGTGGAAGGTCGGGGTCGAACCGCACGCCCTGCTGCACGCGCCCCCCAAGGGCGAGAGAGAAAGACACACACAGTGCACCGCGGTTAGGCCTCCGTTTCGCGGGCCAAGATGCCTAGTCTCGACTGAGAAATCAACCGGACGGCAATGGCAGAGCCACCGAAATCGCGGCAGTCAAATTTCGTGCAGGTAAAGAACAGTTGCAATGTTCGCTAGCATGCAGGTAGACGTGCGCGACGTTGTGCAGCACCGAATTACGATCGGTCGTCCCAGCCCTACGTGAAAGTGGCTGTGCTTCGGGGAATCCATAGTAGTGACTAATGATACGTCACTACTATGCTACTGTATAGTAGTGACGTATCTGTGCTTAATTTTCATCGCCTTCAGCTACTCCTTTATTGTGCACTATTTGGCAAAAGTTTGTGAACTACATGTATACTGAGCGCAAGAGGCTATATTTGAAACTTCGAGTCACCCTTGCTTTGCACATAACAGATCACATCTAGCTAAAACCTCAAACCTCTTCGAGCTAAGCGCTACTGGTGCTGCGGTTCCTCATTAAGTCTACTACGTTGCGTTGTTTACACGAAGCCCGAGTTTTTATTCTATCTCGTTTTATTTACTCACTATCTCCTGCTATCAACTCTTTATCCTTTTTCGGGGTACTGTATGTTTCTCAGTGCTGGCAGGCGTTTTCATAATACTGGTGGTAGTAGTAAGCTATGGTTGCTTCTCTCTCTTCTATGCCATGATAATTTTTGAGTACGCAAACCGGGCAGTGATAATACCCAAATGGTACATTCTAATTGTACTTACCTTTGTTACAGCAACCTTTGTTATAGCAACTTTTCAATTAAAGCTGCTTTCCGTTAAAGTATGGTTGCCAAAGAAGTACGACGGGAGAAATTAACGCATATTCAATAATAATCTGACGTGGTCGCTCCTTTTCGCTATCGGTCCAGTTCAAGTCCCAGATTGCCCGTCTATTACTGCTATGCATCCCCGAGAGCTAAGATAAAGCATTCCACAGCTACCCATCCATGCTTATTCAGCTATCGCGAGAAGAAGCCACTGCTTCCCCCCTCCCTCTCCATTTTAGGCAACCCGTATGTATCACTCGAGTGGCTGACTCGGCGATCACACAGGGCCGACAAGGCTTTGCAGGCCGTCAAGCATATCGGTGGGCCGACGCCAGTACACCTGCTTCATTAGAGGCTCGAGTGCGCCTCTCCTCGCGCGAATAATCGCCACTCTCTGCGCCTTCCCTCATTGGCCGCGCGGCGGTGGTAAAGTCAGCGTCCCGAATCCTTCGTGTGGAAAGCCTAATGAAGAGCGCCAACTCGCACACAGGGCCCCCTGTGGGCCAGATAACAAAGTTGCAGCTGCTCTATACAGCGCACGGCCGGTGTTCTTCGCGCCTTGCTGGCCGCTCCTTGCCTCCCGGTGCAGCGAGAGCATCTTCTCGGCGAATGAATAATAGCGCTGCCAAATTTCAGCACATCACTCGAGTCGTACATCGTGGCTAGCACCGGCAGCGGCCTGCGTGTTTAGGTTTGCGGTGTAGCTTCCCTTGCGTGCGCGCCGGCCCGTGCTGCACGCTGCGAACTTCGGCACGGTTGTCTCTGGTTCTAAATCAATTTTTATGAAGTTGAATTTTGGGAAAGGACGGCGCCCGTCTTCTGATCAGTGCGAAGTTTGGCACAGTTATTGCTGGCACAGGAGCAAATATTTATAAAGCGAAGCCTCACTTCATTCATGAATGTGCCACGTAGTTGGATGCATGGCAACAGTTATATTTCGAGCAGTTGTATGAAGGTGCACGGCGCAGTTCTTTAAGTTCGCGTATTTCAGGTGAACATTAACTGCGTGTTAAAATAACTTACGAGCGCCTTTCTTTTTTATCTTTCTCAGAGAAAAACTGTACAGTGTGCCTTGTACTTGGTGTTGTGAAAGTGCATTGAAACTTAACCGCATCAATATGGCGCACACTGCGCTGTAATATTGGTAAAACTTGGTCACAATTTTTTTTAATCCTCACTGTTAAGTAACATTTTCCCGCGGCCTATTGACCACTTGCCATTGTTTAACAATCGCCTGCGTACGTGGGAAGCAAAGACAAACTGCACACGCGTGTCGTAATCATTACTACGTTATAAATTACCGGTGAAAAACGTTCTTACCGTTGATTAAAAACGAGAAGCACAGAGTGCCTTACCTGAAGCTCCTGCTTGGCAGCTTCTGCTCCAGCTCTCGAGGAAAACGTTACAAAACCTACAGGCTGCAATAAAAAAAAAAAGAGGGCACACTCAATATTAGTCATTTTTCATTCAATACCATACACTTATTCACATCGACCTCTATTTCCAACAACAGGCAAACAACAACAAACGACGCTCACTACAGGGAAACATGCACTTCTTGTCGGGCGTATACTGTCGGAAGTCGATGCACCGAATTCACCAGCATCACACCAGAAAAACGTGTGCCCCCACACGACTTCTGGTTTAGCCATTAATGTATCTACGTCCACACTTCGCAAGAGCGCTAGCGCACTTTGTGTGGAAAGCTCAAACCAACAGGAAAACCTAACATTGGTCGTGCTACAGGACGCGCGTTTCACGTGCTTTCACCAAAAATATTCCTTCTACGTTGTCTATCCATTCAATTGAATAATTTCACACGTGTGCGTTGGCACTAACATAAGCGGTAGTATATATCGAAAATGTGCCGCAATCAGTTAGCACACGCAAGTGGTAAGGTACGTTCGAAGCTGCGTGCACAAGGTGCAAGGAAACATGACTTCAAATTTGCTGCACCTGTGTAATTCAGAATCTAACGTCTGTGCGTACGAACGAAACCATATGCGCAATTACAGGACAATTTTCCTCTATGTACCGCTAACCTTTCTGTCTTGTCTCCCCTTTCCCCTTTATATATATATATATATATATAACAGAATTGACGATGCGCCTCTTAGAGAACGACGGTTTATTAAGTCAACGTTTCGGTCGAAGCCCGACCTTTTTCAAGACCTTGAAAAAGGTCGGGCTCCGACCGAAACGTTGACTTAATAAGCCGTCGTTCTCTAAGCGGCGCATCGTCAATTCTCTTATAAACTAGCGGCAACCCAAGCTATTTTTGCATATACAGTAATATATATATATATATATATATATATATATATATATATATATATATATATATATATATATATATATATATCACGTGATCCATTGCTTCGTTAGGTGTTATTTAATCCTACGTATGAGTACACGAAATACAGTCTCTCCGTTCGTGCCGTTGTTACACGCTAAGGAATAAAGAGTAGGAGACGTTTCTAATTATCAGAGGGCACGAGCAATAAGAGGGGCTGGTTCTTACCGAAGACGTCTTTCCGTTCTTCTGTGTCACTTTCAGCAGAGATCCTTCGTATCCCTGAAAGCAAAAAGAAGAAAAAAAGAAAACATGATTAATTAGCAGATTATCATTGAAGATATGCCGCCCACTCTGTGTGCCCCTCACTTATCATGTTACAAATGTGAATTCTTGCACTTGATGACTTTCTGTGATTTCACTGTTTGTCTTTTTGGTCTGGCTGTAACTAACAGAAAGACCTAACCCTTTGGATTCCCTTAATCTTCACGCTTGCTCCATGTGCAATGTCAAATATTGCATTCAAATTGCACGAATCACGCCTACTTTTTACAACGCCAAGCTTGTGTATGCTTTCCAGGCTCCCATGTGCACATTCGACGAAACATGACGCAGAAAGTGGGTAAAATAAAGCCTTCCCTGCTTATGTCGGATAAACTCGCTTTTGGTTATGCTACACAAAGCCCCTTTACCTAAGCTTACGTGACGGGCGCCATTTTCATGTAACTTCAGACGAAGTTATCTTAGGACAATCATAAATGATTTGGCCCGCCATCGTGACTGCATTTCGTTGTAGAAGAAATACAAAAACACTCATGCAATCCGACTTACGCGCATGTTAAAAGGAAAACATCGAGGTATAAACTAATCCAAAGCCAAGGTTTTGACAAGTGAAACAGAGAAACTTGATATTGTAATCACTAAATATTCAATGTGATCACTCAGAAACTGTCTTTTGATAACTTCATTTGCGTGCACCACTATAGGCATCATTGTATTGTGATAGTCCACTGTAGTGCGCGATATCAGTGCACTTCAAAGTATTCCGCGTCCAAGTTTCCGGAGCGCCCCGCTACGGCGTCTCTCATGATCGTATCGTGGTTTTAAGACGCAAAATCCCGGAAATTATAATTGACTGTTTTTAATATCGCAGACGTGTAATTCTTATTGTGCCATACGTCGAAACGATTCAAGCAAGCAGTTTTTAACCATTCAGCGAGTGAACGCTGTCAAGACCTACCTTGTAGGCACGGAATAGTAGGTAGAGTTCCCTGGGCTTTGCGTCCATGGGGAGGCCACTCACGAAGAGAGTTCGCACCTGCAAAAGAAAAAGAAGAACATTCTATTGCAAGAAAGCGAAAAAAAAAACACAAGCTGATGACTTCTTTGGCTCTACACTCTACCTTAACAAAAGCTAATGCGACAGCGGGAATTTTCGAAATAATGGTAAGTGATATAGCAGGTGTTACCTTCTTTTTTCTTATCGAGGTTTAATTCCTTGAGTGCCAGAGCCAGACCACCGCATACAGCAGCGGCCACAACCGAAAGAAGAAATAAAGCTTCACAAAAATAAACCGGCGCTTTAGTTGAGAAAAAGTTCACGTGCTTTTATACGCTTGTCCTTTGAAAGCCAGCACCTTCATGTCTTCGTCTCCCTACCCCCCTTCTCAGTACAGTGTACATTATAAAAACTGCGCTCGTGTGGCTGCCAACAGCACTGAAGAGGCGGGGGCAAATCCGAAGTACCAACGCGCGCTGGTATTGTAAGTTCCGAGGGCATAACCGAAGAAGCAGGTTGAGTAACATTCCCCGCCGTGTTAAATGATCCGTGACACCAGCAAAGGAGCCCACGTACAAAAGAAAGGCATGCGTATTCAAAAAGGCTCGCTAGTTGGGGTTACGTATCAGAAAATGCACTAATTATGTGCTTATTTGGCGCAAGCTCGGCTCCATAAAGTCATCCCGAGTAAAAAAGAAAAGCGCAAGGGTATACTACTGTACACGGAGTTAGTTAAGAGGCACTGTCTTTTCCACAAAATGAAATCCACGAAGGAGCTAATGGGAAAGTTCTTACAGCCTCCGCAGATCTTACAGCGCGGTTACTGTGCTCGGCCACTGACCCGAAAGAAGGAGGTTCGATCCCGGCCGCGGCGGTTGCATTTCTACCGAGGCGAAATGCTGGTGGTCCCTGTGCTGTGCGATGTCAGTGCGCGTTAAAAGACTCCGCCTGCTAGGAATTTCCGGAGCCCCCAAATACGGAATGACTTGTGATCATATATTGGTAGTGGCACGTGAACTTCCAGCAACTATCAGTCAACGTTTTGTCATGTCGCAAGTTATCGCGTTTTAACGAAAGAACAGTTTTGTCGCTTGCCGCTGTTGGGAACGTGACACGAACACAGACCGTAAGATGTTTACTCGCATATACTTGCCGCTAGATATCTCTGTTGCGCTTTTGTTACCTATATTTTTGTCGTCCAGCAGCAATCACAATCAATCGAATGAGGTAAAGCACGTCAGCTGCTCGCCACGAAATGGAATGGCTACATGCTGACCACTTAAACGCCACTACAGACCAGCTGGCGGTGGCTGCTTCTGAAGGAGGTTTAAATGCAGCTACAAAGTTCTGCCGTCCTTGTAGGTTAGCGCATCTGCGGCTTCGAATCAATCAATCGGTCATTCAGGGAAGTTATGGCCGTCTTAAATGCGATAGCCTCGTTGTGACCAGACCGCCCCAAAATTTCCCACGAATTTTACAGATATTTGGAACGTTTTGCATTAGCAGTCTTTTGTTTACGTTGCTTCTGCGCACGACGTCTCTTGTCTCCATCATATCGAGGAAGAACGTCTTTGTAACATTGCCTCAAGTGAAGTGGAATGTTGCTGCCACCAGGAAACAATGTTTCCCTTCACTTCGTGACGCGTGACATGGTGACAATTTTCATAAAACTGTCTTGTCTCTCCACTTAACACACGTTTTTGCACCCCGGTGAACCTCGCTGATAAACTAAAGCTACCTTTACTAGTTGAGAGATGTCCCTCTGACACAAAAGCAATCCAGACGACTCGAAGCACGCAGCAACCTGTCTGGTTAGTCAGTGCTAAAGTGAACCTAACCATAGTCTGATGCGAAGAATCTGCGCAACGAAAATACAGACACACGCGTAAACAAGGACAGATGAAGGCTGACTTACATGTCTTCTTGTTGAGTTAATTCTCGCGCATCTGCCACGCAGGACTAGCGTGCCCCCGCCTTTGGGAACTTAACCGGCGCAGAGACATTTTTCGCAATCCTGGAAACTGTGCGTACGAGGTTCACACCACTCGCAATAACCGTAAGTGAAGAGCGGCCTCACTGTAACAAAAGTTACTCTCGCTCTCTCTCTGGGAACAAGCTTCCCAAAAGCAGCAACAAGCACAAATGTGCGACATTCCGTGCTTTCTTACTCAAAATAGGTAGGCCCCCTTTTCACAGTACACTAAGGGCAGTATTCGCTCATCCCTTAAAGAAGAAAAATTCGTAGACCATGTCTTTTTTTCTCTCCCTCTATTTCTCAATATAACGTTACTACCTTCCTGCGAGGTGAAATCCGTTTACTGCGAGCCACTTATAACATTATAAATCACATGACTGACGTTCCCTCTACGTCGTCGCCATACGTGCAAACCAAGCTTGCAGAAGTGTTCCCAGGCACTTTCAAAACGCACGTGCGTTGCTGGGAGTCATAAATATGGCTCTCCCGCTTTAGACGAATACAAATCGGCTACGTAAATTTTCGCACAAATTCTCTGTTTTAGATGTACCTTGTTTTATTCGTGCTTTCCAGCGGCTAGAGAATCGCATCAAAGGAAGCGCGCGCCCGAGAGGAGTCCTCCGTGTCGTCTTAAAAGGGTGCATTCCACCGTTAAGTCGCCTTTGCCACTCACTGTTCCTGCTGCATTTTCCGAAGCAGGGATTTCCACGGACGAAATAAAATTTTGCCCATCTTGGAGCGCATTAGAGCCGCTGGATATGTCAGGGCCTTTCCTTATAGCTTATTTCTTTTCTTCTTTAAAGGAAGGATTTACAAGGACTTCGGCGCATTAGTTCCTTCGGCTTACAATGTAAAACAAAGAAACGATCAGGTTACTCACAAAGACAACTGGCGTAGCATGACAAACTGCTTTACAGTAACGACGGTATCGTCTGTGTTGTCAATATTTTAGTTCTTTCACGTCGGTGTGCGTTCATCACGGACGACGAAACTCCATTATGCTGGTATGTATACTTGTGAGTGAGTGAGTGAGTGAGTGAGTGAGTGAGTGAGTGAGTGAGTGAGTGAGTGAGTGAGTGAGTGAGTGAGTGAGTGAGTGAGTGAGTGAGTGAGTGAGTGAGTGAGTGAGTGAGTGAGTGAGTGAGTGAGTGAGTGAGTGAGTGAGTGAGTGAGTGCACTGCAAAATAAGGAAGAAAGGGAGGGTGGGGCAATATTAAGGCACAACCTGACGGATATTGATGCATTTTCTCGTAGTAGGAACGTTGTGTCAAAGCGTCAGTGCCCGAATTCACAAAAACGACTGACGCTAAATATGTTCACGGAGAAATTCAAACAAACCAGCTGCTGGCCTTGTCACTGTCAAAGCTGACTAGTAAATGGCAAGAAGCACTACCGAACGGAAAGCCTTCTAAGTTCGGCCCAAATTTTCAAACCTTACAAAGTCAGCCTTTGGCTCTTTTACGAGCCAATGCCCTACTGCAGTAGGTCATATATATATATATATATATATATATATATATATATATATATATATATATATATATATATATATGTGTGTGTGTGTGTGTGTGTGTGTGTGTGTGTGTAGAAGCTTCAGCAAGGACCGAACGCCGCTAGGCAAAATTTAGCTGCTGCGGTAATTTCACAGAAACGTCGTCACTTCATATCTTAGGTTTCTGCTCCTGACCTAGCTTAGAAAGCACGTTGTAGTGGTAACGGTGACATGTCGGTATCATAGAAGAATAACTTCGCAGTATCTCTCGGTGTCTTTTGGAGCTCCTCACATTTCGTGTGGTCTCGTTGCAACACGTTGCGCGTTATCGAGATTTCGTGGATCCGCAAGTTTGACCGTAACCGGTATCACTGAGCAACTTCAGGAGGCTTATGTGCCCGGAACACCTACATTTCTGGCGGTGAGGCTGTTTAGGTAGCGTTTGTCGTTCTATTGCGCAATGATAGCGTGGAGGAGAGAACTTTCATCCGATACGTATAGCGATATAGCCTGAGTGAGTGCACATATAAGCCCGTTGTTGCTTCCAATGGCGTGGAAGGCGACTCAAACCTTTTTCGTCCCAATAAAGAAGCCGTCTCCCGTAACCGCCACAATAGCAGGTGGCTGCTGGGGGAAAGGGGCCTGCGAACGGGTCCCAGCCGCTGCGACACAGTATAAAAACTTTCAGGCGCCCTTAATCCAACGGGCGACGAAAGGTGCGTCTCAAAGGGCTGTGATAGTTTGGCTTGCCTTGTATTTTGCGAAAGACGCGAGCCGCAATTACTTTTCGGGAGCCGAATATAACGATGCGCTTTAAAACATTCGCGCAGTAGTTGCCCGAACTAATTATTTAAGGAACAGAAAGAAAACGTCATCCTGATATCGCAAGTCTCCTTGGAACAACAAACCTATATATATATATATATATATATATATATATATATATATATATATATATATATATATATATATATATATATATATATATATATATATATATATATATGTGTGTGTGTGTGTGGGGGGGGGGGGGTGCTATCTATCCCTGTATTAAATTTCCGAGTGCATATCGTTATCGTTGTTGCATGTCCTAGCTTACGAAACCGTTAATTTTCTGTTCTTCTTTTTTAGCCACGCAGGCGTTACGTGACATTTGCTGACTGCTGGAAGAGAAAGCTTGCAAGTAATCATGCGCCTCGCGCTTTTTCCCTGCATATTCCGTCCTCAAACAACCACCGTGCGTTTCACTACAGCTACTAACAAAAAAAAAAAACACAGGAATGTTTGCTTCCGGAACTGTTGCAAGCAATTCTGCTGTAGCGTAATCATACTCGACCCCCCCTCCCCCCTTTATCTCTCTGAAAAAAAAAAAATATTGAGCAAGACGGCATATGCGAATATTGCCTCAGCGCCAACTCTTTTTCTCCAGTGCTCCCGCCGCCGGAAGAGGCGAGGCAATTTGCATGTCTGAGCCTTCCCGTCTAAAGCCCATTCTAGGCCGACAGGCAAACTGCAGTCTGTGCCGAAGAATAAGAGATCAAAAGGGGTTCTTCGTCAAGGCGCGTCGTCGTATAGGCGAGAGACTAATCCTCTTCGCACGTCAGCTTGAGGAACCAGATTGATGTATTGAAAAGCACTAAAGCCTGCGTGCGTCACGAAATATTCAACAATAGTAGCGTTGACGCGAGCGTCAGACAACGTAAAGAAAAGTCATAAGTCGGCCGCATTCTAAGTGACGCTCTGCTTTTTATTCGTGCCCTCTGCACGTCTTGGCTTCGAATGCGATTAATTTGCGCGCACCTATTCTGTAGAAGAGGGAAGTAGGGAGCCTAAAGAAAAATGGCGTCCGGTTTGCTACACTATACGCTGAAGGATTGGGGAAGTGGAATAGAAGTATTCTCTTAGAAATAACGGGAAGAAACTGGGAGGCAGCCGTTACCCTGGAATACTTTCTTGGCCTACGGTACCGTCCTGTTAAACGAGAGAATAGTACTGACTGAAAGACGTAGCAAAATCCATCCTTATGAACTCCTTATTCTGTTGCATTTTCTGTCACGATAATGGTTTGCATTGCCTCGTGCGTGTGTAGGGGGCAAAAGAATATTCTCGATTTGATTGTTGTGCTTTGTCTTGTGTCCGTTGCTAGAGTTCTGCATGCGCGCGCAACTTTCTCTCTGATTTCATGTTCCATCTTTGCCTTGGCTAATCGATCATTTTGATCGATACTTTCAAATTCGTTGACAAGCCTTAATATCGCTGCTGCTTTTTCTGTTTTTTTTTTGTATTCAAAAAGCACCCAGTCCACTGCTTTACAAAACTTTCTTTCCCACATATGTTGTTTCGTAATAAATTAGTTGCTGTGTATAGGTAGACGTTCAAAATACCAAGTCTACTTCACTCCTTCCTGCTCCGCCTTAGCAAAAAAGAAGAAAAAATGCAGCAAAGAGAACATTGTTAGCAACATTATGCTAAAGGTCAGCTTGTCGCGACATGCCGTTCGATCAACATCCAACGGCTGCTCACGTGGCAACTCTAAAGCAGGATAAACTTTCAATCATTCTTTACTAAATGAATCAACCATACTCGCAACCTGAAGTGAATAAATTACAGTTGAATGTTTAGTGCATAAAAGGCACCGCTTCTTATATTAACGCTCGAATGACTGAAGCCTCCACATTTACGTAGCAAAATTTCGATGTGCCACCACACTTTAATATTTTCATAGCACATAAGGAAATTCTTGAAGAAAACTCGTGCTGCATAAAATTTATCTGTACCAGGAAAAGAAATCAGGCGGCTATTAGCATTTGAACGAATCTATTTAAAAACGAACACAGTCCTTTACTTTCATCCTCCTCCTCCTCCTCTCTCTCTCTCTCTCTCTCCCTTTGCAAAACAGTTAACAGCGGCTCTAAAACTCTGGTGGACGACTCTCTCATGTTCCTACTCTTTACCACACTGTGGAACTTTCCCCGCAGACCTCGAGTTGCCCATTCGTGTAGAAATTTGAGAGAAACAAACTAGAGGTGGACTTCGCGACCACGTACCGTTGCGATGGAAGTGAAAATTATGGACGTAACATTGGGAGGTATTAAAACAGCAGAATAAATAAGAGGAAAAGAAGCGGACTTGGACCAACTGCACAGCGCGTGGAACAGACGTGCGTTGATCATTCAGAGCAGCGGAGTGGACACGAAGGGATGAGAATTGAAGTAGGATACGGCAGTGTGTTAGGTGATTATTGATCTCTAGGGTCTTACGTTCCAAAACCACGCTTTGATTGTGAGAGATTATTATTATTATTATTATTATTATTATTATTATTATTATTATTATTATTATTTTATTATTATTATTATTATTATTGTGGTATTTTTCTTCCGTTCGGACTTATTTTCTAATCAACCAATGGTTACTCATTATGCACAACACACTGTTTGTCAAGCATCATTTTTTTTATTTGTGCTAGTCTCATGTAAAACGTCGGTTACCGCTCCTTTTCTCTACTCCATACTGCTGTTTTCGAGTCTCCGAATCTGTTGTCTTTCATCCCACTGCCGCGGCCACCATAGAAAACGTCAGACCCCGCCCCCGTTTACATTTATCAGACTCAGTGAAAGACCTTACGGAAGGACAGACCTTGGAAGCCTCGCCTCGCAGACATTCAGCCAGACAAGAAAGTCATGCAGACCCCTCCTGCAAAACTTAAGGGAAATTGACTGAAGAGTTCGCCTGTGGCTACGCTATCATATGACTTTCGACAGTGAATCCTTTAAGCATGCTCTCTCTCTCTCTCTCTCTCTCTCTCTCTCTCTCTCTCTCTCTCTCTCTCTCTCTCTCTCTCTCTCTCTCTCTCTCTCTCTCTCTCTCTGTTGCAACTAGCGCACGTGTACCGTAGCAAACCAGCCGAAATCGGGTTAAACTCCTTGCCTTTCCTTCATTTCCTCCGACTCTTTCTCAGCGTGCTTCTGAACCTGTGCGCCAGTGATGTTCACGCTATCTTGTTAACTCAACGCAGACTAGCGAAGACTGGCAAGTAGGCTCACGGGCAAAATCAGAGTAGCGGATTAGCACGCCGCTGCGCCCTATCACGTCAACGAGGAAGGTATAGGCGCTGCCTCTAAAGAAAATGCATAGGTTCTAAGAGACGTGACAAAAAGGCCGCTTTTCCCCCGTTGACTAAAAAGCTACTAGCCCAAGAGCCATCGATTTCATTCTCGTGTGTTACGCAACACAGGTGGCCATTTGTTGCTCCTGCAACCAGAGGTGACTTCGGCTGTTTTTAAAGCGCGCCCTTCTTTGCAAGCCTGGTCATGGCTTCCGTTGCTGTCGCTATACTCCTTGAACAGCCCCTGAATGGTTCGGAGAATGGTCGAGGGTCGCCAGCAGCAATGGGAGGTATACGGGAAGCTGGCTTTTGTAGACACTGGTTTAGAGGACCAGGTGCCACTATCAAGTACCGCGATCAAGTACCGCGACCAGGTACCGGGACGGAGGACAGCGCACGTGGCCTTGCGTCGCACGTGCGCTCTGCTGGTCTGGGTGTCTGCGACCCCATGATCTCTCCGAGAGTGCGCGAAACCATCTGAACAGGAAGTCCGCTTGCGTCTTAGAAGTTAGATCCCCTGTGAGGCTACGTTCGAGAGTTCGTTACACACCTCGCCAGGACATGTCCTAGACTAAACCTGACCGGCCAGCAGAAAGCGGAACAAATGAAGCATCGCGCGGAGTACGAACTTACTTCACGCACTGTGAAACTAATCTTAGCTGTAGAAGCACGCCGGTTCCAGCAGGGTACGCTGGATTCGGTACCCACTTTGCTATGTAGAGTATGTTTGTGCCTTTAGCTAGTCACGCTTGCTGCGCCACTTTGAGCGAGCGTTCTCTCTCTGGCGTTGGGCCATTACTATACAGACGGCTATGCCACAGTTTAGGTCCACTATTCAATCGATCATAAATGTGGACGTCTAGACGACTTGCCAATCGAACGCTGGGCATGTGTTCACTAAACAGACACGCACGCTACGAAGTTCCGAGCGCTGTAGCATGCGCGCCGTCAATAACTGCATAATGTCACGTAGCTTTTTTTTTCTTTTTTTTCTTTTTTTTTTTGGGGGGGGGGGGGGGTCCACAGTCAATTTTTCGATTATTCTACGCACATACACGCAAATTCGCGTCCGTGTCCCATTTGCTTCTTTTGTTTCCACCAGGTCGCATATAGTAAGGTAGCCCGCAAGCCTGCCAGCGTGACTTTGTCGCACGTACTGGAAGTAAACACATCAAGTTCTCTAGAAGTGCACGGGAAAGCAGAAAAGCCAATAAGGTAGTGACAGCGCTCGCCAAGCCGTAAACAGCCGTCCGTGCGTAAACGTAGCCGTGGGCTCGTCTTCCCACCAGCGCTCTGCAGCCGCTGCTGTCGTCCTCTCCGCAACACGCTATTTCGGGAGGGGCCAATGAAAAATGGATGATGGGCTCGAACGGACGATGCAACCTTTTCCGCCGTCGCTGCTTATAGGTGGGCCATCGGCTAACGTTCCTCACCGATCGTTCGTCGTCGATGGCAGGGCCATGTCGGTTTCGTGCAAGCGGAAATGATAAGCGCCATGCGCAAGTTTAAACAATCGATCCCCATGGACAGCGCGTGCAGGGACCTTTAAAAACAAGACTACTACGACGACGGCCACCAGCGGAGTTAGCGGACAGTATGCGCAGAAGACAAGGGAAAGTGCGTGTGTATGTGTGTGTTTGAGGGGAGGGAGGGGGGGACGTACTGGACAGAGGAGAGCGCAGACAGCAGGATTCGAAGCGACGCACACACGCGCGGGTCGATGGCAGCGGTAGCGATGAGCCTCTTGTTTCCCAGACGGGACAGCTGTGTTGTACCGGCTGGTCCCCATGGCGACGCGTGCGCATTCGCCGGCGGTACCACGCGACTGCTAACGCGCGAGGACGGAAGTCGGCGCCATCTGAGATCCATAAACCGATCGGACGGCACGCCGTCCCTGTACGGCGGACCCGGGACGGGGGCCGCTTTCATTACGACGGGGGGCACCGCAAATAAAGAACGGACCTCGTTTCCCAGAGCAACAGGTAAACGCTGGGCTCAAAAGTCTCGAATGACGTGACAAATAGCCTTCCCTCGAGCGGCAGCCAATCGCGGCCCGGGTACAGACGCGAATGCCTGCTTCGCCGAGGGCCAATGGCAATCACGCGCGCTCGGAAACGTTTGACCAATTGCACGTGACTAAGAAAACCGTGCTGGAAGTGGGCTGGACCCCCCTTTGTGTTCCTTGGTCCTTGGACAGCACGCGACAAAGGCCGTGCGGAAGGGTACTGATCGAAGCCTTTCGGAGCGATCACGTGATGCTGCCCAGAAAAGGCCTAAGCTTCTGCTTTTGTTATTCTCGGCAGTCAGTACATTCGTTGTTCTAGCTGTCACTTTTGTTTTTCTTTTTCTACCCCTACCGTTTGCGCGGACAACAAACGAAAAGAACTGAAAGTCGTAGCTAACGTTGTTTCATGATTAGATGCGTGTTCCAAATTTTGCGCGATGTTAGGAAGACATCGCGCAAAATTTCTTCCCAAGACAGCCTGGCACCGCCATAGTGCAATGGAAAGTCCTGGTGCTCTTTACAATATTAAAAACCGCCTTCTACTTCTTTGCGTCTACTAGCCATATATAAACGAAGGTAATTTAACTATACTGAGCCTTACAAGCAGAATAACTACTTCATGGAAACTCCGATTATCTTCTCAGCTCCAAGAACACCAATTTCCTTCGACAAGCGCCTTACATCTTGACGGCTGCAGTTCAGCACAGAGATTTAAGGCATACACATCCTCAAGAGATGGTAGTTTCTTGCGAAGAACACCAAGCTCTCTCCCTCTCCATCTATCTATCTCTCTCTTATTCCCACACGCGCCACTGGTTCAGGTACTACAGCTTCCCAAATGAGGCTCGAACGAAATCATTCGTTCCTCAGAGGCCTCGGGGGAACCGCTCCACGAAGACGGCGGGGCCATCGCCCACGAGCTGCACATGCACCAGCGCTGATGACTTCGCGAGGGCCATAACCGTAATCACTTGGCTGTTCCCACAAATGTGCAAGCTTTCCCCTCGTTGCAAAACAGCTCGAAAGCCTCGCGGTTGCACAGACCGCTGGGCTCCTTTAAGACCCGCCTTCGAGCGAACCCGCTTTCGAGAGGCGAAACAACCAAGCGGTCTATTCCCTAATACACTCGGGTATAGAAATCTTTTCCCATCAACCTGCAATAGCCACTGCGGTGGATGTGATCTTCGCTGCAGCCAGAGACTGAGCAGCACGAAGAGAGACTCGGACGGGTGTTCGCGTTGCATGCTAAGTCCTCCCTGCAACGTAATCGGGCCTCGCACTCGCGAGATCGCTGCAACGTGAGAAAGTTTCATAATAGTGAAAAACAGCCAATGAGCGTGAATAATTTAAGGCGGCGGGAGCCGTGCGCGCGCGCTTTTAACACGAATGCAAAGCATTATCGGCGAGGCGCTTGGCGAACCAAAACAAGGGACTTCAATTTATTAAGCCCTTTACTTAATCTGGAAAGCCTTTCTCGCCGCTCTTTTTCAGTGCCACATATTCATACTTTACTTCAATGAGGCTTCGTTGTACGGAAGCAATGAATAGTTGCTGGTGAAAAAGAGCTCTTAATCATGAGAATGCACCGCGAGAATTAGGGTTAAATCGCGCTTTATGTTCTTTCAGCTCTTGAGCAGATGTTATCCCGAGCAGATCTTCTCACGGAAAATAAACTGAATTTGAGATATGTAGTTTCGAGTTGGTTGACGAACGGTACTAGTAGTTAATCCGACGATGTGCTTCGCATATGGACTAAATAACCATTTATACGAAAAGTAAGGCGTTTGTATCTCTTCATAAGGTGATAGAAAACAGAGACATAAGTAAAAATTGGGGAAAAGCAGCTCCGCACGCCGCTCCATTTCACCTAAAAACTTCATAATTGCTCCAACAAGCATACGTTGTGAGTGCAGTGTGCAGCAGGGGAGGCATGCAATATTTGGGATAGTGGATAGTTCAGTATCGGAACGGAAAGTTTGGGGCCAGTGCTGTAGAAGAAGCTTCAGCACCGAGAAGACCATAGATATATAGCTGCCATGCTGACATAGTTCTGAGGGATAAGCGTCCGCGTAATGCCCTTTGGGAACACTGCCTGCTGTACCTTTCGGCATGTGAGTGCCTTTGAACTTCTCATTGTTGCTTATTTCTGCTCCTATGCTAACTTTCAGTGCATGCAACCAGAACAAGCGCATCTAAGCACACCTGGCTTTCCGCATAAAGAGTCACTCAATGAATGCATATTTACTGCATGTGATGCGTGTAACGCTAAGTTCCTAGGAATAACCAGACACATAGGCTTCATGGTTCACAGAGGCTTCATGCAACGCAAAAGCACCGCCTAATTCCGCAAGATTACTCCTGATGCACATAAACGTTATACGTTGTCCCTTTAGGAGATATCCTCCTAGCGCTCTTCGCGGGTTGTAACGATTTACGGTCTTCCGGGGTTCTTACACAGTGCCGTAGGCTGTTTATAACACCAAGACTGCCCGCTAACCACCCGTCATTGGCCGTAATAATTTACGGTGCTCTGGGCGCCAGAATCGGTGTGTCCCTGCGGATATGCGAGGATACGAGTCTGTATGTCTCATTCGCGGCCAGAGCGCGGTCCCTCTCCTGTGGAATCAAAGTGCAATGATGTCTGTCTTCCTAAATTTTTGGAGTACATTAAACAGCCCCGAGTCATTCAAGTTATTGGTCAATCTTCAAATGCAGCCTCATTTAGAGCACGCACAGTAACTTCGGTATACTCAGCTGCCCCGCACGTATTGCGTTTGATACGGCAACGTGACCAAAAGGTACGCCTGGCTCCGCGGACAACTCGCATGCAGTTGAGAGATCTCGGGCGACTCAGTTTACCCTCAGTAATGGCAATGCGCGCTTCTTATCACGAGCGTGTTTTACTCCGGTGTCCACCGAGAATTCCATGACGTACTTCCGTAACGGAAGCAGTTGTCTGAAAAATAAACGCTCATTAAACATTGAAAAAGTTTCACTCGCTGGGATTCGGACCCACAACCAGCCAGGGTGTGACGGCAGCAGCTGGGAGCGCTATCGACCCCACCACCGCCAGACTTGCAATGTGGAGAGGAAGAAAATGGGCCTTATATCTTTACTCACCGCTTTACAATTTGCATTTATTTGATATCCGGTTAAAGCAAACGTATTTAGCACGCAAAATTGCTCTTAAGATTACCATCGCCTCCCGTTCACTACACTCTTGGTTCTAAGTGGTGATGCTAGCGCTACCTAGGAACGATGGAGCGAAGGCGTAAATTGTCGTGTTAATCTGCGAGCCGGCAGTTAGCTCTTCAGTAGTCTCGACGCCTCTATCGCCGCGCAGGCTTCGGCGTCCTGCCGGTGTGTTGCTTCAGCCACGGCGGCTACATAATTTGTCTTGGGTGACGTCTATGATAGTCAGTTACGTTGCAACGCGCTCTACTCCAGCAACTCAAAGACGGCCACCGACAAGGAATTGCTGCGTCTTTCGGAACCTTTGGTTCTCGACCCCTTTGCGGACGATGCCCTCCGCGGGTTTTTAGGAAGCCTCGTCCCAAGACGCAATAAAGTTCCTCTGTCTGTCGCACATCGAAGTGCAGGTTCACAAAACGATCTACCGACAAACAGTTCGGTTTCGCTTGCAAAGTTTCACCGCTTGCGGACGCTCTTCGTTAGTGGCAGGTTTGCGCAGGGCGCTCGCGCGTTAAATGATGTGTCTCCGGAGAAATGCGAGTCGTTCTAGAACTTTCGCTTGAGTGCAACTGTTGAGGATTCCTGTGCAGGGTCGAGGTGCCGCTGATGTGCACATGTAAAGTGTTCACATGTCCTGAGTACCCAACCCATCTCCCGCCCGTCGATTCACCAGATTGCCGCTTATGTGCGAAGACAGGTTTCACTTTCGTGTTATGCCGATTCCTATGACAAAGGAATCAACCACATCTTTCTTTTCTTTTTATTCCTCCGCCATCTGATATGCGGCTTCTGCGACCCGAAATCGAAGCCGCGACCTTAGGGCTCGGAAGCAGAAGGCCACAAATGCTGAGCTGCCGCAGTGGATTGCGTCGGTCTATTGTGATCGCGAATGAGGACGCCATGAAGGCTGCGGCCAATGGTAAACAGTCCTTGGCAATGACAAACACGCACGGCGATACTAGCACGCCCTGCGGCGAAGCCGTATATGGCCGCATATGATACGATTATTCGCTGTCGCAGCATGGAACAAGTTGGGCCTGCATACTACGTCTCTAATGGTGTACCCACAGCGACGTGTCGAAAAGCGTGGTGTAACTGTGCCTCAGACAACTGACCTATCGGCGCGATGCTCACGAACGAACCTGCATGACCGCGTCGCACACGAACAAGGTATTGCAGCTTGGCTGCATAACAGGGGTTCTATGCAGTGCAGCCACGCAAAGAAGTGACTTCTAATGCTGACAGAGTGTACCTTCTAATGCTAGCTAATTGATTGATTTGTGGGGTTTAACGTCCCAAAACCAGTTATGATTATGAGAGACGCCGTAGTGGAGGTCTCCGGAAATTTCGACCACCTGGGGTTCTTTAACGTACACTGACTTCACACAGCATTTCAAATGCTAGCTTTAGCTAGCATTAGAAAGTACACTCTGGCAGTGTGTGTCCAGTCTGGTGAGGCTTACCATATTTACTCGCGTACTAGACGCATTCGCTGGTGATGGCTAGCTGTTTACGAATGTTGGCTCCCGAGGTAACCCAGAAACTTAGGGGCAATCTCGGGCAATTAACGGAGCCTCGCTAGATTTCTTGAGCCCTCTTTATATCTTTGGCCCTTGCAGCCTTTGTTCTCTCATTTTTTTGGGGGGGAGCCCATGACGGAAAAACGCTAATATAACTGCGGCGAGCTGCAGCGCGCGCTCATGCACGCGCTTCTTTCTTTGCGAAACAGCGCCATGGAAAGTGTTCACGAGTGAGAACGAAAGCGAATTGCAAAGAGAAATATTTTAAATAACATTTCTTTTTTCAAGGGGGAGAGCATTATTATTGGGGCTGGGCAAGGCGCAGCAACGAGACAGGTGCCTAGAAGGAACGCCGGAGCTGCTCGTTCGTTCGTCGGGACTGCCGCGCACGCCTCTGCTCTTGCGAGGTGCCCGCGTTGCTTTTCGAGCTGCGCGCGGACGGCAGCCATCAGCAAGAGCGGCGTTCTCTTCGCAGAAAACGTAGCAGCGCGCGCGCGCGCGCGTCTCGAGAACGATTTAGCCCTTTTTCTCTCCTATATAACCTTCTTTGTCTCTCTCTCTCTTCTTTTTCTCTTTTATTTTCTCCCCAAATGAAAGCGGCGTTGCGCCAAGAATCTCTGTACGTGTAAGAGGACGTTTGCGCTGTGATGTTCCGGGGCGCCCGATTGAGGGTGTATAGCGAAGCCGAGCGGTATTACTCAGGAAGATGCGCCTGTTTTTCCGCGCCCCGCCTACACTGTAACGCGGTTAATATCAAAGTTCATAGCCACATTTTATTGTTTCTCGCTCTGAAGGGGGGTTTGGAAGACGACGAGAAGAAAACGAAGAGCCGTGAAAAAGTGACGATGCTCCGAATGCGTAAGGACGCTATTCTGTGGCCGGCTGGAAGCTCCTCAACAGTTCCTGCACCGAGCTGTTTTCCGCTCCCGTTTGTTTGTTTATTTGTGTTTTTTTTTATTCTCACTATGCTGATATATTACTTCTGTGTTGTTTGCGTTTCACGCAAGTTTGTGGGAACGCTCCGGAAACGATATTCATTTTATGCCAGTAGAACAGTGCTCAAAAAGGAAACAGGCGCTTTTAAAATCTTCTCTTATACGCGGCAGAATGCGTTCGACGATTTTCGTTTACGCGTCTTCAGAATTTCTTTTTATTGTCAACTAAATCAAAATCAAAACCATGCTCTACAAGCCTTGTGGCCATGTACGGCTGCAACTTCTGATGAGTGCGATTTCAACCTGAAAAAAGGTTAAATGATAAGCGGACGACAATGTTCCTTCAGTCAACCTTCTGGCGTAATACAGAGAGCGCTCACAGTGTTGCCACAGTGGTGATACAACAGTCCACATTTTTCTTTTATTCAGTCTCTTAAAACGACTGTCTTGAAAGGCGTCGCTATAAGGATGTCATATCACAGACCGTTTTGCGCGTATCGTGACGCAGTTTGTTCTTCATTTCAAGTTCAAGGCAACGTTATGAAGCACGCGACTCTACATGCGTCATATAAAGCCACATGTGTGGATCTGTAATAATTATCATTAACTGTCAGTGAGATGTTTCGATCAAGGCGACGCTTTTGACATACAAAGGCTCGAGCTGCCGCTTGCCATATATACATATATGCGAATCTTCGCAAGTAAGCGTGCCGTGGGAAGGGGCTACGCGATTACTATTCTCACCTGCAAGACACTGCGCACTGTTGCAATGACAAAGCAGGTTGTAGAAATTTGGGTGTTGGTATGCTTAGTGTAATACAGCACTAGAACAAAAGAACGTAAGCAGGAATTGCACAAGAGAGCTTTGTCCTATTCTGGACCCATGTTCCCAAAAGGAATGCCTTCCGCTTGAATTGCTCGCGAAATTGAATTTTAGCTAACCTTCATAGCGGGCACGTCATTACCGAAGCCTGCTGCTGATTGAAAATGAGCACTGAAGACAACGCTTTGTGAATGTAGTCACTGGTTCCTAACCCGCGGCTGTAGTTTAGCGGCTGAGGCATAAACTACGCCGCCAAGTTCGAGTATGCGGGTTTGATTTGTCGGTCATGGCGACAGGGTTCCGAACCCGCGCTGAAGAAGAAAGGAGCAGCTGTGTGCTTAGGTTTCGGTGTATGCCGAAGAAATGCGAGTGACCAAGATAACCCGGAGCCTCCCACCAAGGTGTGTCTGATGATCTTATCGTGATTTAGCTGATGGAACTCTAGAATACAGTTTTTTTCTGGTACATTATTTTCTGGCGCTATTTCGCATCCTTAATCGCGGTGTACCAGCTTTCCAGAACTATAACGTTAACAACGTCCGGTATCAATCCTTGTTCCCTACTGAAACGTTCCGTATGGTCGTTCCAATAATTCCGTGTGTTTCCGTAAGACTCATATGGAAAAATATGGGAAGTATACGGAAAGTAGATGGAAAACTTATGGACTTCGTATGGAAAATATGGGATTATTGGAATACGGAAACGGACTTTTTCAGCAGGGTTGTTAGCCTACGGGTCGGTGAAATATGTGTCTTCGCAGATAACAGTGCGAGTCGGGCAGACATTGGGAATTTCGAATACTTCCAAAAAAAAAAAAAACAAGTTGAATGACCAAACACAGGAAAAGCGTGTCCCTATAACGAAAAAAAAAAAAAAAACAAGCGAACGGTCTTAAAATCTTTCACGTGAACGATGCAGTTCGTGCATCCTGCTTGAACTTCCACGGCACTCGAGCTCCTTCGCGTCCGACCCAACGAGTCCGTAAAGGCCACATCCCTGCTCCATCCGGGCAGGAAAAGGAATGGGGAGAGGAAAACAAGAGAGAGACGACGAGACGCTGTGTAAGTTCTCGCCGTTCGAAAGGTTCACTTCCAGAAACTCTGACGCCGTTACCGTTCCGCAAGCATGGGTATAATTAACCATGACTATAATTAACAGTCGTGCTTCTTCTGGGCGAAGAGAGGAGGTCACGCCCCGCCTTCGCTGCTTCTCGGTGGCAAGGTATGACGTGACCCGGGTGGCAGCCGATGCTGAAATCCGGAGAAGGTACGGTTCGGAGAAGAGGCTTGCTGAAGAACAACATCAACAGCACAAATAAAAGCGCTCCTCCCGGCCTCGTCCTTTCGACGACACACCGCCGTGTTCTCACAATGGGGCCGCCAGTCCTGAGTCCGGTGTGCTGCTGCACCGCTCCCGCTGTGATGATGCTGCCCAGAAGTTCATATTTCCAGAAGCGGCACAAACACGCACACCGCACGACCCACCGCCGGTCCAGGCGTTCCGGGAACTTCACGCGGGCCGGTCGGAAGCTCGAGGCAAACGGTGAACAAGGCCGTCGCTACAGCGTCCAAAACAATGCCCTTGTCTCTTCGAGACGGCAGCCCGGCGAAGTGCATTCGTGGGAACGCAGGCCCACGCGCTCCCCACGGTCATCTTCCTTGAAAAGTAGATCCAGGGGCTTAGCCCCACCACAGTATGGTCTAGTGGCTATGGCACTCGGCTGCTGATTCGAAGGTCGCGGGATCGAGTCCCGGCAGCGGCGGCTGCATTTATGATGGCGGCGAAATGGTAGAGGCCCGTGTACTGTGCGATGTCAGTGCACGTTCAAGAACACCAGGTGATCAAAATTTCCTGAGCCCTCCACTACGGCGCCTTCCGTAATTTTATTGCGGTTTTGGGGCTTAAAACCCTAGAAATTGCTATTATTTATAGGAGTCTGAGCAGTACCATGGAACTTAGGATACTACAAGGTGTTATTCCTCCTCAACAGGTCGATTCTGCCTTGAAACGCCATAAATGACGGATTCCTGGCCAATCCTGAATACCTTATCGGTCAGTCCTGCCTTCAAACGCAGAAAATGACAATCAAAGAGAAACAGCACGGAATAGTATTCCGTATTCGCGGGTACGGTGTATAAGCGCCTTGCCGCTTATTTGGGTAAACCACAAAGAAAACGCGCTTCACACAGCACATGAAGGCGATATATTTGTGCGTACAAACGTAATTGTTGCGAATTCTTGCATTCATTGGCGACATCATACTTTCATAAGTCAAGTGAATGTACTACCCATATTTCACGTGCTCATAGGTCCACCGCGTATGCGCTTACCAAAGACACTCGCGCCAAAGCTCCCTTCAGAGATTTTCGCTGGGAACTGTAAAGTGTCATTCATCTTCCTACACTGTCCTTTCCCCACTCCACCCCCCTCCCCCTTTCAGCTTGAAAACGCAGGCCAGAGCCGCAAGCTTAGGTCGACCTGACCACGTCTTTCTTACTTTTTTTTTTGTTTTTTGTTCGTTAATGTTCTTCTCGCTGTCGTCTTTTCAGTTTCTGTCGAGCTACACACCATCGTCACAGCCTAGAGAGGCATAATGAAATTTCGCTGACGAATAGTGCAGCCCGAAACTTTTCGTCATTCAACGCTCATCGACTTCGTGTCGACTAAGGAAACATAGGGCCGAGACGAAGTACTGTTTCGCGCGTATCCCACCCTCGCTTACAATTTAGCTGGTTGGCATACGCAGTGTGATTGTTTGACGTCTGCTCTCACGAACAGGTTTAGTGGGAACTTCATTTTACCCAGTGCCAGTCTGTAATTACCCGGCTGTTAATTCGCATTTGTATGTTTAGCATGAGCCGACCAGTTCACGCTGAACAGGCACATTTTCTAGCTGTAATCACGTTTGCTTTGACTCCTCCAGACTAGTCTGACGTCGTATAAAAAGCCCTATTACACTACATCTTCCTGAACAGGAGTTACAAACACTCGTAAACTGTTAGTGAACACGTGTCCCACGTGTTCAAGTTGACTATCACATCCTCGTTTCCTTAGTTCTCCTATTTCTCCTTATCTGCCTTATCATTAATTTCTTTCCCAAGTGTAAGGTAGCCAAGCGAGAACTTCCACGGTTAACCTCTCTTCCATTTTCCCTTCATTCATCTTTCTATCTGCTTCTTTCTACGTGTAGTTCAGGCTAATTGCTCACAGGGCGAAAGAGACTAAACTAAGTCAAACTCGAGAGAAGGGAAGAAGGGAGGCGGGGGGCGTGCTCAAGATATGCAACACGGTTGCCCTCGGGCGTAGACGTGCTTGAAGCACCGTTGAGCACGCACGACAGGCGCGGCTCGAGTCTGCGGCGAAAGGGAACCGGAGAGGAGGAGGAGCTGGCTCCCGGTACAAAATTAAAGCGCTAATTACGTACACGGTGAAGCGTATACGCTGTCAGCAAGCTCGCCGGGGCTAATATCGTGCTCCCGTACAGAGGCCAGCCGTCGTCGACACCAGGCTGCTCTGCGACGTCGTTCTCCAGGAACTGCGCGCGCATGGGTGTCTTTCTTACTCTCGCTTCCGAGTGCAACTTTCCGCGATTTCAACGTGCCTCCTTCTTGGGGGCTCCTCCTGGAGCGGTATTCCTTTCGAAAACCTTTGTCCCCGGGAATCACCACCGTATGCTTTCGAAAAGGGGTCACGCGCGCCATCGTGGCGCAAGTATATATATCTCATTCTTTCGTACAATGACACACGAGCGTATAGATACCCTGGTTAACGCGCAGAGAAGAAGCACCGCCGGAATCGGTAGATCACGAATCGCGCCGCTCCACGGCGAGGTGAAGTGGCTGTCTTTCCTTCTTTGCTTTATTTTTTTTCAAGTATATCGCAGATATACGTTCCATCGAGGCTGCGCGCATAAAAATAACAAAAGTGAAAGAAAAGGGGGACTTTTATCTCTTCGGGAGAAAGACCGGGAGGTAAATGAACAGAGAAGACAAAAGGATCGAGACCAAACAAAAAGAGTGCAGCAAGGCTCTTTACTTTTACATTGTTTCGCCTATCGGCGAAGGGGCGAGAGAGTCTCCCGAACTCGGGAGATGGCCTCCCGAAAAGGGAAAGGGAAACGGCGCGGTTTCCACAGACGGCCGTTGTCGGCGTCTCGCCATAGAGACTGCGTACGTGGACGTCTCCGCGCCGGACTATTCCCAGGTAAGGGAAACTAGGGAGGAGACAATGGGGGAAAGGGGGGGTTCGGCAGAGAAGCCTGCGCCCGGGCGATGGCGCAAGTCACGCGAGCGCGCGTGACGAGCGGAGACGAGCGGGCCTCGCAACGCGCCCGTTGTGAGGTTCTTCTCCGTCTGCTGGCCGATCGATGGCTACACAGCAGCGAGCTCGGAGTCCAGAAATCGCTACCAGAAGAAGAAGAAGAAAGCACGGAAGGGTGTGGGAAAAAAATAAAAGTGAACGGCCAGTGTGCGCAACCAATGCGACGACGACGAGAACTTTGCAGCGGTAGGAAGCGTGTCGTTCGTTGAGGGAATCGAGCCGTCCCGCGCTGAACGCTGCGATTTCGAGAAGGGCGCCCCTGTACGAAACACTCACTATGGCGACGGGACGCTTCCCAACGGCTAGATGGCGAAGAAAAAGAACATATCCACGTCCGGTTTTATTACTACTTTGAAAGAGCTTCCTGCTGGGTGGAGGTTCTCGATGTGAGGAGAAAGGGAACGACGAAGACTCAGAGAGAGAGAGAGAGAGAAAGAGGGGTTTAAAGAAAGATGGTAACATATCTGCTTACTTCTCTGCAAATGACGTCGAAAGACGACAGCCTTCTGCCGCCCGTGATAGGTAACACCATCTCTTCTCCACCCTCCCACCCGTCACGCTGTTCCCTTCCCCTCTCACTCCTCCCATGACGGATGCAATGGAGGTTTTGCTGAATTCAATTCAAATTTCCCGCGTTCGTCCTGCTCTCGCGCCATCTGTTGGGATTGTTTATTACTGTTTACTTAACGCGTAGCGTCGCTTCGACACAATTTCTGAGGCATTAATTTTTTTTTTCATTTACTAATGTAGAACCAGTCCAATATGTATTCTTAATTAAACAAACGCTAAGGATCACGGTTATGTGGACATATTTTGCCTCAAACAGGCGTGAGGTTTCCTTTGCGCTGTATGGTGTTGACGTGTATGATCCCGTTCCACAAATGCTAGCGTTGGTTTCGACCGCCCGGCTAAATCAGTTTTGGCCAGGCTGTTGAATCGACAGACAGGCAAACTTTTTCGCATTTAGCCAGCGAGGAAAGTGCCTATGAGGAATCGTGCGGAGTTCAGCAAAGTGTTACAAGTAGCATGAACATCTTTTTGTGCAAAGTGCGTTAGTGGGTGTATGCTGAACGCGAGCCAAGAAAGGCTATCGTCATTAAAAAAAAATAGAAAGAGCGAACGAAAATTGGCTGTTCCTTGAAAGCATGCTTCGTCGCATGTGCTAGTGATTATCCAGGTGGAATTTATGTGCCCGCCTGAAATTGCATAAACTTTGGTGAACGTTGCTGGAATTCCGTAGAACGCGCTCTGATATTCACCTAAAAGTAATGCGCTGTCGGTTTACTTAATTCAATGTTGCATTACTTTTCTGTGCGGTATATTTTATTTAACGGAACCCGCAAATATTTTCATTGCGTGCGCACAATGAAACGCGTCAGCAGTGCTCTTCACTCAGACGCGTTAGTAATATTTTCAGGAGTCGACCTGCAGTGCCGAGATTGACTCTGACTCACGATTCTCCTTAACATTATGCTTAAAATCACTTGTGCAATAGCTACTGACCTGTTCCTACGATGAATTTGTTCCGAGCTTTCAAGCTCGCTATTGTTTTCTAAGCAAGCTCTCGATCGCCACTTGATCGTTTAACGCACTCGCGTAAACGTGCGCATATGAGGGAATCGACATGCTAAAAAACTAAAACGTATGGATATACGTCGAAACATAAAGGGAAAAACATTCGCAGATGTGCTTCTAAGTTTTAGAGGAAGAGATTGAGAGATATGATTGAGAGCAATGAGACACACCGCTGTAGAGAGAGATCCCATACTTAATTTAAACCACTCGGTATAGTTAAACGTGAAACCAAATCAGCGTACAGGAGAATTTCGTGTTTCTTCACTTGCAGTACGCCTATATCATGCGAGCCATAGAACGTTATAGCATGCGAGCTGTGGTGATCCGCGCGTAAAATTCCACCACAGACGGTATAAACGCCTCCATACTTGGGGCAATTTCTCGGGCCAGTCGCGTGCCCCTGAAGTGGCTGAGACGTTTTCCATTAAGAGCTCAGGTTCCCCTCTTGGGCATTTTACCTTTCCTGGATGTCCCTACGTGGATTAGCGAAGCCGCAACTTCGCAGAGAAGCTTACGTCTCTCTCATTCTTCCTGTATAACTTACCTTGTATTTCTGAGTGTGTTTTTGGTGCAGACTAGAAACCAGAGACATAAAAAAGAGTATTAATAGTTAAATACCTACCCAGAGTTAAATATTCTGGCGGAGCTGCAGGACCGACTCGTCTCTTGAGTGCACAGTGACGTCAAACGAAGCACAAAGCTTGTTTGCGCGCTTTTAAAGAAAACGAGCGGCTGTCTCCTTCTTGTTATATTTACTTCTGATGCAGGTTAATCTGCCCCTTCTAACGAGCTCGATTTTCTTTCCGTTTGCCTGCAGCCGTGTCACCACCACTCGCAAAAGCACGCATGATCGAGCCCTAGCTCGAACTCACGCGTAAGCGGGCTGAGAGAGATTATTTTAACACTGTTGGGACGGCAGCAAGCTACATTACAAGCAAAGAGAAAGAAAAAAACTATACACAAGGCAACAGCAAAACACGATTGTGGAATATTTTTTTAACAGCTCGTCTATACTAATAAGAGGCAAACGGTGAATCCCTTATTAGCAGAACAAAAACATTTATGATGGTCCCCAATGCAGTTTAGCAATAGATTCCCTGCCTAAACGATACCTGTGTTGTAGGAAGTTGCTGTTCCTCGGCCTCCTTCAAGGTACTTCTCTTTCCCTCAGAAAAAAAAATAATCTGGGTGATTTTTGTTTCGTTTCAGAGTCAAATAGAGTGGTAGCCTTCGAATGCGATGGCATTTAAATGGACACGCAAAGCGCATCTTCGCCGTCGACGTCGACGTCATGTACCAAAAACATATAAGTATGTATGCATTATAAACTATCAGACATCAGTTCTTACACTGATGCCCCAATGACAAGGTATAAAAGTTAAAGCTTAGGTTACAATCTGTCCCTCTTCGGTCATTCCGTTTCACCTTGTTTTCTAGGCACCATATGACGGTTGCGTATTGCGTTCCTTTAAGGATATGCTAGACCCCTTTGGACTTCGCTAGTATGCCTCAAGGGGCTGACACTGTACGCACTGGTTAATACTCGTTCTAAGTGAAGCGCACACCAAGATTATATCATTGCAAGAAGTAACAATATGCTTCTGCAAGTAAAAGCGCTTGATTAGCGAGGCTGCACCTCAAGAAACACTGGCACGTATTAAACGCCGTGACGACTTCACGGTCCCGTTGCCTACCCTTCCCGGAGTAATGCCAACGGAGATAACTGAGGCAAAGCGCGTGAGTCAGACATGGTGCGAGTTAGTTAGCCCGTGATAGCACCCATCTGCTTTCTTCGAGTTCCTTTTCATTGGTCCGTTTTTCCTTCGCTGATAAGTTTGCTTCAGGGTGAGTAATGGAGTATTGAAAAGTCCAGTAATATCTTTCATTCATTGTTTTATCTCTACTGATAAAAAAAAGCGACTATGTAGTGCGGTTCTGTTTTCGTAATTAACCATACTATTTCTGTGCACGCGTTCTCCTTCCTTGGTGCGACGATTTTCTTACTTATTTTTTCAGTTCACAAGCAGACTTATTCAGAACTGCGAGTAGAACTTATCTTTAAAGTGCGGTGCTTTAAGCAACTGCCAGTACCGTGTGCTGGATTTATCCCCAATTTCGTTATAATGCTGTTTCCAGCTATAAGACAGAATAATGCCACCTGATAGTTTTACTTATGGTGCTTCCCAATGTAGAAGTGTTCTGCTGAGGATATGTTTTCAACGCATGCGCAAGCCGACAGTACACATATCGTGTACACTCGTGCTATAACCATACACCAAATGTGAGCAAGATTCACCATAACGTTTCGGTTTTTCAAATGCATGGACAAAACTCCCAGATTTCTCACTGTCTGAGAAATGATGTTCGTGTGAAATCAGGTATAAAATCGGACGATCCATATATAGATCCTTGCCCACATCTTTCTATTTCTTTGCGTCTTGTTTGCACTCCGTCGCTGACCTGTCTCTACAAAAGCCCAGTAAGTAAAGGATACGGTGAGTTTGTCTCTCAAAGAAGCGTAGAATACTTCTTTGTTGTTGTTGTTGCGGCTGTTCCAAAAATATATCCGAGTTAAGCATGTCCATACGACACTTGTTCAGCTGTAATATCTTTAGAAAATACCTTCAAAGGAATAGTACGTTCGATACAACAGTCTTCGAGTAATACTGCTGATCTCGAAGGGTCATTCCTTTGTTAATGTGCACACGCTTAATGATGCCACTTATTAAAACGTCCAGATTGTGCAGCTAAAAAAGTTAGCGAGAACCTAGGCTGTAAAGGGCGCAGACGAATCGAACGAGAATTTGGCAAACAAGTGCGCAATAAACGGCGCATCTGCACGCTTCGCCCGTCCCTCGAAAACTTAGTAAGCACGATCTCCCAAGCACGTGGGCGTAAAAGCTTTGATATCGTCATTCATTTCTAAGTACGAGGCCTCGTATGGCTCCAACCTTCAAGCTTCATTTATACTTACGCAATGTGGACGCGACATTTACACTGACTGTTTTACAGCGTCGGCTGTTATGGACTCGTTACAGCGAGCGAAGTTGGTGGCTATATCATGGTGTCCGCCGCCTCCCTTCTCCGTAACCGCTACCAGCTTCAGTGTGAAAAAAGGAAAAAGAAAGCTCCATGCCTGTGCGGACTTCAATTAAGCTCATTAAGGCTGATGCCACTACATCTTCCGAGACCCTAACTGCTTGGATGGGCACCTTGAATTCTCCGCCACGGTTCTGGTGTGGTAGGAGGGGCAGTGGCATCCACTCCTGCCTATCACTACATGAATGAGTATTTTGTGCTTTCAGCCACGATTCTGATTGGATATAGTGCCTTGCAGATCCTGATATGTTGCCAGCCGCTGGCTGTGCTTTCATGAATAAGGACGATGAGAAGGACGACGACGATGAAGAAGAGAGAAAAGACGAATAAGCGAAGAGTAAAGTAAGAGTGAAAGAAAATATTGACCGAACACGCAGCAAAGCCTAGCTTACGCTGCCGCCGTGCTGCACCTTCTGAGCAGGCCTGGGAGATTTTAGCGTTGCACACAGTAAACGCCACCCACTTAAGCCGAACCCTACAAAAATCCGACCAGTAACACCGTGCATTGTCTTCTTCATTAGATGCCTCCCATGTGTTAGCGATAGACACGCATTTATTCTGTCTTATCTACTGCGACCATGCGCCCCCATCCTTTATCTTCAATTAATCTATAAGCCTAAAAATTACGTTCCCAGACGGCCTTCATTTCGCTCCTGAATCACCGTCCCATGTTTGGTTTCACAATCAGGCCAATGTCATACAGTAGTAAGGTCCAGCAGCTTAGTCAGCGCGTGGAACATTGTAATTGAATTGAATTGAAATGAATTTTATTTTCCAGAAAGATACATGAATCAATACCTGAAAAAACATCTGAATCCTTAGCATTAAGATAGTTTGGATCCATACAAAAAAATAATACGAATATTCTATGCAAAAGTGCAATTTTGCAGGTAGCAGGCAGTACACTTGAAATAGATTAAAAACATTAATAAAGGGATCGTACCATCGTCTCTTTACCTCAGAATTTACGTCCACCACGAGATAACACGCTCCCACTCTTTCTCGGCTACACCGCTAATATCTGCAAACAAACTTTTCTGCCTACGCCATTTTTAAGACTGCACGAGCCCTTCTGATGAACTTTTCATTTAAACTTTTCCTGATTGCTTTCCTGCTTTTTCCAAGTACAGCGCACTGTTAAGTAGTTGATGGCATACACACACGTATGCTACAGGGAAGCCAAGCAACACTGACGCCTCCACGAAGTATTTGCCCCTCCTCGCGCACCACAACCCCAACCCCCTCTCTTTTTCTTGAGGACCACTTTCGAAGCGCCAGCGTATAGCGGGCACTGAGCCAGAGGTGGCGAGTAAGATGCGCACATCACGTGTGTGCCGACTATCAGCTGGCGGATACTGGGAGAACAAAGAAGCATTCAATGCCCTAACTGTCCTGTGAAGTAAACTGACCAGCAATGCTATTGTGGTGGGGCTGGCAAACCGCTGTAAAATTCTCTGTCGACGCAACTTGACAAACGGGGGTACCTCTGGTCAGAACATAGCCGTATACAGCTTAATGAAATGTATTGTACCTTTCGTTCTCTTCGGGCATCATTGAATCACATTGATAAACATTGCAGTCACATAATTGCAGTCACATTGCAGTCATTTGATCAACATCAGGTGACATTTAGTCCACTTAATGAGCCTTTTATTCACTTTAATTTTCAAGTGGTTTTATTCAGGTTTTATTTTACTTACGAGTTACTGCATCACGTTACGCATGACCCCGAGATTGGGCCGACGCTGTAAGAACTTTGTTCTACATGTCGTCTTGCCCGGTGACGCAGTACGCCAAATACCTGGTCATATACAACTTCGCTGTGAAAATTTGGGGAGCGTGGAAGCCACCCAGCGTCACTAAACTTCACAAAATAATGTCGTAACCCCGCCTTTTACGTTTATTTGTAGTGCTTCTCCGCATGGCATAGGAGCACAATGGGGCAGGCTACCACGCTACTCTGCAAGCCCGGTGGGGAGGGCACAGGAGGGCGCCTTACGCTGCGTCCTTGCAGATACAGTGTGGAAAAATAACTGCCTCCGCAGCCTCATTCATAGTACACGGATATCGCACGACCTTCTCGACACACGACCCAACGACGCTTTTGGACCCCTGCTGTCAAGGAGTGGCCCGGAAGTCTTGACAAAGACGGCTTCCTCTTTATGGATTGCACGTTGGGCAGCCATATACTCGTCTTTTCCTTTCTTTATTTCTACTTTTTGTTTTGCTTTAGAATGTTGCACTTCTGCGTCTTGATCTGTTCGCTACACGAATTTTATTGCGCCCATTGAGCTATAGCACGGCCATTTCCGTCGTAAACTCGCAAACTCCTTCGTCACTCTCTTTAAGTGAAAGCACATGCCAGCTTGCCATTAAACATGCTTTCTAGTTGTGTGCCACACTAGCGTGACTGAGCAGCCTCCATTTTCATTTGTTTGCGCGTAAATTTTCATTGTTCACGCTGTCAAGGGGAGAATCCACTACTTGTTAAAATTGTCTCTCCCCCCACCGCTTCCCTACCCCCCCCCCCTTTTTTTTTCTTTTTTTTTTTTTTTTGCCGTTACAGATCATTTTACAATACTTCTCGCGACAAGTTGTAAGTTTGATATACGATAAACCTTGAAACAAAACAAATGTCACCTACTGACGTAAGATCGTTGAAAACGATGAAGAACTGGAAATGCCGTCCTGACGAAGACTAGTCCACTAGTACAGACATTGGCCCTAGCGACATTTCCTGTCCTTCGTTGTTTTCACCGATCTATAGCTCAATTCAAGCCTCGGTGTCCCCTGATCTTCTGTTTTATTACAATTAGGTATCACATACGCTAATAATCAGCCCCGCCACGGTGGTCTAGTGGCTATGGTACTCGGCTGCTGACCCGAGGGTCGGGGATCAAATCGTGGCCCTCGGCTGCATCCCGGCTGCATTTCGATGGGGGCGAAATGTTGAGGCCCGTGTACTGTGCGATGTCAGAGCACGTTAAAGAACGCCGGGTCGTCGAAATTTCCTGGTTTTGGGCTGGTTTTGGGACGTAAAGCCCCAGAAATCAACGCTTATAATTAGGGAAAAGAGTTGGCATAAGGGCCTTGTCGCGCTGGGAATCGGTCTTCCACAGAAGAACTATTCTACCGGAATCGACGACCTTTTTCGTAACAGAAGCCTCTTGTGATTCGTTACCATCCGATGCGAGCCACCTACTAAGAACTTTTTCTGCGGCATCCCTGTCATGACAAGTGGCTGTTTCAGATACGGCGCGCACGCGTGAGCCTCGTCGGTGCACGGCTTACCGAGTGAAGGTCGCACGGTTCCAGCGAGTAAGAACAGCAGCGTGGGACACTCACCTGCAATGAAACAAAGGCACGAGTTAAGTGAATGCACAAAAAAGAAAACAACAAGCTGACGAGTAAGTTTCAGAGGGCGCGAAACCACGAAGCAACGTTTTCCGCTCGCAAGCTCTGCGAGAAGCGATTATTTCTCGCTCCACTGACCGCGCACCCTTGACCTCTTCGCATAGTTTCGTCTCTGAACATCGGTCTCAAGGCCGTGCGATAGCTAATTGCGGAGTGTAGGGAGCGAAAATGGCCAGTTAACGCCATGACACCCCTGCGGGACACTACGGAGTCCTGGACAGGGGCCGCCATGGTGGAGGGGCGATAGCGGGAACCGGTCACCATTTACGTCGAGTTGTTCGTGCGTCTCGTGGGAAACCGCGAAAACAGAAGACAACGTTTTCTTTTCTTTTTTTTTTTTTAGGGAAAGCAAGATAGTCCAAGATAGTCTTACAGCGGCCGAATTTCAAAGACCGCGATGGACTCCCATGCCGGTAAAATTCTCGTCGTCGTTGAAACTTTGGAGATATCTTAAGAGAGTAATCTGTTCCTACAAAAATTGCCGCACGACGCTCATCCCCGGCCTCCTGTGTCTTCTGTGGTGCTGTCGTGCACGGTTTCTCCTAACAGTCACGAACAGTTCTTGCGAAATTCTTCGATCACCGCTGGCCGTGAGTTTCCGTATATGGATACCGGTTTCCGTATTTAGATACACGTGTCTGTCTGTCTGTCTGTCTGTTGGTGCGCTTGCTTGCACGCTATTTTGTTTTTAGCCACTGCCAGCAAACAAGCTTCCTTTATCCGAGTGCACCTAACGACACCGGAAAGACCCTCCAATTAAGAACCACTCGTTTGAAATGATTTTGTTAACAACAGCCCCTTCTCGCCCGCTCAGAGCCCCGTTCCGAACAACACCCCTTAATATAACACGTGTCGTAAGTCCTCAACGAGGACACGAAAAGCGAAACATTGTGCACATCGGCGCGAGCCTTAATATGCAGTCGCTCTAGCCGGCGAACGTACAACAGCGGCAAATTCTCCAGGCGACTCCTGGCGAGTAATGGGGCTGCGTGGGGCCAACAGAGGGCGCAGACTCTGCACACAGGTGGTGACGACGGCTTCCATCCCCCCATCTCATCGGAGAAGGGGACGGGAAGGGAAGGAGGGGGAAGGAGTGACAGATCGGAACACGGCTGCCGCCCGCGGCACGAGGCTCTCAGGTGGGCACCGGACCGAAGAAGCTGGCAGCTGCTGGCTGTGGCAGGTAGCCTTGCTGGGAACACACTATGCAAGACGCCAGTAGTCATTGTTCTTCGTTTATTTTCTTTCCTCGCCTGGCGCGCTTCCTGGGCATTTGCCTGGAGCTCTCTGACCAGCTGAAAGTCCCGAGTACCCCCCTTCCCTCTAGCCCTTGTTTTTACCTTGATTGCTGTGTCGTTTCCATGCAATATTCACGCCTCGAGGGGTGAAAGATAACACTGATGTAGCGGGAGTGCGAGCTCCGTCATTAGATACGCGCCCATGCCACGCTTGCCTGTTTTAGCCTGAAAGCCTTCAACCTCACATTGTCCGCTAAACTTGCGCTCGGTTGTCCGCCCCTGTGGCGAATGCTACAGCCCCCGGCAAGCTAGCCCAAATGCAACGTGCGAGCTGAAATGTTGATCGCACTATTTTTTTTTCGCGTTACATCTCCACGGCGAACAAATCGCTACCGGGATGATGAAGGATGCACCACAGCATTCTAGAGCCCCAGGTATTGTCAACTATAGGCTATAGTGGCTGTATATATAAACAGCACGTGCGCAGGCAGATATAGGTAGGTCACAAAATGAAGGGCCCTCGACCGGCATCGGCACTGGGCGTTACTGTCTCACGCGAAACATCGTCATGGAATTCTCTTGAAGCACGCGTGTCGCACCTTTCAATCGAAAAACGCGAAAGTCTATGTGTGTTTGAGTTCTTGTACATTCCGTGTGCGTGCATCTTGCAGGCATATTTCTTTGTTTCTCTCTCCTCGCCGCCAAGAAAATAAGACTGGAGCAGATAAGGCTGGCTTTGGAATTGATATGGAAGCCGGTACCACACCCGTCTGGTATATAGCGTATCGCGAGGCACCATCTAAGTAATAAAAAAGAAAATGCTCGAGACCGCCGAGTTATATCTATGGCGGCATGTTTCTCTTTTTTTCCGCCCTAAACCTAACTCGAATGCATTTTTAAAATAGTTTCGAGATATGTTTGAAAAGGGCGATTTGTTCGGTTTCGTGGCCTCTCCCTGTACTTTTTTCTTCTTTTTTCATAAAAGGAAAAGGAGGAATAAACGTGCGGTGGATAAGGCAAGTTCCGTTGCGCCCATTTCGTCCTGCGTGCGATCACCAATAGGCTTCGTGTTTGCAATGCAGCCCACACAGCGGCGAAAAGGAAGTCAGCCAAACAAAAGCGGATTCAGAATGGCGAACGCGGTTCACACCGAAAAGTACTGTTTGCTCTCAAAAGAGAGCGCGGCGCAAAGCGCAGGCGGGAACGACTGCGATGATGCGGCCGCCGCCGACTCCGAACCGGAAATTATTCATGCGACACCTCGCGGCGAAAAGCGAGAGACCGCCGCAGCGCTGAAAAGCCAGCGAGTGTGACGGCCCAGGAAACCGCGGCGGAGTCGCCGTACTGGCCCGAAAAGCAAGACGCCCGTTTGGATTCAATTTCCTCGGCAACGAGACGGTGGCGACGCTCTGCTTTAAGCTAGTTCTCTTCTTCTTTTTTTTTTCTTCCATCTCTCTTTTGCCTTGCGCACTTGCTCTTCAAAGCTCCATTCAATCTTTTCTCTCTGTTATTTTATCTATCCGGTACATTTAATCTCCTAAACGTTCCACCGCATGCCTTAATTTAGTGTTTTTTTTTATATCTGCCCACATTGCGCAACATGCAATATGTCTTCTTTAGGCCGATTCTATGTCTTGTATGTGCCTAAGAAGCTTCTTTTTATGCGGCCCCTCGATCAGCGCAAATAAGGGTGGCCAACGGACGGGTGCCTTTCAGTAGAGTTGAATAGCTGCGCTGGAACTAAGACCAAAGTCAAACACGATGGCCAAAATAGGGCGGAGGGAGTTAGCGCCGCTTCGGGCCTTTCATAAGCGGTCGTCACGCTAAGTTCCTTAAGTATTTCTTTTATTATTGTGTAAATTTTACTTTGTGATCGTTGTATAGATCTTAGAAAGTTGGTACCACTCAACTTCCAATTCAGAGTTTCGTCCTGCGTATATATATATATATATATATATATATATATATATATATATATATATATATATATATATATATATATATATATTGTAATCCCAGAAAGCCGTACTGTAGCTCGGACGCCAGCGCTAGCAGAGTGGGGCGAGCGACGACGAAGAGGAGGAGGTCAGAAATAGAACGGTCGGCCTGCAGCAAAGACGCTGTCTCTGTCGTCTTTACAATGACGCAGTCGACTTAGGGCAACCCAAGAAAATCTTCGTCATCCTCAAACGCCGCCAACGTTACCTTCGTCATTGAATCCGGCAACCTTCCACCGTTTCAAGTACCCCACACACCACCCGGAGACTGCGTCCAGTCTCCTCGGTGGCTTCAGGGTTCTCCGCCAGCACAGTGACACCTTTCCTCACTGAGACTGCGCAGCGGGAACATCCCGCCTGGAAACGCCGTCCACGTTCTCCAAGGCACGGATCGGTGGCCAGAACGTTCTCAAGAACAGGCCCACCTCCTCAAGTGTCTTTTCCGCCATCTGAGAACGGCGTCTATGCCTTCTCGATGGCTCCTACTTTGGACTGAAGTGGCACCGTACAAGCTGGGGACCCTCCCTTCGCCGTGGACGTCCCCAGCGTCAGTACCGGGGGCACTGTACCATCTGCGGACACCACGCCTAGTGCGCTAGGCGTCTCGCCCGACAGCGCCGAGGCGAGGCCCGCTACCACCACTGCATAGCCATTTTTGTCTACCTGGGCCACCATCGGCAAAATTTCGTCCGAACTCGCCACGGATGCAAGATCTATCAGCGAGGCATGCACAACCAGTGCCGCCCGCGGGACATATTTTGCAGGCCCCTATGCTCGCAGCGCGTCCACCAGCGGCCGCGACGCCGTAACCAATTTCGCCCACCAGAAACTTGCGTGACATCTCGACAAGAGAAGTCGCAGCGTAACGGAGATAGACCACAGCGGTATAGCCAGTGCCGTCCGCCAGAGCCATTTCGGCCGCTGGAGACACTCGCAGTCATGGCCGAGTGTAATGGTAGAAAGCAGAACAGTGGCTCGGACGCTCTCGCTAGCAGAGCGGAGTGAGCGACGACGAAGAGGAACAGCCGGCCTGCAGTGTCTCTTGCCTCCTTCTTTACAATATATATATATATATATATATATATATATATATATATATATATATATATATATATATATATATATATAATCCCCACTTTCTGCCTGCCAGCGCGAATTGGGCACATTGGAAGCATCTAAGAGGTCTAGCATCATGTCCTCGAATGCACAGATCAGAAACTGGCACAAAGTAATAGTTGGAGAGGATATATCATGATCCCCACGCTGCAAGCGATAGCGTTTGAAAACAACTGCAGCGCCTCCCTCCCCCTCCCCCCCTCCCCTTTCTCCCTGCATGTGCGCGTGGCTTCGTTCAGCCGGAAGTGTTTCCGTTTCCGGTGGCGCAAGTTGAGGGGAAGGGGGGCAAACCACCGAACCAATACCGTTCCTTGGTTCCTGTTCTACGTCACGCTTGACGGCGTTGACAGTGAACCACGTGTCTGACTGTATTTATATTCTCTTTCTTTTCAATCTCTTTTAGCGGTTCACGACTACAGCGGGGAAGGTACACACCGTGCTGGGTAAGAAGGACGGGGCGCAGGAGTTTCGGAAGACGTGGAGAGGGTTTCTCAAGGACCCAATTAGACGGCTGTGTAGCTCAAGGGCCAGAACTCCGCCATAACCCACATCGGCCGCCGCCGTCGCGGCCATGCTAATTACATGTCCCGAGCAAAGCAACCCTGGGAGAGAGCGCACCTGAAACCACTTGCCCGGAGATACGGTGGCATTCTGGCCTCTTTGCACTCGTACCTGGTTTTTTGATCGCCCGCGTAGAACACGTTCATTGATCGCCTCACAATGGAGCCGTGCCGAGTTTGCTCGTGGCGCTCGCGCGGATAACTCAGCGGTGCCCGTTCTGCAAAGCGGTTACAACGTTCGTGCAGAGCGTTCGCGCCGTAAGAAAAGGGTGTTCTGCCCATGAGAGTCTGCACGCACAGTTACCAATCACCACGCCATCATTCCTCATGTTGCAGTTGTGAACGGCGTTAAAGCGCTTAATATCCTCCATTTATTTTTATGGTTACTTTGACAGGGTTCCATTGTACGCTGCCGTAATTGCCTCTGTGTAATTGAAGTGGAGAAAAATAATCAATAACCCAATAACCACACTCTGTTTGTCGTTGTTGAGAGGTGAATAAAGCTCGGCGACTTTCCGCATGGAGAGTCACCTTGACAGGTTACCTCTGCAGCGCGTTTCGAGGCGAAACCGCTTTCTAGGCCCTCACCAGCCTGTTAGGGCCAACTACATACCCTCACACATGTGATACACGGATATTAAAGCGGTGAACTGTAGCGTGCTTCGAAGCGCCTTGGACTCAAACATCACAAGCTTAAAGGGTGGCGTAACATTTTCATTTGGTTTTGATACTAAAGTACTTATGAAGCATGTGCAAAGGTGACGATCCGAAACACAGTCCGACAAGATTCACCGTACATGGCAGATTCGCAGCGTGCGCGGATTCTAAATTAGAATACTTTGTCCCGCTTTTTTAAGTGTTTAGGATCGGAGAACGTGGCCGCTGCAGAAAAAGAAGAAAAGTCGTTCAAGCGCTCTGACGAAACATATTGTGGTAGCCACCTGCGTATACTATGCAGATATTTCTTTCATTAAGAAAGCCTTCTCGGCGCTTTCATCGCTATAGAGATACGTACGGACTGAATAGTCGGCTTCGGACTGTTAGTCCCGTCAGCCCGAAATTCTCGAGGAAGTATTTCATCTGACAGCGCCAAGCAGCGTTTCCAGTTAAGCTGGCATTGAATAGCTCAGTACGGTCTCGCGAGTGCTGTCCTGTGCATTACTGTACATCATTCAATTTGTGTCGAAGGAACCGTGCTTTGAGCGACCTGTCGGCGGCATATCTTGATGACCTATACAACTGTAACCACGTGACGCACGGAAAATGTAAGAGATGTGAGGACTCGGTAAAGGTTGCGGCACTTTCCTTCATGTCTTAATTCGCTGTCAAGGAAGGAATTCACCTTCTTCACATGTTGACTATATCGTCTTTTATATATTACAAGCCGCAGAATCGTGGAGTTCAAGTGTGCATTATGAATAAGTTTTCTCTGGGAAGTTACGTTCCTAGCCCTATAGTAACGTCGAATATCCGTAAACCGACTGCCTATGAATAGATCAGTAGTTCTCAGTTGCGTACGTACGTACGTACATACATACATACATACATACATACATACATACATACATACATACATACATACATACATACATACATACATACATACATACATACATACATACATACATACATACATACATACATACATACATACATACATACATACATATCATTTGAAGGTAAACATTCGACAGGAGTCTGTCTGGTTGGGTAATTAAACTGAGAAAACTTCATTGTGCTGCGTTACGCAGTTGAACACAAGCCCAACTGACAAAAGATTTAGTCAGCCTCAAGAATCAAACACGGTAACAGGAAGTGGCGTCAAGCATTAAGATATTCGACACATTCAATTGGCCAACCGATACAAGTATGCCTAACTAGTATTACGTCAACGCATTTCTTTTGTCAACTCCCACGAGTCTTGGTCAATTCTTGAGGGACAAAATTTCACTTATTCGTCGCACAAGAAGCCTTTGCTTATCACCCTTCGGGTCTCTTTACAATGGCGCCTTCTTTTTCTATCACTTTCGGGAAAACCCAAGGCCTCCACGAGTATCGAGCAAAGAAACTCGGCCAAAACGCGCGCGCGCCCCGCTCTCGATGGCGGTCTCGGCGGCCGTCCGCTAATCCTATAGGCTGCTGTGGCTTACGAACCCGTTATTAATTAGCTCTCACCGGCAGCCCGCTAATCAGAGGTACCCATTCATTTTCCCAGAGCGCGCCGGCGGTGGCAATTACTCCAAGCACGCCGCAGGCGAGCGTGTAGTAGTACAACACGAGCAAGCTTTAGCGGCGACTCTTGCCTGTTGGCGCGCGTGAGCAGCTCGCGTGAGGACGCAGCAATCGCCAACGGCGTTCGATAAGGCCGCGCGTATACCGCGCTAACGCTGCCGTCTCCAGATAAACAGCCGCTTTCTCTTACATATATGTGCGGAAATGGAGGGGAGGGGGGGGGGGGGGGGCGACGATCGTTTTGCAGTCTCGCGTAATACAGGAGCGCCGGCAATGAAGGCGAGGTTCCCGTTCCAGTCGAGAGATGCGACGGCGATTAGCTATTCGCCTGTGAAGGCGTTGTACGATCAGCGACGCTGTTGGTGTTACGCAAGCTTCCGCTTCGCTCCTTGGTAGTTTTCTTAAGTGTCCAACAGCCAAGAACGGGCGCAAGTAACAATCAGCACGCGATGCTAGGCGACGGTATGGCATAACGTGGTCACGAGGACGCATGAGTGCAAAGTGTGGATAATTGGGGCCACTAATAACAACATAAAACTTTTTTGTTCACGCCCAGGTCTTCCTTTCGCGCGCAATTGTTCACGGTGGGCTCCTTCCCTTGCCTCGAGTCTGTGGGTAAGGAGTGAGTGAGTGAGTGAGTGAGTGAGTGAGTGAGTGAGTGAGTGAGTGAGTGAGTGAGTGAGTGAGTGAGTGAGTGAGTGAGTGAGTGAGTGAGTGAGTGAGTGAGTGAGTGAGTGAGGATATTAGCCGTGCAGGAGTCGCGCACATTGACCTGTTACGGTCCACTCTTATTTCCTCAAGAAACTGAACTTGACAAACTATAAGTGACATTGGCGTGCGCGTCTCCTCAGTCTCCTCATTTGTGCTTTCTTTCATTTCCCTTCCTGACACCGACCAGCCAACTGGAGATCTCCTCCGATTAACCTCCCTGTATTTCCTTAACATTACTGCGTTTCCCTCAGTACGCTGCCCGCTTCAAAATGACGTCAATGGATTCAGATGCGGCGGTTACGTCAGAACGCTTTGGGTGTTTTTTTTTTTTTTTTTTTTTTTTTAAGAGTCGCGTGTGCCTAAGAGAGCGCGCTTCTATCGGCCTTCAAGAGCGAATTCACCAGAAGAGGCTCGCCGACTCCTTCGCCTCCAACGCACGATCCAGCAGAGGATGCTTCTGGGGCGAAGCCAGCGCCGCTGGACGAACAAACTCGCTTCCTTTCGCTCGCGGTTCACAAACTGGTCGCGCGCTGTTTGCTCGCGCTAATGGGATTTGCCGCCAGAGCGCGAGCTCCCACTCCAGGGCCTTGCTACAACGCTTTCGGAGACTGAACACGCAAAGGAGGACAGAACGGGGTTTAAAAAGGGAAAAAAAAAAAAAAGGAACGTGGTACAAGTGAACGAAAGGTTTCTGCTCACGCAACACCTTCACCAAGTCACATAGTCAGCTCCTTTGAGGCCCCAGCTTCGAGTCGAAGAGAGCGCTTCAATTTTAAAGCGGTGTAATGAGTGTTCTGAGCCGCTCGCACCTAGTTTGGAAGGCGTATGCAAAGCGCCTGATTACGAAGCGCGCTCTCGCGGCAACCGAGGCGTCGAGGTCGGTTCGTGTGAGCATTGTTTATACACCACTTTGTCGCGAGTGCGAGAGGAGATGCGCGCATTTCGAAGGTGATCTTTGTCCTCGCGCAAAACAGCGATGCCACCCTCCCCTCCCCCCCTTCCCCACCTTTGTCTTCCCTCTTGATGCGGACATCGAGAAAGCGCGGTGCAACGAGCGTGCATCAGCTCGCTCCGCCCAATTGCGCGTGCAATGTGACCAAGTTTAACTATTAAAAATGACGCAAGCTCCTGCGCTTAGAGACTATAGGAGTTAACTATGCGCTGAAATGTGCGAAGGATGTCTTCACTGTTCTTTTCGAGAGGCGCTGCCTTCGTATATGGTAGAAAAAGGACCGTTAAATATTAATGTAGCCCTCACATCGTGAGAAAGTTTGCTAAGCCTCTTCAACGACCTTCCTAATCCGCGTGCCGTATACGTCTTAGAGAACACCTAAGACTAGCCCGAAAGAACCTGTTAAGCATACAAGAACGAGAGAAAAAAGAAGTGTCTCAGTGAGGTGCAAGAAAATTGTGGGGAGGCGGGGGGTTTGAAAAGGGGGGGGGGGGGGGTCGCGGTTGAAGCACTCATCTTGTTCCCGAAATGTGCTTTATAGCCCACACTTCTTTTCCAGCTCGAAATAAAACTAAATACTATAGTCTGGCAGCGACAATCAGCGCCATTCCTTTTCTTTCTTCTTTTGCTTTCCCCGCCTGCAAAATGGCATGTATTCCCCAGCGGCCCCTAGTTACCGCTTCATCGCACCATCGGGTTCCATGTTGTACTTCCGATTTCTTTTATTTTCTTTTCGTTTTAGGTTCACTTACAGTTCTAATAGCCTGCCAAGGTATATTTATGCGTTTTCTTCCACTGTTATAGAACGAAGGCTTGGATTACACATTTGTCTCAGGCGCAGCGTGTCTATTAGGCCATTGCAAATAACTGTATTAGGCTGTCGCTGCTTCAAAATACGCACATTGAAAGTATTATTATTATTATTATTATTATTATTATTATTATTATTATTATTATTATTATTATTATTATTATTATTATTATTATTATTACGAGAACAATCGCGTTAATCAAAGTATCGAGTGGCCATTGCGCTGTATGCAAGAATAAATGTAGCGAAGCATGGTTTAACCTGCTCGCAAAGTTACATCCTGCAGGATATACCACACGTAGAACCGCAGAGAGTTTTGTCAAGGCACGATAGACCGCCCCAGAAAAAAGAAATCAACGGCGGTTGAGACGATAAAGCCATACCAAGAGTAGACTAGCGACGCCGACATGCACACGTACATTCATATTTTGTATACTTCTGTGATTCGTCGCTGTTCAAGCGGCATTAGAGGAGGATTAAAACACACAGGTGCTTAGCTCAAGATTTCGTTATTTTTGTGATAGTGTATACCAGCTTAAACCACCGACAAACTATGCGTACAAAACTTTGCGTAGGTGGATTAACACTACGCACAATACTGTAGAAGGTCAACTTGTACAGTACTTGTACAGTACTTGCACGGCACAGCGACTTGTACAGACAAGCGTTTGCCCTCAGTTTTCATTGTGAGTAGATTGAGATTAAGCGTCCGGCACGAATGACTCAGCAGAGACAGAGATTTCACACGCTTCGGGGGAAGCTCAGCTTAAATTATAATGGTTACGTTAACCAGCGAGCTACGTGTGAAAATGCTCGGAAGCATTCATTGGGAAGATATAGTAAACCAAGTGAAGCGTCCATGTGCTTGACGTGGCGTGGCTTCATTTGTTTCACTTTTACCGGAGCTTCCTCCTCCTCCGGCTATGTCTACCTCTTTCACGTTTATAAAACGACAGAGCTTAATAATTCTATCCGCCGATCAGAGCACGGAACGGCGTTGTCTGCGAAGAACTATAGAGTTCTCCGAGTTAATCAGCGGTGAACAAATCACTACGGAGACCTGCAAGAAAGTTTAGTGCAGGTACACGTGGTGTTCATGTAAATGTTGTGCGCGACGCTTCCTGTGCCGAATTAAAACAGGAAAAAGAAGTATACTGAAGTCAACTGAAGCACGACGGTACTTCTGAGGCAGTTTTTGTAAAATTGACACCAGAAATCTTGTTTAGCGTAATAACAGTCCCCGTATGCCCAGTAAAGAAATGAAGAGAGCTTTTAGAAGAAGTACTGGCATAATATCGTGCTGTCATACATTCTGTCGCTCTCGCTGTCGCTTTAGCGAATGTAGCTGCTTTTACTTCTTTTTTCATTCTGAGAAACTCTTAAATAGCTGTCACATCTCGGGTTGGCAGCGCTCTCTCTAAAGCTTTGCGTATTCGCAAACAGATGTCTGATACCACCTGCCTGCAAATTATATATACCACTCTCACTTATATTTAGATGGCCTCGCTTTCCAAGCGGTATTCAGCGAGAAGCTTTGACCGCCAGGATGCGTTCTATAGAGATATAGTTGAATTCTTTAAATTTGCCGTATTCAATATTCGCATGCGAGCAGCTTCAGACATCGTGCTGCTGCTGCTGATGACGATGCCTCTTGTTAGTCCGTTTGCAATAGAATCCTGTATTGGCCGACCCGTGTCGCCGTCTACGTAGGAGCTGCTGTAAGAGAAAACAATCATCATCGTGAAGGCAGTGCGAACGCTTTTCTTTATTCTCTTGCTCTGCGAGTGTTCAAGTGCAAGGCGCCCGCCTGTAATACGTTCACGCTCTTCAGTGTACGCTCGGCAAACCATGAAAACGTGAACATATCTGAGGCGAATGAATCCCTTGGATTTTATACCAAAAAAAGAAAGAAAGAAAGAAAGAAAGAAAGAAAGAAAGAAAGAAAGAAAGAAAGAAAGAAAGAAAGAAAGAAAGAAAGAAAGAAAGAAAAGTATTTTTCACGTATCTGATTAGCTGTTTTCTGTCTATCTTTAGAGTCCTGTCATTTCTATTTATGCACCCACTCCTGCTTGTACCCGAATAAATCCTGCAGTACTTGTATGCTATATTGAAATGCCGCGCGTCCATTTTGGGCATGCAGTTGTCGCACTCTCCTTTTTTTTTTTTTCTTCAATATATCTCCCTACTGTACTAGGGCAGCAAACCGCACGGTCGTCTGGTTAACTCTCTACATTTCCCTCATATATATATATATCTGGCAAACGACATTTGAATTCGGCAAATTTCAAGCCGAGTCGACGCCATGCAGACCGTCGGAATAGCGAAGCTGCTCTTTTATTTTTAATAGTTACATAACTTGCAAGGGTGTCTAGATATTGGTGCCATGTCCTGTCAGCTATGTTATTCCCGCATTCGCAATCCGCAAAAGCCTTATGCCCTTTGTCAAGTGGCAGTGTCTCGATACTCTGCCATTTGATTATCTGCTCACCTTACCTGATCCTTCGGCATGCCCTTCTTTACCTGTCTGTCTGTCTGTCTGTCTGTCTGTCTGTCTGTCTGTCTGTCTGTCTGTCTGTCTGTCTGTCTGTCTGTCTGTCTGTCTGTCTGTCTGTCTGTCTGTCTGTCTGTCAAGATCATCTGCAAGCACGTCCCCGGATCAGTACTTTGCACCTTTGAGATCGCTATCCACATCCGTTGTCGGGTGCGTTCGTGTGGTTCTTCTCAAGTAACAAAATTTTATATGCTTACTGCGAACGGTAAGCCCTCTATGCTATGAATGAAAAGAAACATTGGAAGGAAATGGATTACATTCGGCGATAGGATCTCCCGCAGTAGACTTGAAACAGAATGTCGTAACTCTGTGCTGTCTGTCTATTTATTTGTTTTTTTGTCCGGAAGTTCTTCGGCTTACATTCGCGTATGACCTGATCCTACACAAATACCACAGCTCGTGAAACACTTCCGTACATGCCGTTGAACAGCCATGGAACGGCGACGTGTACGTTGATAACGTTATTCAATATTAAACGACATGGTTTGGCCAACAGTAGTGCGATCGAAAACAACTTGGTATGCAAAGTATATAGGCACTCGAGACTACAATCCAGGGTGTTGCATTCTCTTGAGACTGCCGACTGTATATGTGAACATCTATGATTAAAAAGCAACCCGAGAGCTGTACACATTGCCACGATTGTAGTGTGTGAATAGACAGATTTCAGACCGATTTGAATATGGATTGCATAGTTTCAGAAAGAACTGCTTTGCGATATTGAACGACCATCTTTACAATGCATCTAAAAGGTCGTTAAAAGGTCGTAAAGGTAAGTGTTCGCAGTTTTACCATGACGAACACAAACTGGGCTACAATCACAAACACACATTTTCCATACGCACAGAACTGTTGAGAGAGTGCGAATGTTAGCTGTGTTGCCGGTAAAATCTGGCTTAAGCACTCATGTTTTAACGCTGTACTGTGCGTGGGGAATAAATTCATCGCATAATTTGCATAAATCCGGTGTTTATTATGGTGCAAGTGTCATCTTAAAAACATTTCTAACGTTTTCTGATTTTTGAATAGCGGTCGGGTCAAGGATTCAATCTAACCGAACGGTACTTTCGCTCCATAATCGACAAGCTCAAATATTCACAGATTCCTGGACATTAATCACAGCCCCACCGGGCACTTCGTGTGACAGGCAAGATCAAAAACAACGCTGTACTCTTCAGTGAGTGTGTTGATCGCTGTTCTCTAACGACGTACTCATGTTCCAAATGCACTGAACCACGACAGTTGCCCTCTCTAGAAGAGGAGGAAGGGGATGAAGCAGGAGGGGGAAGCGTGCGGGACGGGGAAGTGTCATGCAGGTAGCATTTCTGTGGGGGTTGCTTCTTCATCACGTTTTTCTTTCTTTTTTTTTTTTCCTCTTCGTCATTCAGTCCGCGGCCGTTTGAGTTCCGCCGCGCCCCCCTGCGCAGTCCACCCCCGGTGCTGGAAGCGTAGCGTAACGGGCCGCCACCGGTGGGTGACCGTCGTCATGGTGACGGGTACGGAAGTGACGCAGCGGAACACCACCAAGTGCGGCCTTGGCCGCGTGGCCCGCCATGGCATGAGGCTCAACGATATAGTCGAGAGGGCGTGCCGGTCTCCCCGAAACCGGCCCCGCCGCCAAATTAAAAGGTTGTCGCTGTTGTAACGTTATTGTTGTTGTTTGCACTATAGACAATGTTCAATCTCTTCTTTTTTTTCTATCGATGTAGTTTCTGCTTATAGACTATACGGCGTTGAGGTGTTCGAAATCACCACCGTCGGCAATGATTCATGATGAAACGCATTCTGGGCGCATGAATTTTCTAAGTGTAAGTAGTATAATGTGATAGATCAAGCATGGTGAGCAGTGCGGCAATACGTGAGCCTTGCCACTCAATTGTGTATGGGTTCACCTTAAAAGCTTTGTCTTTCGTGTATACTTGGTTTGCGCCGTTCGATACCTATGGTGTCATACTCTGTGCCATATCTTGTTACATCTTTCTATTTGTTTTTAGTGTGGTTTTGCTGTGTTTGTTGAGCGAAAGTTACTAGCCGACGCAACCCTAAATCCGTCAAACTCATTCCTCATTTCAACGGAGAAAGAAAAACGCAATTAACAATCACTAAGAAAATGAAATGTGCGCCTAAAAGTTGTCTATGGTTGTACATCTATGGGTAGGTGTCTTTTCGTGTAAGCACACGGTATAAGCCGAATTCACAAACCTAGCTGCTAATCGTACAAGGCAAGAGACTCAGCAGCGTCCCGTACAACTCTAACAGCCCACAAATTCAAAGTTAAAGTAAAATAAAGAAATACCTCTTTAGGGAATGGTCCATTGATATAAGCAGTAGGATTCGGTCTCCGGAGTTTCGTGCGCTATGTACTAGTTGTATCTTATATTCGATGAGACTGTAACTATATTTACTTTGGGTAGTAGGAAATTTTGGCGCGGTTCGGCAACCGATGTCTTCTGTTCGTGTTGACATCCTACTCTAATGCCAACGCCACAGTTCAATGCACGACGCAAGCTCACCGAACCTTCTAAAGCTTAAAGCTCGACGGTACGTATGTACAGTTCTCATTCATTTATAGCAGACTGTTGCCAGTCAAATTCACTTAGTGTTTACACACCTTCAAATGGTTATTATAAAAGCTCAAGGGAAACATTTCCTTTACAGTGCACTTCCCATCTTATCACTCCTCGTATATTATCAACCCGTTTACTCAATAAATTATTTTGAAAATTTGTAGAAAGTGTGGCGCTTTGCGATGTAAACGACCTGAAGGCATCAACAGCGGTATGCCGTGCAATAACCTCTGCGCAGCAAACATTTGGCGTCTGAAAGCATCCTTATCAGCCTTTATATGGAACCCGTTGTTTGCCTGGCTCAGAATACAGTGACGAATATTGTGTCCTGACCAAGTTAAAGCAAAAATAAACGAGGGAAAGGAGGAATAAACGCAAAGAAAAAAACGTAAGAGGTTTCGCGAGGCTTGAAAAGGGCGGCATTCTTGAAACAGCTGCTGGCGAGAATCCACCAGCACATTTTCGTATACAGTTAGTTGGAAGCGTACGACAATTTCGCCAACTGAGACAAAGGTACTCCGGTATTGTTCTGGTTGTCGAGTGTGCGAAACAACTGCAGGACGTGAAGTTTGCTGAGCAGCAATTTATGCCCCACTGCGCGATGCGCGGGGGTCAGACGCAGCGTATAGGAGTGCATTCACACCGCAGTCGCTGTGTGGACGACACCTGGCTGCTTAATGCCACTAGGGCGCAACCTTCGAAGTCATATCAGCCAGCGAAGTTATTAGGTATTGTAACTTAGCATGAAAAAAAAAAAGGAAAAACAATTCCCAGCCACGACGGCAGTATATCGGTGATTGGAATGCAAGAACATCCAGCGGCCGTGGCAAGAACATCCGTGTTTACTTCGATTTAGGTGCGTGTTAGGGAACTCCAGGTGGGCAGAATAAGTCTGCAGTCCTTCGCAACGGCTTGCATATATCAATCGTATAGTGGGTTCGGCGTGTACAACCCTAGGTTATTTTTTCAGCACTTTTCGTAGGGAGTAGCAACAACGGTTCGCCCCCTTAATGCCTATCAACGGGATCAGCTGGCGCTCTAGATAAGAGTAGGACGCAATCAAGCAGAAAGCGTCTCATATGCTGAATAGTGGACTAGTTGGCGCAAATGGACTCAGAGCTTTAATATGCAACGTTTCTCCGTCCCAACAGTACAGATTCATCATCATCATCATGTTAAGGTCTACTGAAGGATGAAGGCCTCTCCCAAAGATTTCCAATCCACCCTATCCTGAGCGAGTTGGTTCCACTTTATGCCCGCAAACTTCTAATTTCATCGCTCCATCTAACCTTTTGCCTGCCTCTGTTGCGTTTTCCCTCTCTTGGTATCCAATCCGTCGCTCTTACTGTCTATCTGATATCTTTCCTCCTCATGACATGTCCTGCCCAGGTCCACTTCTTTCTTTTTTATTGATATAATAATATCGGCTACTGCTGTCTGTTCCCTGATCGATTCCGCTTGTTTTTTATCGCTTAGCGTTACCCATATCATTTTTCTTTCCATTGCACGTTGCGTGCTCCTTGGTTTCATCTCTAGTTCTTTCGTTAGCCTCCACGTTTCTGCACCGTGCGTTAGTACTAGGAGAATGCAGTGAGTGAATGCTTTTCGCTTTAGTGAGAGCGGCAAGGTTCCAGTCATGATTTCGTAATGCCTTCCGAATGCGCTCCAGCCAATCCTTATTCTACGGAGAATTTCTTTTTCATGGGTAGGAGTTCCTGTTAGTAACTGTCCCAGGTATACGTATTCGTTTACACATCCTAAGGGTTCACTGTTAATTTTAAATTCATGTTCCCTAGCTAGGCTATTGAGCATAACTTTGGTCTTTCGCCTATTCATTTTTAATCCAATTTTAATACTCTCCCGGTTTAGGTAATCAATCATTTTTGTTGTTCGTCTCCATCATTGCTAAAGAGCACAATGTCGTCTGCAAATCTTAAGTTGCTTAGATATTCTCCGTCTATTCGAATTCCCTTTTCTTCCCAGTCTGGAAGTTTAAAGGCTTCCTCTAAACATGCAGTGATTGATGAAGCATGCCAGGTTCAGGTCCCTCCTATTTCTGTTACTGCTTATAGGATGGCCCACTAAGCAGTGCGATGCCAGGGTTATTTTATCGAAGGGGCACGCATGAAAAGTGAGTTCCTTCGGTAGGGTGTGACAAAGAGGGCGGAAAAGGAAAGAAGGAGCCTTTGCAACAAAGCTGCCGATCTCGGCGATAACAGCAGCGCAAAGTCCGGAACATTTTGCGAAGAGTGCTCGTAGTCTGAAATGGAACGGGCCGTCAACATATCAGATAATTATTTGAAGCTAAAGAAGATGTGCGTTATCACTCCTAAAACGTATTGTCGGGTAATGACCTTCGTTACACGCACGTCAGCTACCACGATTGGATAGTGTCAGCTCATCGAAACGCTGTCACGCGCTGATTTCTTTACAAATGTAATCCTTCAGTCCAGGCCCGTAGCCAGGAATTTTTTTCGGGGAGGGCCCACTTACAGGAAGCCTTGACTATTTGAGAAAAATATCCATTTTCATTATTTATTTTCGGTAAAAATTGCATTTTTTTACAATAAGTGTATTTTAAAATGCAACGTTATTAATAGGCTCAAATGTTATGTTATTAGCACTACACTATGTTATGAACCTATACCTCGCAACCAAAATTTCGGGAGGGGCCCGGGCCCCTAGGGCCCTCCCCCTGGCTACGGGCCTGCTTCAGTTCTTGACTCGGGACTCTTTAAAGAAGCCATGCCAGCGAGCTCACCACTTCTCCTTCAAGTCTCACATTAAATTTTGGGTCCTGCACGTATCCATTGCATGCAGCGAACATCTCCGAATGAACATTGCAGCCCGTATTAGTAACCCATCGCGCCCCGCTACGGTAGTCTAGTGGTTGTATCACTCGGCTGCTGAACAGAAGGTCGCGGAATCTAATTCCTACCGCGGCGGCTGCATTTCGACGGAGGCGAAATGTTGAAGCCCGTGTAGTGTGCGATGTCAGTGCACGTTAAGGCACCCCAGGTGGTCGAAATTTCCGGAGCCCTTCACCACGGCGCCTCTCATAATCGTATCATGGTTTTCGGGACGTTAAACGCCAGAGATTATCATGTAACCCACTCACTGCGGCACTCTTTGCTGCACGGTGTTTTTATGCAAGCGGCTGATGTTGTCCGACGGTCTTTTGCCTTAGTTCGTCCTGTGGCCCGAGCTGCTCCCTCCCCGCGTGGTCTTCCTCTTTTTTTCCTCCGACGCCTTTTGTTCGCTCAAATCCAATAAGACCACCCCTCGGGTCACCGTTCCGGTTTTCTGCGACCCGCTATTCTCAGGTGATTCCTTTTGTTGTATCTCTGTTTAATTTTATTCCACGTATTTATGTTTCAGAAGGGACCCCTCCACTTCCGACAGGGCGGCGCACTTCCGGCCTTCTCGTCCCCTCACTTCCGCCCAAGTTCTGGGTTGGTACGGGAAGTACATTATCTAGGCTGCTTCTCTCTCCCTCTTCTCCCTCCTCGTTTCTCTATGTAAGCTCTGTTGTGGCCCTAGGTTCCGTAGGTACGGCACTCGACTGTTCAGTAAGGGCTTCCATGGGCGTACTGGTCAACGCTCTTGCATCTTGGAGTCTCTCTTTTCGTTGTTATATCTCTGTTTGGCAGTCTTCATGATCGAGTCAACACCATTTTGCAACTTCGAGGTTACATTTCGTGAAAGCGTAACGAAATCCTCGTATTCTGGTGGAAATAGCGCTCACCCCGCAGGGCGTCCTGTAAGGCACAGTTGTCGTTGTCGAGGTAGTCGCCAATGAAAGCTGCTTGCAAGTGATGATCACCTCGCGAGGTGTCCTTTTAGATGGAGATGTTTTAATCCTTTAGGAGCAGCGCGTGGACGGAAGTGAACTTAAGACCCAACGGAGCTTCCGTAATTTGACGAGCGGAGACGGTGGGTGCACCCGCGGAAGCGCAAAAGTATATAGCTCCCTGTGCGAAGAACACCACACGAGTGGCAAAGGCGCCTTCCTACCTTAACCGATTCCTGGGCCTATGGAAAACCCTGAAAGGAGATTGGTGGCATAGACGCGCAGAAAAAACAAACGGGTAGTAAGAATGCGAGGTGATAAGCTAGCCCATGTACACTGCCGGCTTCCCGTTCATTGCAATCCCCCTTAAATCACTTTGCCGTTGCAATTTACAAATCAGGGATGCCTGCGTGAAGAAGTCTTGATAACCGTGCAGTGTTTAGCGGAGTATCACAGCTTTAATAATTAAGCTAGAGAACTTCTATGTTTGGATAGATATTCTTATTACAGCTCTGTTTCTCTTCTGCTTCCCAAATGTAGCATAGCTAACGAAGCGCCGCCATATTTATCCTCTCTCTCTCTCTCTCTCTCTCTCTCTCTCTCTCTCTCTCTCTCTCTCTCTCTCTCTCTCTCTCTCTCTCTCTTCTCTCATCTCATTTATTAACCTAGGAATCAGCATCTGTAAACTTCGTTCATATATATGCATGCACAAATGATACTCAGTTTGATCTTCGAACGTGGACTATCCTCGGGTCTCTAATTGAGACCCAAGTCGCCTAAGTCGAGCTCGTGAGCCCTGCGTCTCCAACCAGCGGATTATCACCGACAACAAAGGTCTGCCCCCGCTGATAATACCACGCGTCACAACACGCACGCACCCTTGCCTGTGTGCGCCCTCATTATAAGCGCAGAGAGGCAAGGACGACCTCTCGTCGATGAGAGGAGATCGGTCGAACTGTGAGACGCGCTGCTGGAACTAATGGTAGCCCGCCGCGTAACTGCTGTGTCATGGCGCTGGGCGCGGCTTGCTTCGGTCGTCGGCGACGGGAGTTCCTCAGACGCTATATGCCGTTACTTCGAAGCGAGTCGGGTGATTTCGCCACAGGCAGGAAGCGGCGTCAGAAAGTTAAGCGTGTACCGCACCCGTAGCGGGAGCCGTCGCTTACTCGATAAGCTTAAAGAAGTGCAAACACTGGAACATCTTGCGTTCTCAATACCTTGACATCGAGTAAGTTCTTACACTTTATACGTTGACATTTCGTACCTCCGCGACTAAATCGTCCAGACTGCATCTGCGGTGAAATCGGTGGAAGTAATAATGTCTGCGGTCTTACGTCCCAAAACCAGCTATGATTATGAGAGACGCCGTGGTGGAGGGTTGCGGAAATTTCGATCAGCTGGGATGCTTTAGCCTGCACTGACATCACACGGTACACGGGCCTCAACATTTCGCCTCCATCTAAACGAAGCCGCCACGGCCGGGATTTAATCCTACGATCCTCGAATCAGCGGCCGAGTGCAGTGAGGCCACCCTAACGGTGCAATCCGGTGGAAAGGTAAAAAAAAAAAATCACGTGCCCATTGCCACATTTGCAAACGATAACCTTGCAAACAGAGTTGCGCGTTGACCACAACCAGCTCTTATCCTGTACCTACGCTCTCTCTCTCTCTCTCTCTCTCTCTCTCTCTCTCCTACCTTCATTGTTTTCTTTTTACTTTTAGGCAATAGCACACAAGTTCCTTTTTTTTTTTTCATTTCGGTCGGCCGTCCTGCATATCTGTAGTCTTTCCATATAACTCTCCTTTTCCGAATGAAGATGTAATAGTAATTGGCAGGAGCTTTTCGTCTTCACATCTAACGTAACAATTATATTTGCGACAAAGCGTACTTCGAGGGCATTCAGTGCTATATGACTTCTTTTTCTTTTTTTTTTCTTGTGAACTCTCTGTATCACAACACTCGCTCAAACTTCGGTGCGTCTACGTGATTCGTGCTGCGTACCACACGCTTGCCGCATTGTTCTGCATGTGGTAGCAGAGACGTGCTACACGGCCTTTTTTCTTCAAGTTCACGCTATGTAACCTTTAACTACTTGAAGATGCCATTTAAGGCCTCAAGTTTACAAAGAAATCTGCAAAAAAAAAAATCCTATAAACTTTTCTAAACACACTCTAGGACTATAAGACCTCCGTTTCTCAGTTTATGCGCGTATACTGACTGTGCCGAGCGCGGGTTTGTTTTATAAAATGTACAGCGGCTTTCTTCATTTTTTCTTTAATTTTCAGCGGGGAGAATTAGCTGCCATTTGTTAAAAGCGGGAAAATGAGCAGCCATTTGTTAGCACTGCGTGGTAGAAGTGCTACAGCTTGAGCGCTCCGACCTCACGAAAACATCCGAATGCATTCCCACGTGGTCTTACATTATCAAGCAGCATACCGCGGGATCACTATGAATTATGCGCGTCTCCTGCAAAAGAGTTCCTTTACGAATTCAGGTAGGCTGCGCGGCAACCTCTCTTTTTTTTCTCTCTCTCTCTCTCTTTCTTTCTTCGCAAAAAAATAGCGTGCGCGCTCTAGGCGCACTCAAACCTAATTTGGAGACTGTCTAAATTAACGAAATCAGGGAACAAGCATCGTGGAAGATTTCGACTTCATTTTTCATGGGTCGCCATGCCGTCTCGTGCTATTAGTTGATTGGAGCACGCGCTCGGCTCGGAATATTCGGGTTGGTTCGTTATACAGAATAGAAAAACGCGTGTGCGCTACCGCATATGTCTCCGGTATACATGTAGGGATAATAGTTCTGCCGCTTATTAAAGGCAAGAGTGTGTTATTCCGCACTGAGTAATTCCTGCGAAACGGTGCTGCGGAAGGAGAGCTGTGCGAAATGCGTTTCGTGCGTGGTCATGCCTGTGCCGCGCATATGAAATTGCGCGTTAAGTATTAATACCGTAAGCTAACAGAAACGACGTCTACTACTCTAAGCGTTCCCTCCACCGTGTTCTTGGCATTCATAAAGGGATTATATTCTCGAGTTAGATTAGTTCTATTGGCGGTCATTTAAATAGTCTGTGGATGCATTGTCTACGGTTAATTTATAAACGAAAAGCGCCGTTTCTGTAAGAAGTTCTTCTTGCCCCAGGTGTAGCCTTCGGTGATTGAGCTACATTTTCGTATGAGGCGAATAAATTATTTTTTATCGCATTTGATATACACTGAACATTAATCATAGCTTGGCGTGTATATGAGTGTGCTGCGAACTCGACAGGTACATTTTTTTGTTGTTGTTGTTTTGCTTCGCACCCTGGTTTTTTGTTCTTGGGTCAACGCTTTTCACCACTGTAGAGAATGCTTGGACGAATCGATCAGAGGGTAGTACATGCACGTGGTACTCACAAGGAAAAAAATTTGGCCGACGACGATTGCGTGTGATGCATTTGCTCCTCAATGTGAAGCATTCTTCTGACTACACTAGGTGCATTACATCGGATAGGCGTATGTTCGAATTTCGCTTCATTTCGACTTTGTCCAATAAATAGGAACCAACGTCTGATGATGGAATTGAACCCCCCCTCCCCTCCTCAGTGCATGGAGAACGGCACCGCGATCATCGTGGCGGTAGGGCGCCATCACCATATCCTGTTTTCATTGGGTCAAGTTTAAGGTTAAGCATGCTTCTCTCGTATACCAACTCATACAGCTCCTTCAGACGTACCTTGCAGGTCAAATAAGTTCTGTGGAAACCCGCAAGGTGGAGTAACGTTTATGAAAGGGAACATTAGCATCCACCCGTTTTGTAGCACAAGGCTACAAGGAAATCCATACGGATTTCTCATAAATGCGCGCCAGTTCTCACGCAGCCACAAATGAAACGCGCGAGTAGTAGTAGTAGTATTAGTAGTAGTAGTAGTAGTAGTAGTAGTAGTAGTAGTAGTAGTAGTAGTAGTAGTAGTAATGGTGGTGGTGTCGGCGGCGGCGGCGGGGGGCCAACATGTCGCGTTATAATTAAATTTTGAAAGCGGGCCGCTCTCCCATTCATCCCTCGTTCCCATTCTCCCTTAAACGCGTTGCGACATTTCTTCATCAAAGTACCAAGATGTCACTCGTCATGCGAATGGCGACATATTAGCCACAGTTGTCGGCAAGATTATTTCCAAAACACTGATGCCTGCGTGAAACTTGTTTTAATTTAAATACCGTGGAGCGAGCTGACGTGTGTTACATAACGCAATAGACTTTCTGAAAGTGTACTGCTTCCGACATCTCTAGCTTGGACCCCGTTAGGCCTTAATTATTTACATCTTGCAGTAATCTAACCAAGAAGATGCACCGCACGGTACTTAAGCACAACTAGCCGTATTAATTGAAATTACGTCGTTTTCCGTTTCCCCAGAAGTAGGCGAAATGACACCATTGTGAAACTCGCAACTGAAATGCATGTATAAGAGAATATGAAACTGCCGTGCTGATATTATAGGTGATCACAACTATGCCGCCGATAATAATGAGCGCAGTGAGTGTTAGAGGGGACAGGGAGATGCAGAAAGGATCTTCAGGTGGGGCTTGCGGACCTCAGTAATTTGAGTTGGCATAGAGATATATCAAGCATGCTAGAGAATTTATGCATAGCACTAGACCTACAAGGCGCTAATGGAGATATTCTTTCGTACATGAGCTTTCTTTTGTGTGTGTGTGTGTGTGTGTGTGTGTGTGTGTGTGTGTGTGTGTGTGTGTGTGTGTGTGTGTGTGTGTGTGTGTGTGTGTGTGTGTGTGTGTGTGTGTGTGTGTGTGTGTGCGCACACACACACACACACAGTAATACGTCTTTTGTAGCGCGCGCGCTACAAAAGACGTATTATCGTTAACGCCAGCACTTTCATGTCAGAAGACTGACACAAACCTAAAGCACACAGTTCCGGTTATTGCTTCCTCTTTCGCGTCACCCGTGCAGTCGTTTGGCAGATCGAATGCAGAAAGAAGCACAGCCAAAAACTTCATTTCGCTCAGCTCGACAGATTATGCCAAGTTACTCCGTGGCAACGCAAAACTTTTTTTCCTATATACTGTACAGCCAGGAACGCTGATATAGTGAACCAGTCGCTTCTCTCACCACACTTCTTTTGTTCTATCTTGGTTTGAGCGAGACTTCTGCAGCGGACGAGCGCGAGTTGCAACTGCGCGGCGCCAGCCGCACTCTCCTCCTTGCCAGAGCTAAAGCCGCGCCGGTTGACATCAGCATGGAACGCGTCGTCTCTTTCCGATGGCGCGTGCATCCCTGGAGGAATCGCCGGTGGAGGCAGCAGTGGCTGGGAAAGAGAGAAACAGGGGAGGAAGGGGGGCGTCGTACGAAGGGAGTAATCCAATTACTGCGCCACTCGCCCTTACTGCAACAGTAGCAACACCCTTTTTCTTCCTTCCTTGGCACTCCTTTTATTCCTTGTTTTTACTCCTCGGCGAGCGTGAATCGACTCTGGGCGTTATTTCTCCAGCGCTAGTGTAGACTTCTTCGAATACGGAGTGCTCTTCTTACGGACATCTTGCTTTGTTTGTTTGTTGTTTGTTTGTTTGTTTGTTTGTTTGTTTGTTTGTTTGTTTGTTTGTTTCTTGGCCTTCTTCGGAAAAGGCGGTAGACGCCGATCGGAACAGCATTATCGTGATTGCTCTTATGCCCTTTCCGTTTCCATTCCCACTCGTAAGGCTGCGACGTTGTCGTTCGCTGTTTGCTTTGCGGGACGTCGTTATTTGTTGCTCGTTTCCTGCGCGAGGCAAACCCGGGTTATTGCTTCTTTTCGCGCCTGGCGCCCCCGTTCGCTTCGAGCCGAGTGCGGCCGCCGCCCGTTTCCTTCTCGGCGACTCCTCGAAGCAGCGCCTCACCGCACGGCTGGTGCGTGCTTCTTCGCCTCGGGTCATTTTTGCTTTGCGGGGCAGCGACGTTTAAAGGGTCACGGTGCGGTTGCAACATAGCCGAGCGCAGTTGACCGAGTGTGTTCCGAGTTACGAAAAAAAAAAAGAAGTACATGTGCACGGAATAGTCGCGTTCGGGTCAATTCTGTAGCTCCGTATAGTGGTGAGCAGCGTCACTGTAGATAAGCGAGTGATGCGTGGTTGACTCACTTTATTGCCGGAGTTACCGCATTGAAATGGAGCATGTAAGCGCACATAGAAAACAATGACGGCATAGGGGAAGAGCACAGGTGATGCACGAGCTTTCGTCCAAACGCCTCTGTACTTAGACTGGAGAACACGGTAAATATCGGCTAGGCAAGAAAAATTCAGCACCCTGTACTAAGGTATCTCTTGCAACAAGGCTCTTGCTTTATAAAGCTAAACCGCAATACTTGGCCATGGTGTCAGATGATTGGGGTGGAGAAACGTATTAGCCGTGAACATGAACTCTAAAGGTTATACTTAGCATCCTTTCTTCAAGCTACAACATAGATTGTCAAGCATTGATCTGCTACTATGGCTCTCACCTCGAAAACGTTCAAGGACTCTATTTTGCGTGTGCATGCTCCCTAACTTATTGATGTCAATGATGTCTCCTATATGATGCCTTCGGGCCATGCTAAGGCGCTTGCGATTCACGAGGAGTTCTGGGGGATTGATCGCTTAGCGCTTGGTTACCGGCGTTAGCTTGTGTTGTGTTAGGATTGGCTGGGCTTAGGTTAGGCTAACGTGCCTGACCTAAGCGTCAGCCTATATTGTGTCTGTAACAGTCTTGCGAACGGTCTTGTAACAGTCTTGTAACAGTCTTGCATATACGAGAAACTCCATAACGGCCAGAGACCCGACAAGTGAAGAGGACTGGCTGAAACGGGACATTGGCGATGCACGTACAATCGTTGTTCTCGCGAATTCATTTTCGCTGATGCATGTTGTACGCTTAGTTTGCACTTGATTAATACGTTGCAAAATTCCCGCTTCTTTGCCTCTTTGTATAAGTCCCTTTTGCACGCGTGCGTTATAATTTCTCTCTCTCTCTCTCTCTCTCTCTCTCTCTCTCTCTCTCTCTCTCTCTCTCTCTCTCTCTCTCTCTCTCTCTGCGGCATACTGTCACCTGTTGGCCGCGATGTAGCTGGGGCCGTCGTGATTTTTCGTGCTACATTCCTCCTGGCACGTCGGAGCGGATGTCCCCGATGATGCGAGACCGCCTGACCAGCGTGTGCGAGGAGGCAGGTACATACGTCGCGCCAGATCGGAGGACTGGGAAAGAATTGGAATAGCGCCTGCCGTAATTAGTGGCGGCGACCGCGACGAAGCAAGCTGTGCGTGACAGCTGTCACTGTTCATCAAGCCCCTATGTGTACGGGAACGGACGCACGCTGGCTGGACAACATCAGAGTGAAACTGTTCGCGTTCCCGTCTGCAAAAACCACGACGTTGCCATCAGACGCGCCGGATTAAGAGATAACTGACGCCGGTGTTCTACCTGCGCCAAGAATCTTGTTGGATTTATCTCTGCGGACGTTATGAAATTACGTTCGCATGCATAGTCGAGACCGCCGCGGTAGTAGTCATTACGGTGCTCGGCTGCTTACCGTAACTAAAGACGAAGGTTTGCTCCCTGTCGCATTTTGTTGGGGGCGAAATGCTAGAAGCCCGCGTAATGCGCGTTTTCGGAGTACACGTTAAATAACACCAGGTAATCGAAATTTCCGTAGCCCTCCACTGCGGCATGCTTCGTAATCATATTGTGGTTTTGGCTTGTAAAATCAAAGCAATTAAGGTTCACATAGTCACATATTGCTTGTAACCATGCGTTATCTTAGCTTTCACTGGAGACTATGTTTATGCTCTTTCGAAAGGTCTGCCGATTTCCTCCCCCATTTGGTCATGTCCTTGCCGGTCAAGCAAAAACATGACTTCATACCTGCAGCATTGCACACACGAGAACTCGAACAACAGTTGGCAATGCTCGCCCCTATTTCAGACACTTGGGTGGCATCCCTCACAATGCAGTGTCCCCAAACACTTGAGCAGTGACAGAGGGTATACGATAGACGGAATGCCGTAGATATGCCTTTACAAATGATCGCATCGTTTTCCTTCAGCAACCTATAGGGACAAGGAGACCAGTGCCGTCCCCTACCCCCAGAGGAGAGGACACGTGTCATTCCATACATAAAGACAAAAAAAAAAGACATAAAATTGGGAAGCGCGGGTGAAACGGACCTGAGACGACGGACCGCTCTATTGAGACGTCATCGATTCCCTGTCCGACAGAATAAAAGCCCCGAGAGCACAGCGTATCAAAAGGGGTTGGACAGGGCTGCATTGCGAGGCGCTGGCAAAGTCGCGCCGTCGCCGGGTCGATCCTTCTTCGCAAAACGGTCCGGAAGGCGACCACGCGGGGATGCGACTGGACACGGCATTCCGAGCAGCTCCGGTGTAACGAAGCAGGGCGAACAAACGCCCTGGGGCCGCTGAGGTGACCGCAGGCAAGGTTCGCGCGGTGGTCGATGGCTGGAGAGCCGGATCGAAATCCCGCGAGCCCATACTGGGAACCAAAAAGAAAGAAAGAGTGAGAGCACCGCGCGACCAGGAATTCTTGCCGGGAAACGCAGCGATCATGTATGCATAAGCAGCCGGTGACAGGCGTTTGCGGGTGCAGCCGGTGTCCGCAATCGATGCGCCTGTGTCCTGCAGCTGCGCGTCTGTCTGTGCGAGCGGGTGAGAGGCGAAACTGTGCGAGAGCGCTCGAGTACGGAGAGCCACGCCTGGACGGGATGTATCTCGCTGCATTTTTTTGGGCTAGCTGCTGCTTACCGCCGTCAGGTTAAGCAGGCCCAAAAGCACTGTCCAGCGATCCCCGTGGCTTAAAGCTTGGGTACTGTCTCACCAGTCGTTTCCATTAGCTTGCTAATACGGTATACACGCTTGCGACAGAATTTAGACAGGTTGTGCGAGGCGAGCTTGATTCCGGGAAAGCCGATACCGTCAGTTATATTAGTGAAGCTGATAAAGCCTTCCATCAATTAAGAACGCCCAGAACCGCTTCGTGGTATGAATAATTCTCGAATATCGACGCAGTTTTTGGAAAGCTAGAGCAGTACGGGTTAGTATAATAGTCTGATCATTCGTGGAATTGCATATAGAGGCGCCCCACTCCCGTTGAGAGATGCGCTAACGCCAACCTCTCTGCACTTTCACTCAAGAAAACGCTCGTGCTTGGAAGTACAGAAAGTTGAGCTTGCTAACAGAGATGATCATAAAAATGCTAGGGATACTTATGCGGACAAAAGTGAAACTGAGGTTAATCGTTTTGTTCAGAGCGATCAATTTCTTACAACAAGGACCACGAGGACCTGAAGGAGAGGGGGAGCTCCGCAGTACGTAGCAGCGCTTATAAGCATTCTCGTAATAATTACCGTGATTATTATGACGTATAAGACGGTCACAGTGATTCGGAAACCTTGCATAAAGCTTGTCTCGTGAGCTTTGTCAAAATAGAACTATTCGCTAAGCGCTCACAAGTTAGCAAAGTAGTCATCCACATCGCTTGTGACACAACAGCTATACTATCTTTTTTACCTGCGAAAGGTTAGCGTTGATCCGCGACACCCAAAAGTGTCGCAACAAACCCATACCATAAGCACACTTACAAGTATATTCTATGCAACGCCACACTCGGAGGCAAAATAATTGCATTTGCTTATTGCTATACGGCGCAGAAGCCTCAATGTCTCCTTTGAAATCGCAAACTGATTTTCCAACAGCGTCAAATACTGCACAAGTGTCATCATAACCATGTCACCACTCGGAGCCAACTCCAAACTAGACACGCAGAAACACATCCGAAAAGTGGCTCATCCAGTGTAAGCCCCCTGTGAATCAAATACAAGCTTCATAAAGTCAAAAAACGAAGAACAAGGAAACAAAACTTGAACGAGTGCGCGCACTTGACGGCACTGGAAAAAAGAGAGCCGTGCACGCCAATTCCTTTTGTTCTCTCTCTTTTTTTCTTTTGCTTATCTTTCCTCTTCAATTTTTCCTCGGGAATATGCTCGCGCTCTCATTGTAGCTAGGCAGCCCGAAGCGACGGCCTCTGGCGGCGAGCCGCCGTGATTATGAAAGCGAGAAGGCTCCCCCCCCCCCCCCCCCAAAAAAAAAACAGAAAAGATAAAGTCTTCCCCATTTTCCCGCCACACGGTGCACCGCCGGCGAAGCACATGCGAGAGCATAAGCCCCGTAGGCAACGGCAGACAACGCGCCCGCACGCACGACGCGCGCTGGGAAGAGCGCAGCGCTCCGATTGATTCCCGTGGATGTCGCGAAGAGCCCGGCAGCTCCAAACCCGGCGAACCTTCCCATACCTGGTTCTCCCATTCCTTCCTTGTTTTTTGCTCCGGTCTCCGTTTGCGCGCGCGCTTTGCATTACCTGGAAATACGTACATTTTGTCTCCCTACAGCGGTGTGTCTCCCTTCCCCACAGCTCCCCGACCTGTTTTTCTTTTCCTTCGTTTTCATTTCGGGAAACCCTCGAGAAAAGGGGAATATGATGAGGCGCGCAGAAATTGCCTCCAGCATGAGAACAAGGCGGGCGGCAAAAAGGGGAAAAAGAAACTCGTTTGAGGAATAAAAAAAAGAGGGAGAGAGCGGGTGCTTTCTTGGGGAAAGGGAGGCGCCGGCGCGTGTTGGTTCAGCGGCATGCATGATCGAAAAAGAGCGGGGGAGAAGCGGGGGAAAGGGGAGGCCGTGGCGCGCCTCTTTTTACCCATGGGAAACGACGACGTTGGCAGCGGCGCGGTGGTGGGAAATCACGCGGGCAACGGGACGCGCGTGCGTACCCAACTTCCCTCGCTCCCCCTTCCCTTCCCGTCATCCCGACGCTCCCTACGCCAGCGGTGGCCCGCCAGGTTGGCGCCGGCGCGTGCTGCCGTCGGCGCCGGTGTTGCGACGGGCACGCGCATCGTATCGCGTCTACCTCAGACTGCGGCGAGGCTGGACACAGGTGTGGTCTCGGGATTTCCCACGCTCGACTCGTGAGCCATACTGCCCCGTTCTACGATCACGGCCTTTAGACAAGCGCGCTGCAGTCAAGTTGGGATAAAGAAGGCGGGAGAATAAGGGAAGGTCGGGCAAGCTAGGCAGTGTATGTACCGGCTGGCTCCTTAGCACTGTGGATATGGTATGGGAAATAAAAGAGGATACAGGGAGAAAACGCGAAGTGGAAACGGAGAAGAAAACACACCTCTGCGATTTAACGTGAAGTAACTGCTGCAGTCTACCGCCTTGAACGTATGAACACAAGAAAATAGAACGCTAGTAATGTTAAACCGCTAAAGAAAGGTTATCGTGAGCGTTAAGACAGCAGTTGGACTAGGAGGGTGTTGCGATAAACTTTTCTTTTTGTTTTATCTTTTTTCAACCACGGACCAGAATAGACCTTCACGTGTGCCAGAAGAGCGAGTGATCGCTTTAGAAACGTGCCAGCGAGCACAGAATATCGATACGGCGAGATCGTACACGCCTGGCAGTAAGTTTGAGACGTCGCGTTTGTGTTCTCAACGTTTATACAAATTCAACACGGAAAGCACTACTGACACTCATGCAACTTCCAGCAAACCCACTGAATACCGACGTTGGTTGCATAGTATTTCGTATAAGGCTGCGCCAGTTCACGTCCAACGTGCGTGACTTAGAGCGCCTTGGTTGGATGGCTCAGTGTTCTGTGCTCACTTACATATCAATGCAGGTTCGAGGCAGCCTTTACATTGGAGAGCTGCTTCGCCCAGACATAACTTCGTTACTTAGCTCCTCTACCGTGCATGTCTTCCGTCCTTTGTGTTTGTCGGTACAATTACGTGCGTTCGCTATACTATAGGAATTGCTGTGGTCAGGTTCATTGCTTTGTTTCTTCGGTAGAGTTGTTCCTTTCTTTTGTTATCCTTCAAGACCTCTGCTCCAGGATAACTTTCCGATCTCTTATACAGTTCCTCTTTTTTGTCCTTCGTCAGATGGACCGAAAATTGGAGAATCCGTAACGAATATACCCCGACGAGCAGACGGAGTGGTGGGCGTTTTAATCGACGCGAGATATCGCAGGCTATAAATCTTCTGTAACTTTGTTTACACTGATACATTCATTGTAAATATGTGTAAAATGTTCTCACGGAATCGCTCTCATATGTGGCGAAATTGGCGCACCATCTCAATTAGAGTCGCTTGCTTGATGATCATTAGAAAAAGATGAATACTATATACCTTTAATCATGAACACTTCCGCCTCAGTTGAAGTAGGTTACCCAATGTGCCCCTCGTGTATCTATCTGATAACCAATCACTCAGCGGCAGGCTGTGGCAGCCACGTCATCGAACTTCAGCTTGAGATTTCCTATCTATCTATCTATCTATCTATCTATCTATCTATCTATCTATCTATCTATCTATCTATCTATCTATCTATCTGTACCTTGAGGTTTCTTGTCTGTCTGTCTGTCTGTCTGTCTACTCTCCCCTTTAGATTCTCGCCTCCCTCCCCCCTTTAATCCCCCACAAAACGCTTATCATATTTGCCTCGCAGATAAGGAACACGGTACATTCGTCCAGCTACGTGCACATTTAAGCGAAAGAACGGCATCTCTCACCTCTGGCCCCTATGAACACGCGCTTTAAAGTATTCTCTCGTGCAGGGCACTTCATATTGTTATAGTTCCGACGGTCTTCAGAGTTGGCGGTAAAACGGCGGCTAATTCGATATACGTGGCCGTTCGCCGCAGATGGCGACGGCCAGACGAGAGAGCGCGCGTGGCTCCACACCCGGCGGGGCGGCCGCCCCTTCGTCGAAGGAAGGAACTCGGGACCCTGAATGAGCCACGGCCGCCACGCACGCTGCCAGCTTGGCTGCCAAGCTCGTGAATAAGTGAACAGATCCGGGACCCGCCGCCGCCGCCGAGGCGCAGACCTGGAGCGAGAGCGCCGCTCTTTGGCGAGCAGCCGTGCCTTCGACGCCATGCTGCTGCTCTTGGCCGCTGCCGAGTGCCTTTATTCTTCGCGAGCACCGCCGACTGTCGAAGTGTCTGCGAAGGAGGAAGGCTCGTCCTTTTTCATTAGGACAGTATCGGACAATGGCTGCCCGGCAGGATCGTGTGCTGTAGTACGTATAGTATTGTACAGAGAATCTGTGGATGACCTCGAATAACTGGCGTCGGGTCGGGTGTGGCCCGAAGGCGTTGAGAAAAAGACAGATCCGGTGGATGAAGCGCCTTTCGTTCGGTCGCTCTCTTTTCTGTATTTTTCCCCCTTTCAGGACGTTGACGAGATTGACAAGCGTGTTGGCTAGTGGCTTTCATGTTCTTTTTTTTTTCTTTGGTGCCCTTCACATTCAACTATATACTTCGCAACGGCCTGGGGCGCCCAAATGGCCTACACTGACTCCTTTTTCTCCTTTTCATTACGTCTTCTTAAAATCGGCAGCAGGTATCTGGACATTCGGTGCAGCCACCGCACTAGAATGGAGCTATTTTTGACGTCCCTAATATATATATATATATATATATATATATATATATATATATATATATATATATATATATATATATATATATATATTCTTTTTTTTTTCTGACGAAGGCCGATCCACCGGCCGCAACGTTAATAAAACAAGAATTTCGAACGTGTGTCCCTCTTTTCAACCCTATTACTCATAAAGAACTGTAATCCCTTTATAAATCAGGACGGGCTCATCTACCGTCTAAAAAGTGACCATACCCGTTGGAACAACTGTATTCGGCGACCCCAGCGCCGCGAAAGATATCCAGATGAACTTGGGTACTAATTTCAAGACATCCCAAATGAACGATTCCTCATATTTCCGGAAGGTGACAAAGCAGCCTCTGTTTCCCACTAATATATCTCTCTCCACTCTCGCTCCCCCACTCCTCCGCTGGAAACATGTAAAAGTGCAAAAGAAACCCCTGTGGGGCAGGGGCTCAGAATGGAACATGAAGAGGATGCGGTGAGGCTGTGTTATGGAGATGGCTTGAGTGTTGATGAAATATAGTGTCGTGTTGCTGTGTGTTGTGATTCTCGCACTAAAATGTATAGAAATTTGATCTGCCTCAGCTGCCCTCCGTCGTCCGAAGGTTTTCCATAGGTTCTCTTCAGAGACAGATCTACTGAGAGTTTTGCCAGTTGAGAAAAGTCAATGCACAGCTGTGCAGTAGTTAGTTAGTTAGTTAGTTAGTCAGTCAGTCAGTCAGTCAGTCAGTCAGTCAGTCAGTCAGTCAGTTAGTTAGTTAGTTAGTTAGTTAGTTAGTTAGTTAGTTAGTTAGTTAGTTAGTTAGTTAGTTAGTTAGTTAGTTAGTTAGTTAGTTAGTTGCATGTGCCCAAGTGGTGAAACCCAAGTGGTGACACCATTACAAGGCGTCATGACGACGTAACCCTCTAGAGAGGACTTCATGATAATGTGATCGGTGACGTCATCGCATTAGCGTATTTTAGCATTAGCAAAAGCTGGGACCGGCGTGCGATTCCTCAGGGAAGTTCCTGCAAGAGCCATTTTATCGTTGCGATGAGAAAATATGGTGGTGTGTGTGGGAGCGAGAAGAGGCCCTTTGGGATGCAAAACAAGAAAGTTTCCACAAGGCAGAGGCCGCTGTTGGGGAAACACGGAAGTAAAACTAAAGCCTGCAAATGACGAAGGCACATGTTGATTTGATAGACATGGCGACGTGCTCACATTTCGTCAGCACTCGGCACGTTTAGGCCAGTACCCGATTTCGTCATAAGCTTCCTTTGAGCCGCAGCCTAAACGACCACTGATGCATTATGCAAGAATAAAAGTTCAGGAAAAAAATGCAGCCTTGATTCGATGAAAGCAATGATTGAGAACAGTGAAAAACTGTGAATTTCACTGGAGCCAGCGTTCCGGGAAGTGGACTTAGGCCAGTCAGAGTCAGGGATTTATACACCGCCCCCCTCCACCAACACCCTTCTAACACCTAGCATGAGTATAACAACACCCCCCCCCCCCCCCTCCCTTATATGGAAATTTGTGTAAACACCTTGTCAGGGGTCTGGCGAAGACACACGCTCATGCACCCCGCAGGTCTAGCGAGATAAACCACGCCGCGGAGTCCCCTTGACCGCAAGAAACTGGTGCTTTCGCTCGGCCACCAACTAGGCAACATTCCGTTGTACACCACGCGCACTCGCTAACACAGTGCAGCGTATATCGCGTCTCTTCACGTCTCCTCCGGCGCACCTTAACGCGAACGCGAGGCTCGTAATTCGTATACCTCCTGTGCAGCCGCGGTTGCTATCGGCGTTACGGCCGCACACCGGAAATGGCAGCGTGGGACCAACGGGTCTGTGCTGCATGGAGTCGATTTTGGAGGGGGGTGGTCTTTGCCTTTCGCCATTACAACATCGCCGGACACATACGCTCCATGACGAGGTGCGGGTCTCGAAGGCGAAGTAAATGTTGCCATTAGGGGACCTAGCAGCTCTCCGAGCGCATATTCGTTATGAGCCAGTTCACGCGCGAGTGAGAGAAAGAACCCACCTAATGTCTGCTCGTTCCACCTGCGTCTTTCTATTCTTTTTTTTTTCCTTTCTTTCTTTTATTTGTCTATTTTCTACGTCACTGTTGCGATCAGCGGAGCGCCGTTTGCCGAACCGCAAAGCGAAAATGACGGGCAGCATGGAGGCCTTTACGAAGTGTCAGACGTTTAAATATTGGGAGCCTAAATTTTTATTTTTGAAAATGTACAGCCCGAAATATGGTGTTTGGAGTTTTACAAGAACTTAATACAAGCCCTTCTTCCCTGTCAATTACCTCGCAGTGCGCAGATCGGCCAAGGTGACGTAGCCATTACCTCCACCGCCTCCTACCGCCACACGTAGAGAACTCACGTCAAGGGAATTACCAGTGCAAGCTGGGGGTGGGGAGGGGGGGGGGGGAGAGAGAGAAAAGGAGACTTCAGAGGGAAAGCAATAAGCAAAAGTTCTGAAGCTGACTTTCCCGTTTGTATTTTCTCTCTGCAGTTTTTATTTCCTATTTGTGCTACAATGTATTCTCCGTATGTCAATTATCTCGCACAACAAGGAGTTCTACTTGAGGCCGCTAATACGTTTCCCGCTGTCCGATTCGGTAAACTCATCTAATATACTAGCTAGGCAGAGGACGGTACCTTCGTGAAACTCTACACGAGGCAGGGCTCAGAGAAGGCACTGCGAAGACTCCTCTCGCTAATCGAATCCATCTGAAAGATGTCGTAAACTTCCTAGCTCTTCTTTTTTCTCGTCTTTTTATAGAAGGAATGCTACAGCTGGTAACCAAATGCATATCTAATTGGATAACAGCACAAAGGCATCCCCTTCGTATGAAGGTATTGCGCCAGTCTTCCAATGACTTCATTAAATAATTCAGAGATATTTGTTGTTTCCTTCTCTTCTAATTGAGCAGGCCAGTAGACATGAGCCACTCATTAGAAGAAAATGTACGGCTTCTAAATATGACCAATAACTTTGGGGTATAGAATGACTTCAAGCACTTCACCATAGCACGACCATACAAGTACAGCGGGCACCATATTGCGAATGGCAAGCCTCCGTGACCTTGCCCGCGAGCCACGGCTAACCCGTTCTTTTGTTGTTGTTGTTGTTGTTGTTGTTGTTGTTGTTGTTGTTGTTGTTGTTGTTGTTGTTGTGTTGTTGTTGTTGTTGCCGTTGTTGTTGTTTTTCATCACCAGGAAGTAATCATATAGTGACTTCGTTTCGTCTATCCCGCACCTGCTCCGTCCAGGCCCGCAAGTCGTGTCACCAAGCGCTGTTCCACAAACTCGCCGCACAACAAACTGATTGCCCTCCAGTCGGTTCGCACCCCAATCGTGACACATGCTCGCCCTGGGGGCCAACGTCCCGCAGCCCTTGTTTTTCCTCGCCGAACGCGCGAAGCCGACGCGGCCAATGAGGTCCCAGCTAAGACGATTCCCTTCCTATATATACGACGGGCACGCGCGTGCCAAAGTGAACGAGGCGACGCAAATGAGATCACGGGCGGTAGCGGCGGAGGCTTCTGCGGCGGCGACCTCGCCGCAGTCGTTCCGGCTCGCGACTCCTCGCGCGAAGTCCCTAAACAGAGCGCCGGCATCTCACGCCGAGTGGAAGACACATTGCGAGCCGACGCCCCACGTCGCGGCCCGGTGCGGCGGATCGGCGGCGTTCAGCGCGGCCAGCGAGCGCCGTCGTGTAAGGGCGGACCGACGGCGTCCGGCCATTGTGGGGCGCACCTGTCGCGCACCTGCCTGGCGTCACGACTCGCCACGCGTGAGCCTCCATTCGGCCTCGCCGCCTGCACGAGCAGCGCGTGGAGGATGCACGATTGTTTTCTTCCAAGTGATAGGCCTACTACCCCTTCTCAAGGCAGCGATGCCGCCGCTGCTGCCGATGCTGCTAGGAGGATAAGACCTCCACGGAGTATAAGGCCGGGGTTGGCTCGATTGCGCGTCCCTTCCGCAAGTGGTGTGCGGTCGCCGATTCGAATTGAAATCTTGATTGTCGAACCATTAACATGTGGGCGGAGAAAGAATTCGCCCAGGGGACCGAAAGCATGCGTGCGCGTGTTCTACGGGTAAGCTGCAGTCACGACTGTGTGAATGGGTCGCGCTGCCTGAGAAGAGACCCCTCGTGGCCTCGGTTTTCGGCTTTGTAATCGCGAGTGTGCTTCACGTTCGCGTCCGGACCAGTTCGCATATATTATGAGCGCCATCTTGTAGGCACAGCGCATTGCTTTATAGGCTTGGCATAGCAGCCTGCTGCATGCGTTCTCCCGTTAACTGTCGTACGCGACCTGACGATGCCGTGGCACGAGCGGCGGAAACTCCACAAAGTGCAAGCGCATTGAGGCATTGCGATACCATGCATTGTCCTTCGACCCTTCCATGTCGGCTGCGGTGAGATCTTAAAAGCGGCAACTGTCGAAATTGTTTGCCATTATTACAACGAAAGTTTCGTCCTGTACGAACATATAACACATGCTACGTCTCACAAGCTGACCTTTTTTTTTTTTTTTTGTACATCAGGCCCCTACTTATACACGCGCCGAAAGCTTTTGCACTAGAATTGTTCGTAAGATAAAATTTCAGCCGGTCCCGACGCTGCATACATTGCAGACGGTAGCAGTCCAGTTGGGGAAATGCATCTACGAAAGTGTCAGTTCATGCATTCCGCCCACTGAGTTTCCATTTAAAGTCAGTATAGCGTGTACGTTCAGCTAAACTTGCTTACGACTTCTCATTGTCTAACTACTAAAAGCAGTTGGTGAGAACACAAAACGATGCGCGTGTTTTTTCTCCAATGTCAAACGACGACCTCGGCACTCGCTCAAAACAGCGCAGATCAACTGACGCCTCGCGGAAAGCTTCAGTGTTGATGTACAGAGACGGATAAGTTATATGGCTGCGACTTCGTATCTTCCTCGCGCAGAGCACGCAGCTACCGCCACCACGCTTTGCCTCATCACGCACAACTGAAGGAAAGCGTACAAACGTATACATAGACAACGAAGAGGAAACACACTATCACTCTCGGCCAAGATAGAGCATACATCTCGGTGTCTTTCCGTAACGCCTATACTGCCACGTTCATCGCAGAGGTCTTGTTTCCGAACGAACATGGCCTTTCCTCGGGGGTAAGGGGTTTCCCACCTCGGTATCATTATACATTGCGCAAAAACAGCCAGCGCCGTCTCGGCCCGGTGCGGGTGGCTAGCAATCTGAACGTTTCCCGAGTACACAGAGTGCCGCCCTCCCTGGCACGCCGCTGCACTCACACGTGACCCCTGCGCACCGCAGGTGCGTCCTCTATGCACACTTCTGCACTCGATGCATGCCAGGCGTTCACACCGAAAGCTGCACACAAGACACGAGAGCGGCACTAGGTCTCTGTTTGCTGCAGGTCTGTCTTGACCCTTACGTCTCAGAATCACGCAGTATTTAGGGTGGTCCACCGCGCCTCTTGACTCAAGAGAGGTGCACGGCGAAATCGTCCCGTTCTTGTCACGCGAGGTAAAGGATGTGGGAAGCGTGGAGGTCAGGATATACCTGATGGCATGCGAGCACTTCCAAGACGTATGAGGAGGACGCGAGTCAAGGACACTCCGCATGGGCGCAACGCGCGTTGAATTACAGGAGGCGCGCCGCAATTTACGCGAGCTAATTGGCGAAACCGCTGCCCTCGATTTTGCTTGAAAGCTGACGACGCGTAGTGAAGTTGTGGAGTGTAGAGAACATAGACGTACTACGGCTTCTTGGCGTTCTTTCGCGCCTCACTCAATATATTTCTCTGTTCTCTCTCTCTCTCTCTCTCTCTCTCTCTCTCTCTCTCTCTCTCTCTCTCTCTCTCTTTTTAAGCCAGGATGTACATGGTCGTGATTTTATGTATTTCGCGTGTTTGTGCGTCAACAAAAAGAAAGGTGAGCATGGGCAGCTACCGAAGGCAATACGATATTGGCGGAAATGAAGCAGGCTTCAAAAATTTTCATTATTCTGTAATAAATACAGAAATGTGGTTGATCCCTCTGTCATAGGAATCGGTGCAACACGAAAGTGAAACCTGTGTTCGCGAAGCTGTAGAATGCATAAGCGACAATCTGGCGAACCGAAGGGCTGGAGATGGATTTGCTCTTGATACGTGAACCAGTTGCAAGTATAGACAACAGTGGCACCTCGAAATTGCACAGGAACCTTCCACAGTTATGCACAAGGCGAAAGTTCTCGAACGGCTCACATTTCTGCGGAGGCACCGCAGCGCCAGAGCCATGCGCAATCCTGCCATAAAGCAGGAGCGTCCGCAAACGGTGAAACCTTGCAAGTGAAACCGAACGGGTTGTCAAAGGATAGTTTTGTGAACACACCGTCCGGTTCAGCGAAAGGATCATCATTTGCTTGTCGACAACATTCTCAGCGTTCTTGCGGCAGAGCGCGTCGAAACACAAACAACATGACCACGCAAGACAAATTTTGTAGCGGCCGTGGCTGTACAACAATGCCCAAGCAACGGGCCCGCAAGACGCCGCCATGTCGCTTACCACCGCTGTGATGATACGCTGAGAGTATGAAAGTGTTAACTAGCGGCGCGCATTAGCACGGCGATCTGCTTCTCTCTATCGTTACTAGATGGCGGTACCACCGCTGCGAACTAAGGGCGCAGTAAAAGTGAGGCGATGTTTATCTACGAGTAATTTTCCTTACTACAAACCTTTGCTTTAACCGCACAGTAAGTTAGATGCAAATTGTAAAGCGACGTAGTGAAGGTATAAGACCCGTCTGTTCCCTATGCCTACAATGTGACGGTGATGCAATCAATATAGCTTCCAGCTCCTATCTTTGCATTTGGCGTGATATCAACCTCATATCATCTCTTTAAGATTCGCAGTTACATAGATTTGCACGTTACATTACCGCAGTAATTATGGCGCAGTGGGTATATGCCTACTTGGCGAAATGATAAGAGCTATGCCGCAGGGGATACCTACCAGCAGTACTTGCACTAGTTTCCCCAAGCGTTTACAATGGCCTCTAAGAAGGTCGCTCCTCCAGCTTACGCTGTCCCTGTCCTGCGATTCCGCGCAGGCCTGGTTCATTTTTCAGAAGTCCACTTCCGTTATGGAAGCACGACAGTGATTTCTTGGTGGACCCCGGTATAAAATACTTTCGTGCTAATAATGGTGCGTGTGCTTCAGAAAGAGGAAGAAAGGGCGAGGGACCTGTTTAGATTTAACTTTGGTCAGGAATCCGTCTACTGTTGTAACCGAATCTATCAGCATGTAATATCACATCAGTCGCAATCACAAAGCGATATCGTCCGTGTCAAATGACGAAAATAAATATGTGTTCCCTTATCTAACCCTAACTAGAAGAGGAGCTCAGGGGAAGATGGAGGCTTGAATCAATGAACAGATCGCTAAAAACGATTTAGAACAGTGAACTTGTCGAAACGTTGGCTCCTGCGACATTCCCTGTTCTCAATCGTTTTTAGCGATCTCTTATCTAACCCTGTGTGATTTGCCGCAACGATGCTGGTCATTCACTTTCACAATGTGAAAACGGCTCCTCAGTTTCTTTAATCGCATTATTTGGAACATCATTTTCCCGGCGACATTTCGTCAGCGTAAGCGTATCTGTAGTTTTATTCCATTTATTCCTACGTCTGGTTTGTCAATCTCGTCGGACCACTGACAACGGCACGTCCCAGAACAACGAAGACAAGAAGTTCATTGAAACAGGAGAGCTGCTCGTTCCACCGCCGTTTGTACTCATCCAAAGTTGATAAGGAGCATTCTGCTGTCATTCGTTACATGTTAAAAGTCAGAGAGAGAGAGAGAGCGAGAGAGACGTCAATGTACGGAGGTCTGCGTATAGCTACTCATGTCACCATATACTCACATAACTTCTCTTTTGTAAGTGCTCTTTCCCACTGGCCGGACGCTGATTCGCTACTGGCATACCCGGCATCCGAATTGGCTCAAACATTCTCTTAAAAAAGTTATTAGCGTAAGACGTTACTGTGAATACTGGCCCTCATCCTCTATCCTGCAATAACACAGGGAGATAAAATTTTTAAAAGTATTCGAGAAGGAAATAGAAGATTCTGAAGGAAAGTTATGAAATGACAGGTGAAGAGTGCGCGATAACTGTATACCTCGGTGAGAACACCTCAACCGGTACAGTCAGGGGTTGAGGGATAAGAAGGAAAACGCACAGTGACGAAGGTGAAGTGGTGAACGGTGTAAGGGGAGAGATATAAACACGGGCTTGTGTTCCAGTCTATCTATAGGAGGGTGAAACATTTAGCGGCGAAGATAATATCAGATATCGTGATCCATTCGGTATAGATCAGGCCACATGCGCGCGTTTTCATTTTCTTTTTTTTTTTTCGGCTGCATATCGGTGGAGGCGATCAGTGTTGCAGACCGTGTATTGTGCAATGTCAAAGCACTTCAAAAAAAAAAAAAAAAAACAGGTGGCCAAAATTTCTGGAGCCCTCCACAGTACAGCGTCTCTGATAATCATATCGTGGTTTTGGGACGCAAAACCCGAGAAATTATTATAATTATTAAACCTTGCTTCACGGAAGTAACCCACCACCCCCTGCCGAGCACCCGGCGTCCGAACTGCACTCTTCCGCGCAGCAAAATTTCCATTTCACCGTGACGGCATAATTCGGTCGACGGCACACACATGTACGCGGCAGTTTTCGCTAGGCGTACGGGTGCGCATATATCATATACCCGCCATAGCAGGCCTCGCATAGCTCCGTACGTGCGTCGTCGCCGCTGCGCTATTGAACGACTGGCGTCGCGACTCATCCTGCGTCGTCGTTCGTTCGGTGCCGCCGTGAATGAGCGGCATTCCGCGGTGTCGCTCGCGCGACGGAAGCCGAGCGCCAGCGGCCCGTACACGATGTGACGGTGCGTGCGGCTGCCCCCCCCCCCCCCTTAGAGCTCACCTCGTTCGATGAGCGCGCGACTCTTGCGTGCGTAGAATTTCCTACGTCGAAATTACTGGATTGAGTTATGACGGTATTTCATTACGGGACCACGAAGTTTGGCAGCACGGAAATGGCTTTATATGAGAAAAAGAAAAAAAAAAACGTGGATTCGCTTCAAGTTGCCATGTTGACCGCGAAATGCAACCTGAGACGCACGCGAACCAAGCACCACAAGCAAACGAAGCGCACTTATTCGAAACGTGGCAGGCCAAGCTCGCTATCGCGGACCCAGTATAGCGACAACCTCGTCGCCAGGGACAAGAGGGCAGTTGAAGCCACAAGGGTTCCTGGACTTTCACCTTATAGGGTAGCACCGGGCCTCGCTTGGATCACTGTATCGTAAGAAAACGTGTAGTGCTAATCCTTCTGCATGCTTATGTTCTGTATAGTACTTGTGAAGATACAGCACTTTCACGTAGACGCACGTGGGGCGTGATACATATATATATATATATATATATATATATATATATATATATATATATATATATATATATATATATATATATATAACGCGCACGTACATTATTTGAGCGTCAAGACGTACCACGCGATGGTCACGAAATGCGACAAAGCACGGGATATAGCTTTTAGCTACCGTTTTGTTCGCATGCTAATGGTCGTGCTCCTCAGGTGCTACCATTAATGACCTCCCATGTGTCCGCGCCAGAATTCGCACCGCCCAAGATTATACTTTGACAGTCCGGAATACCTGAGCAGAACATCAAGCCGAGTTGCCAAAGACAGAACATTCCGCAAAAGAAAACAAGGTGAAAGAAAAAGATTAATTGAAAGGGGCGAGATGTTTTATGTGGTAGCTGACCACAACCAACGGCTATGACTGGCTCAAAATGGGCAACAAATGATCATAAATGAATGCCGAACATATTACTGCCAAATTATAACGACAGTAGCCGCCGAACACGGCACACTGCGTCTTGTACCATCATTTCCTCCTCTCCCTCCCTCCCTCCCTCCCTCCAGCTCTCTCTTTCTATCTTCCTTTTTTTGGATGCGGCGTATGATGGAGGAAATTGGCAGCAGGGCACTGCATAGTAGGCGTAACAATCCAAGGCACGCGTCTAGCTATTAAACGGTGGTGGTTCCCTTTTCACTAGCGAAGGCTATTAGATGCGCCATTCCGCTAAGCATGCAGTTCCGCTGAGTGGGCAATGCTTAAACTCTCGTGAGGACGGCGCATTGCTTTAGGTTTCTGTCGAGGCAGAAGCGTAATCGTATGGACGCTTCTATATAACGTTGCACTTAATGACAGCGTTCAACACAGAGAAGGTGCTGCTTCTGCGAAGTATAAGGTCCTTAAGGCAGCAGTGCATAGTGCCCGTATAGGCAGAAACTTCACGAAGGAAAGATTATTTTAACCGCAGTAAGGGCTCGGAAATTTTACCCGTAAACATGCATTGCCTTCCTCTATAGCGTATCATATAGAGTGCACTGGCGAAGTAGTAGTCTCGAATCCATAACAGCCTTTTCGCGTAAGAGGGCGACGTTATAAAGATGTCTATTTTTATGTCGTCTTTTATGCGATGTAATGTTAAATGTTATTATGGGCGTACATGGTGGTACAGTTGATATGGCGATTGAGTGATGGATTAAATGATTGATTGATTTGTGCGCTAAAGAACCCCATGGTAGTCAAATTAATCCGAATCCCTCCACGATCGCGTGCCTTGCATAATCATATGTTGGTTTTGGTACATCAAAACCCCGGCAGTTATTATTATGAGTGGGCGTGTAATATCGCAATGTGGTGCGAACAAGGGTATCAACGTCTTCTTAATAAAGTTAACAAAACAAGTGCGATTGTAAAGCCAGCCTGCTTGTGAAAGCGTTTGAGATCGGCGTCCATCGTACGGTCTGCTTGGTAGCAAACGCTCGGTGACTTATGTTTGTCTTTACGCTCAAAAAATAAACCTCCATGTCGTACTCCGTGTGGTACTACCGATCATCTTCAGCATACGGTAGGTGGCGTATACACAGAGTTCAAGAAAGGCGATTTATTTATTTATTTATTTATTTATTTATTTATTATTTATTTATTTATTTATTTATTTATTTATACGGCAGCCCTGTTTAGGGCTATTGCAGGAGGGGGAATTACACAAATACGCTATGAAAAAAGACAAAGAACGTGTATAAGCAACACAAACAAAAGTAAACAAACAGAAAATGATATCATCATATATGAGCCCATGTATGACCATACCGTGAGAAATAAGGAAATAGAGGTGTGCTCTTGCAGCTTCCAGTCGATTTTCACGCTAGATAACAGCAAAAACTACACACACACACACACACACACACACACACACACACACACACACACACACACACACACACACACACACAGCATATTCGCATGAAGAGGCCCCCTGAGCTGCCATGATTTCCCCACGCCAAGCAAGTGAGTTGCACGTCCTCTGAATACACTTTGCCCCATACATCCGGTCTAAACACAAAACGAAAAGAGAAAGAGCTGTGAGACTGACCAACCCCCCTCCCCGCTTCCCGCCCCACTTTCTTTCTTTTTTTTTCTTGAGCAGTCTTCCCAGTGACAGCACGTCGATCGATCTTGCGTCGTTTTCATTATTGCTCAATAAATCCGCTAAAGGCCGGCCTCATTCGCCTGATAGATTTATTAGACCTGCGATTTAATTTGTTCTTCGCCAGTACACTGCTGTTTAAGATTTGTCGTTACGATCACCTAGGGTGACACCGATGGAGAGGTAACGGAACGTCATGACGTCTTGCTTGGTCACCAACCCGGCTTCTGGAACACGAAAGCCGTTCGCAGGCGCTTAGTGCAGGCGGGCTCATCTCACTTAGCTTGCGTGACTGTTGTCAATCAAGCAGCTGGGTGACACTAACCAAATTTACGACTTAATCAGCTAATCGGAAGGGATCACCAACGAATCGGCCTCGTCCAGTTAATCACGCGCGTCTTCCCAGTTCGGAGACCGGCAAACTCGGGGTCGTTTATAAATAAGATAAGCGAACGTCGTCAATTTGGGCGACGCGAATTGAAGTCCGAGAAACACAAGAACGCCCAAGTTCAAGGAAAACGCGGAAAGAGTTTCTCAACCTCTTCGAAGCAAGCATTTCGTGACGTAATGGATCATGTCAGAGAAACGAGAATGTGTTCGCCCGAGACAAATATTTAACGCGAGAAGGGCAGGGAAGTCCTTTTAGCTGCTCTGTTCATAGGGAAGTGCACCAAGGGGACTAGAAAGTTGACGAGAAATAAACGAAGGTGAGATAAAGACGTGAATTTAAAGGGACAAATGAAACGAAACTCGTTGAAAGCAGCTAATGATGCACTGGTGAAATGAGACGCAGCTGGCCTCAAAGGAAGCAGAGTGATCGCCCCTCTACCTCACCACCACATCTCGTAATCACTTTTACAACAACAACAACAACAACAACAACAACAACAACAACAACAACAACAACGACTCGTTCATTCGAGAAGCCGCGTGCTCGTTAGCAATCCCCGCTAACGCGAAACCATCCGGCGCTACGTGGATGTCGCTTCGCGCCGACAGCCAACGAGCGCGCGCGCGCGCCCGCCTGGTCAGACAGCGGTCATTGTGGCAGAGCAGGCATTCCGCGAACGCGGTCCTCGCCTGTCTCCGAGGCGGCCCGTGCTGGCGAGCTCAGGCAGGCGTAGGACAAAAAACTCGTACGCAACCGTTTAGCGCGGCGCCCTCCGACCCCCCCGCACCAATCTGGCGGTGCCCCCCCATCCTCTACGCGAGAGAGAGATAGAAGACAGGAAGTGGCGGCGCCCCACTGCTTTCGGCGGCGGCCAGCGGCGGGTCGGCGGCCATTCAGCAGTTCGCTCGGCGGGAAACACCTGGTGCGTATCAGCTGCCGCGGCCTCATTGCCCCCAGGACACGCACACACAGAGAGGCCGACGGGGGCTACTACTATACACTACTACGTACTACGGGAGGCGAGCGGAGACGGCTTCCTCTGTGCTCTGGAGGGAAGGATGGCGGGGCAGGATGCGCACATGACCGCGGGGCGATCTCACGCCGAATCGAGGCGCGGCCGCAGAAGGAAGTCGCCACTGCTTTCTCAAAAGGGAAGCGACCGGCAGCTATTGGCAATGCCCACGGACTATAGGGGGCGCACTGGGCGATCCAAGATGGCTGCCCGGAGGAGGGTCGACCCGTCTGAAGAGCGTCTGCTAGCATGTACTACAACGATAGGACGTGCGGACATAAAGCCCCGTGCCGCTTTTCCCGGATGAAGTCACGAGCTGCACTGAAGTGTATATCAGACCAAAATACTTGCTTGAAATCACAAACACCACGAAATGCCCGCAACCTATTTGCTGCGACATAAAAGGCTGTTTCAGCCCGTGAGCGTGCACCAACGATGTGTTGCGAGATCCTGTGCGTTCTAAGGAAAACCAGTGTGTGTAACAGAATTGGCGTATGAACTAGACGACGCTCCGAGGTACGTACCGAGCCTGCCTGGTGTAAGTCGTGCTGTAGTGCGCAGCTAGCGGCTAACGCTATGGATTTGCTGCTGAGCACCGCGCGTTGAACGTGACGATGGTTTGAAAACATGTAGCGCCGTCACCATTACTTTCGCAGTCAGGAACGCGGACTTAGCAGAAAGCAATCGCGTCTTTGTGGCGTTGAACTCCTCAATCAGTCGCACTTGAGCAGAAACCAAGCCAAGTCGACATTTACCAGTCGGACGCTCCTGAATCTAGTCCCATTTTTGCTACCGCGGCCCATCGATCCGATCGTAGTTTTGTGCTATCCGGATGCGCTATCAATCGAAATCCACGCATCAGAATCGAACTTCTAGGTCCCACCAGAGTGCTGTCGTTCCAGTCTAGAGCTGCATGAACTCAGCCTAATTGATTCAATTGTCGGATCGTATGCCAGCGACGTCGTTCTCGATCGCTATCATAAGGCTGGATTGCGGTGACAAAGGCCCGTGTAGGCTGTCGATTCGGCATCCGAACGGCAGCTGTTCCAATGCATCGCGGGCTATTTCTTTGTAGATTCCCCCGGCGAACCGTATCAACGTTTCAGTTATGTCAATTTGACGAAGTAGGTAACTCTTACGGCGAGCCATGTGACTTAAATTCACATTTAAGTTGTCGGTTGCGGTTGTAAGATGACGAAATCTGCTACTGTGTGCGTGAAAAAAAAAAATAAACAGGTCCCCTGCCATTTACTAAAGTGATGTTGGGGCTATATATAAATGGACGCCCCAATCATAGCATTTCACCTCTCCTTAAGGCACTTCATGTGATTTGCACTTCACAACATGTTTTTGTTAAGAATGTGTCCCTGTTGTCCTGAGGCATGCTCTCTTACTGCGCAGTCTGTATACTGACATCACTTGCACTTTATGAGCAGCAATGTAAAGTGACAGTTTCTCATTCAACTCATTAAAACTGCTTTGGTCAAATTCCACTCTGAGTGGTTGCTTGGAGTCCTGCTCTGCAACATCAAGATCAGTGTCTGTGCCAGATGTGCAAAAACAATTTTTTTTCGGCATTTCTAATGTTCAAAATTTTATTGCGTTGTATTAAAATGTGCACATTTAAACTAGCCTGCAAGCTCATTTTTATGGCCATAGGGTAGTTTTCTGCAGATTTACCTTAACAGAGATACCTAGTGGGCTGACAATGATAATGAAATCTAGTTTATTTTCATTCTGTCATACAGAAAGGACTGTGGCAAAAAGCTCTCATTGAAACACTTGACTAGTTTGCAGCACCATAAAAAAGAAAATAGTCACAGCGGTAACAGCACACCGATAAGTAAAAATAATAATCTGAAACTTCACAGGTAATGTACAGCAAGGCATATACAATAATGAAGTACAAATGTAAACGACATATTTGCACATAAGTACTGCTAGAGATAAGAACATAGTGCACGGGATGCCCCGTCTTTGTCAGCCAGCCTGGCACATTCATTACCGTAATTGTAAACTGTCTCAGGACAGCAATAAAGTAGAAATGCTTACGAATGGCTGCGGCGGTGGTCGTGTGGTTATGGTGCTCGGCTTAATTTGATAAGAATGCATGCTCGATCCTAGCCATGGTGGTCGCCTTAGAAGTGAATATTCTCGAGGCCCATGTGCTGTGTGCTATCGGTGCACGTTATCCCTCCACTACAGTGTGCCTCAATCATATTGTGGGTTGGCATGTAAAAACCCTCCAATTATGAACATGTTTAAGTATCCACCACTTCAGCACTGACACGTAATTGTACTCTGCAGCTGCATCAAAAAAGCTTGAGAAACTGGCAAGGAAATGCTGTATTTTTTTCCATGTTAATGATTTTGTTGCAATATAGAAGGGTTGAGGGGAACAGTGTGTGTGGCTTGTGCTCTGCTTTAGCTACCTGAAGTGTCGACAGTTGGATGCAGGATGAAAAATGTCTGCTCGTGGTATCACCTCTTGGTGGTTGAAATAGCCAGGCATAGCTTACTGAGACACAAAAGTGACATACAAGAAAACAAAAAGGGGTGGACAGGATGAGTGTGCTTGTCTGTTCAGGCTTGTTTTTTGGTTTATCATTTCGGTGTTTGAGCAGCGTGCTGAAATAGCCAACTATGCTCAACCAAGTAGCCCACTACATGCTGGACCTGCACCCCTACATGGCAAAATGGCTTCTCTTTTTGGTCAGTCTACTGCTTCTAACCACACATATTTGATACAATAATGAATTGATTGCTCCTCTCCACTTGTTGGCACCATGAGGAGCCGGCGCACTGCTTTGACTACTCACATGCATGTTCCCTTTCATAAAAGATCCCTTTGTATACTAAGCAAGACAATGTGAAACAAGCACGGTTGAAAAACATGAACCACGCCATGCAGCGCTGACTAGCAAATGACTTAATTGTGGCAAAAGACATACATAAATACATGTGGAACATTGCCACGTCATAAGCAAAACATAAACCAAAATAAAAAATACTGAAATATCCATATATACAACATAAAATAATAAGTGGAAAGGTCATCATTACATGATACTCTGTGGGCATGGCAAAAGTGATAATTCATGGCATGTTACTAGAAAGACACAATTTCATTGTCTGAGAGTACAAGAGACTAACACACCCTTATCTTTTAACAATGCAGTGTTATGGGCCTAAAAATTGCTTCTTGCTAGCATGTCACATTTCTAAAAATGAGGGCAACAACCACAATCTTGCTGTGAACACCAAGACGACCACTGACGGGACTAGTTACATTGTTGTCATACTCACGAAGCCTGTAATTAAGCATCCACCAGCCCGGGCACATTAACACCACGTTAATATTCAACACACTGGCCTATCCGTGTCAGTTTGTGAGAGAGTTTATATAGGCGGGGCATTACAGTGCATCTGTGAAGCTTGCTTTTGGATATTGTTATGGTTACTCAATTGTTCATTACATTTACACTAGTTTATTTCTATCACTATGATCTGTGCAACTGGAGCCAGCATGTGATAAGGACAAGCAGCTCCTATCAGTGCAATCACCCGCGAGGCCAGTTGGTGTGCATTCATAGTGGTACAGTGTAAATAAACGAGACACAAGAAGGGGAGAGGAGACGAACCTCCTCTTCTTGTGTCATGTGTTCTCTATTCTTCTTGTGTCTCGTTTATTTATGCTTTGCCACTGTAGATGATCACCTGTGCCTGATAACTATACTCATAGAGTGCATGCATGATTTTTTGAGTGCGTTAGACATGCACAGCTTAGCGTTTCTGCCTTTTATTAACTTCAAATGGGTAGCTTCATGATTGAGCTCTTCTAATGTACAGGCTACAACATTACAAACATTACATAAATGAAATATAACAAACATTACATACAAGGCATACTTTGTAAATTACTACAGATGTCACTGAATTGCACAGTCATCCTGTGGCACATAGCAATTTAAAACTGTCGGTTGGCAACATAACGATTTGCTCTTAACTATTTCATTCAAGTATCTTTTTGCTGCATCAGATATTATTCAGTGCAGTGAGCTGTTGGGCTAGTTGGTAGTTCATACTTGCGGAAGAGAGCGCTGAAAATTTTCAGAAGGGTAAGTGTGGACAGGAAAGATGCTTTCCTGCGTCTTTCCTGTCCACACTTACCCTTCTGAAAATTGTCAGCACTCTCTTCCGCAGACATCAGATATTATGTACAACAGGCATATTATAAAAACATACCACCAGAAAGAACTGCAGACACTCGAACTTGTTTCCAGGCCAGTGCTAACAACCAAAAAGAGCTGTACAAGCTGGCCTCATCATTTACCTTAATCGCAAGTAAATACTTGACGAGCTGAGCTTATCAGCTACGTTAAAAGGCCAAAAGCAATGCCGCTTGGCAACATGAAAACTTGCTGAACAAGGCACTGAAGCCAGCAAATGACAGATGCAAGAAGGTGTGCTACCTGCTTCCCAACCTATCACAAATTCTGCTCATCAAAAGTAGGCACATAATTGTGTTGAATTCCTGGAGACAGTGCATATGTCTGACAGCTATCCAGCCTTACCTAGCATTACTTCCTTATACTAGTTCAGCCATTTTCTTCGGCCAAAGCTACTACATCCACCAGCCTTTTGTAGTACCACCTTTGCTTGGCGACATCTCAAAAAGACCATTTACTTCTTACCAAACAATACTTATCACTAAATTCCTTTGGTGAAGCTACGGTGTCTACAATTTTATGTTTATAATTATGAACATGTAATATTTTTGCCCTAATACCATGCCTCTGAAATTTAATTTCAGTAGCCATTAGTCTGGTGTTCCATTTATGATGAAAATTTATCCTCAATTTAAAGTGTGATTTACGTTTTCGTCAACTTGCTCATTGCCTCTTGTTGTTCCGAGTACTCGCTAATAAAAATAGTTTCTCAATCGATCAGCACTCATGTAATTTTCATCGTCATAGGTATTTTTTTTTTTCATTTGATTTGGTTCTATTGCTTACACTGTGAATGGCATAGCAAAAGAAAAAAGCCATAGGAAGACAGCTGTTGGGGCTTTTGCAACATATGGCAGCAGGAGAATGATCTTTTGGGCATCCAGAAAGTGAACATTCCATTTTGCTTCCCACAGTTACTTAGCAACACAGCGCCGTACTTGCAAATAATAATGAACGTGCAAAACTTTTAGTGTCACTATCATTAGGGAGTCCAAACTAGAAGAGAAGCTCAGGGGAAGATAGATGCTTGAATCGATGAACAAATCGCAAAGTACGATTTAAAACAGGGAATGTCATGGGAACAAACGTTTCGACAAGCGGACTTGTCTTCATCAGGGCGGCAACTGTCATTAGGGAGTGTGGCTCATGTAAAACCAAATGCTTTCTTTTTGAGTGATCTGAAGTTCTGCTTAAAGAGCTCTGCACAGACATATTATGTGCAAAATAAGTGTACAAATAACTGGAATGACACATTACCCAAAATGAAAAGACAGTGTCTGAAATGCTTTTTGACAAATTTTGTGGGAACTTTGCCACACGATAAACTAGAATGACTGGTGATGCAGCGACTAATATGAGATTTGGAGTGCACCCAGGTTTTTCCATGACCCAGATGGTGTAAACATTTAGAGGGTATCTTTGGAAGTCTGAATGAACACGCATTACACAAATGGGAATGTTATCCCATATTTCACATTATTTATTGTGATATCTATTTTACACTCGGGGTTTCATTACACAGCATGTTATCACACACATCACACAAATAAAAACGTTATCCTGCATCTCACATTATTTACTGTGATATCTATTTTGTACTTGGGGTTTCATTATGCAGCATGTTATCATATCGTGCATCATAGCTGTGTTTAGTGCGTTTATTTTTGTTATACGCACCACATTTTTAGCATCTACAAGACTATGTTGACATTGCCTCTATCTAAATGTAATAATTTCTATTTTGTTTATAAATAATATGTCTTTACGTGAAAAGACGAGTGTTTATATGTTGTGACATCACAGCAGCCTGCACTCATTGATGACTTATGACGCTATGTGTTTCTAAATCTAGTAACGTTTCAAATAAACCTTTTTGAGTCCTATACTTCGTGCTGCCTATTTAGCCATGCTTTGTTAGAGCTACGAGCCTGGATGTCGTCCTTAGGCTGCAACTCAACAACCAAAAAGCCAAGGGTGGTGTCCCCAGATGGCACGTACGTTAGCATGGCTCTAGCACATAATCCATTGTCGAGAAAGCCTGAATGGAATCATTGTAATTGTCCTATCGATAGTGGCACGGACAACCAGGGAGCCATCAGCAGTGGCTGTTGCTTGTGCAGAAGCCATGGCACACAAGGAGATAGAAATTCAGTGAACCCTACCGTCATGGCATGGTGTTGCACTGTGGCTGCCATAGGAACAGGATCCTTGTAGGCTGTGCCAATGTAATAAGGAAATGTGACAGTAAGCTGCCATGTCACTCGTCCCTGTTTATTTCCCATTTGGTCCCCATCATTGCCGCTGCTCCAGTGCTTCGGTCAACTCCGGTGTCAACTGCACACGTCATCCTCACAGGAAATAAGGTTTCTATAACAACATTTCTTGAAGTGTCAGAAACTCACGCTAATTGGGTAGGTAATTTCATATTTTTTTCTATACTGTAGTGAATTGTTCATTTTTGATAGCTCAAAGGCCCCCCGAGGGGGCTTTACATGAAGGGTGGGTGTTTGCATTTCATTTAACATAGGTTAGTTCTTTGACAATATGTTTAAAATGAAGAGGGTTCTCGTAGTCGAGAGTTCAACGAAAATTCGTCTGGTCAGGTGATATACGTTCACTGACCAAGTCTGATGTCATCTCAAGAGGGTTCTCATGAAGCATAGTTGAATTGGGATGATCACTCCAGTCTCTTGAGCTTTGCACAAAGAATGAAGATGAGTCATGGTTTGTCCTGGAGGAGGATACATGGTGTTGTCGGGTTTGGTGCAGTTTGAATGGCGAAGGACCGGCAAAATGTTTGGAGTCCTGGGACGTACATGGGAGAACTTGTGGAATACTACAAGACGCGACACTTTTTGGTGAAGTACAAGGTTAGGTAGGTTTGCCTGCAACGTTTGCTGGTACGGAAGTGTAGGAATGATCAGAGGAAATAAACCATGCTGTGCAATTTTGAATTCCTTATAACATATTAATATGGTTAGTTTTATGGGGATCCTAAACTGCACATGCGTTCTTTCTACAATCGTTAGCCAAGACTGTTGTACTCCTTGGTCACTCAACGATTTGAACATCATACAAGTAACTACAAAAAACCAGGAGATGGTGCAGCTGTATAGTTTTCAAAACCTGCTGTCCTGAGAGACTGTGTGAATTGAAGTAAAACAAAAGCCAAGTAATAAGTTTAGAGAAGCCAATGACTTTATTGATAAAGATTTGAATAGATGTGCCCGAATAAGGGCTGTAGGCAAGCTTGTGTGCACTCATGCTAGGTAATCAGAACAATCTTCAAGTAAGCTCTCTTGTAAAGGCTTTATTAAATGAAAGCATGTATACATACGTAAAGAATAAAAGCAAGGCTGCCAGATTTTATGTGTTCTAGTAATGAACACATCCACAGAGTTTAACCATATTAATTTCTGAAGTTAGTAACATATACCTCGAGATTTCCTTACAGATGTTAGTGTACTGTTGCAGCTATTTGAACCGCCTTTGCACAACTGTGACATTACGCCGCGGATGCAGGTGCCACAGACATTAGCAGGTGCCAGCAGCCCCCTTATGGTGAATGTCTACGTTTGGGAAAAACTGCGACGCGATATGCCAATCGAACAATCATGCTCAGACATAGCAATCACAGTTGTCTCTTGGGTGTTCCACGTTCAGCACACAGAAAACTGAATCTCGAAATTTAAGCGCGCATATGCATACTTTTCACAGCAGTCAAGTTTAGAAACACAGCGGCCCGGCTTACAGCGACTGCACGTTTCGCTAGGTAATAAAAGACGATGTACTGAGCAGGACTATGAATCAAGTTCGCCCAGCTGGGCTTCATTAACATGGATATAAACGAATGCCAATCGGTCAATAACGCTTAACCTCCAACTGAATGCGACTGCTGGACACCCCGCGACACGGTCGATCAGTACGTGTTCCCAGCGCATATATGGGACGAACGCGACCCTGCTGATGACTGAACACTCACCACAAAGATTCATAACAGCACTTTCCTGACGAATGATAAAGCGCCCTATTTTAATGCGATACCTTTCCATTACGAAGGCCCTCATACTGCTTAGCTGTCAAACCGGAGATCGCAAGCTCACGCGACTCCACCGCATGCAATGTTATGGGCTTCGATCGTGCAATAAAAGAACACCAACGGATAATACGTACAAGCAAAACAGCGTGAACTTCTACAGAAAAGTTCAGACAACAGTACTTCACTTACTACGCAGGTTGAAAAAAACTCGCGGAGCTGGAACATGTACCGTGCGGGCTTTCGTTGGCAGCGTGGCTTGCCCGAGGAGCTTCATCACGTATTTTCACGAAAGATTCGCGCCCGCAAGAAAGAATAAGGTTAATCCCGTGACGGGGCCCAGATTTAGTCACTGCCACACGAAACATTCGAGGTTGTCGTGTTTTTTTTCCTTGCCAACGCGCTAACAATCGGGCTAGCACACACGAACAGGGCAGCGGCGGCCAGGGCAGCCATTTTGTCGTCTGCTAACCCTCCTCCGGAGGGTTCTCCTCCAATCCGTTTGATGGCGTGACAGTCTACGGGCATTGCCAATAGTATCGCCTTTCTAATGGCAGCGAGATAGACGCCCCGCGCAATGAGCGTCAATGTCTGCGTCGCTTTTCGTGGACAACGATACTGTGTTCGCGCCGCACCGAGCAAAACGCTATTGACCGTACGTTGAAGGAATGGTTCGGTGCGCCCGTTGGAGATGTGAGGAAGATGGAAAATGAGCTATGTGCTCAAGTGTATTAGCGATTCGCTTTATTTAGCGAACATCGAAAACTAGCCATTCATCACCTGGCAGCACCAGTAAGTGGTAAATGGGAATGCAGCTGCCGTTTAACCTAGTGGGGGCCAATGGGAACTTGGCCAAATCAGCACATGCTTTATTAGATCGGGAGACGAGATTATAAAATTAGGATGCATAGACCGTAATCGGCGCCCACAAGACATGAGTAAAGCGGGATCACGGGCAGTTGATGCGACAAATGCTTTCAAGCAAGAAAAAACTAATTGCCGAATATTTTAGTTCTAGAATATTTGTTCCATAGACAACGTCAGTAAGAATAGAACGTCTTACCAAATCTTCACCGTTTATATATATATATATATATATATATATATATATATATATATATATATATATATATATATAATTTGGAATTCCCGTTGACGAACGCCGCAGTGGATGCATTGGGCAAACAATATGCCGCACATGTTGCTACTGCGCTTGAGGCCAAGCGTCATTTACGTACGACCTGTAAATGTTAGGTCTTTCAGCTGTCGCGTCACGTTAGTCGTCATGGCAACAATCGGCGCGACAAACGCACGCGATGACGGGCAGTACTCACGCTATTGCCCGCAACGGTCAAGGCTTCTGAGTTGCTCCGGAGTTTTGGTTGCCACGGCAACATTCACGCAGACATCACACACACTGCCTGCGCTCTGAAAGCGTTCTTGCATGCGCACAACGGCCAGAAAATAAAAACAAAACAAAGAAGAATTGAACGTGTCCTGGAAGAACTCGTAACTGACGGCAGCAAGTACACTATAGGCGGCGAACGATGCGCCTGTGAATTATCTGGTTTCTGTGAATCACCTTGACGGCAGCATATGCTATATTGTACTAGCGCACTGGTCTCATCGACTGCCGACGGCCATCTTGCCAGTCGACTCTGGCTGAAGGACACGTCAGCTTAACCTAGAAACTTTGGACGCTCGACTCCGCGTCACTAATTACCAAAAGTCTTAGGAATTGACTACCCTTCCTCTTTGGCTTTGTCCCAGTGGACCGAGCTGTTGTACAGCCGAGCGGTCACTTCACTGTCGACCCTCTCTGTAGGTCAAAATACGTACATGTCAGAAGCGTCGTAACTTCAATTTTTCGGCTTATTTTTTTATCTGTCTCGTACAGCCTAGCGGCGCCCCGGTTTATACGAACCCGCTTATCATTTGACCTTTTGTAACGCATTAAAGGTTGAAGCCATAGCCGCCTCTCAGTACAGCGCAAGATGTATACATTGACGGTCGCCAATAAGTCGGTGGTGCCACGTGCTCGTAAGTTTTGCGCTTTCTTGTAGGTTAGCCGAGATCAGCGTCGGTCTGGGATTAGTTTTCGTGGAAGGCTTTGTGGACACCGTCTCTTCGCAAAACAGACGGGTCAGGGACAGCCGCGCTTTGTTCACTCACGCCGATGCATTGTCCGCTCCCGCAGCTGGCGCGTTTTTTTCTTGTTTCTGAGGTCTTGTCGTCGGCTACATACGTGGCCGCAGTCTACAGACTCTACGGCGCACCGTAGGCCCGCATTGGTTTCTTTCTTTCTTTCTTTAACCGTCGGTGAAACGCAGCACACGTACGCTGTCCTCTGCTAACGGCCTCCGCGATGGACGTAACGTTGAAGCGATCGAAAATGTCTCATTCTAGAAGCACTGGCACCATGATTTCGCATCTATCTATCTATCTATCTATCTATCTATCTATCTATCTATCTATCTATCTATCTATCTATCTATCTATCTATCTACACCAATATAGCGGCTTGCTGAAAGCAGCCAGAAAAACGCCGGAAGGCATTCATTTATGCATTTTTGTTTTGCCGAATTATTAGCCTCATCATCGCCAGCAGCAGCATCAGCGTCGATCAGCATGTCCTGTGTCCACTGCAGGACGAATCTAAGAAATACACAGATTTACCGTACAGCATGACGTCAGAAGATACCGCTCTCCGTCGCCAAGTCGCCCGACGTTTCACGACCAAGTTTAGCGTGATATTGACTTGTGCTTGATGTTTACCCTGTCGTCTTTGTTGTTATGTGGGGTTTAAAGCCCCAAAACCAGCTCTGATTATGAGAGACGCCGTCGCGGAGGGCTCCGGAAATTTTGACCGCCTGGGGTTCTTTAACGTGCACTGACATCGCACAGCACGCGGGCCTCAACGTTTCGCCTCCATTGAAATGCAGCCGCCGCAGCCGGGATTCGATCCCGCGACCCTCGGATCAGCAGCCGAGTACCACAGCCACAAGACCACCGTGGGGGGGCTATGTTTACCCTCCTTTATGTAACTGAGGTGCTATAGTTTTATTCGAAAAGTGTGCGGTAGAGCTTTTACAACCTCGAAAAACGAGCGCCTCTTCTCCTACAAGCTCGCGTGAACCCGCGTGAAGCGCGGATAGAAATGTTTAATTTGAAGTCGGCATGAAAGGCGACCTTAGAAATTGTTAAAGTGCAAATAAGTTGACAGCGGCGAGCCCTGTTTCCTGCACTCCAAATACTCTGTAACCTTCAAAGTGAGACAACCCGGGGAAAAAATTACACCATCTCCCCGAAGGGGACCATGGGGTGATGCGGAGTTTCAACGGTGCATTTAACGGCGGTGTTTACAGGTTTGCAGTGTTGTTGCTTCCATCACACAACACCACCAACTTCTTTCATCGGAGAAGGAGGAGATACTACTGAAGTGAAGCGCGCGCGCGCTCTCTACCCGCTTTATTTATTGCAGCGGCTGTTGGAGAGAGGGAAGGGAGAGGAGAGTCGCGCATGCGTAGTGTGAGTGTGGACGCCGGACGCGTGACATACCCGCGAGCAAGAGATGCTCCGCATCTAAAAATAAAAAGAACTGTACTACATTTAAAAACCGTACGTCTAGAAGACATGTCTGTTGTTTTCGGACTTTTAACTGCATTAAGCAACCAACATGCATTTCGTATCTAATTCAAACGTTTGTGTTATATGGTCGGCCTATAAGCGACACACATCTTACAGGTGTACTCTCTCTAATAAATAACGGCAGCAAAACAGCTTCTTTCTTCTCGCAAGAGCATATGCAGCAATCTGCATTTTTCACCTACATCACGAAAAGTAATTAGTACGACCGCGCAAGGTGCTTTTTACATCTCCGTTTCGGTTTCACCTGTCTCGAACTCGTAATTAGCATCTGAAACATGAAGAACGCTGAGGGCTAACTCGATGCCTGATCTTCGCGTTCTGGACACGTTTGCTTTGTGGAAATCTTACTCTTCCCTAATCGCATCCTCCAATAGAGACACTGCTTTTTTTTTTCCTCTCTGACACTTCCTAACGATTCCTTCGCCGTTACACCTGAGACACTTAATTCGAGACTGGTGAGGCATGGATTCGTTAAAACAAATTACCTCTCTGCTCAGTTGGTTTCTTTTCCAGCCTTTTTCTTTTCCAGTGCCTCATTTAAACTTCGTCGTATCCCGTGTTTGTTTGTTTGTTTGTTTGTTTGTTTGTTTCGCTATCCTGTGCTTACTGGCGGTTATTTGCTTCACTCGTTTAGCTGTCGCCCAGCCCTCCGCTTCGTTGTAGCAAATTTGTTACACGTGTCCTCAGCAATTCACACTCTCATTTCACTCGCCCTCGTGTCCCCCTGCAGTTGCGCTCCCTTCCGTTCCTTTATGCAAATCATGCTCCACTTCGTTGGCAGGTCGTTCTCGCGTGGTGCAAGTGTTCAAATTGAAAGTCGCAACTGGAGCTCTTCTATATAGAAGAGGCGATGGGGTGCACGTAACAGGAGCCCATACAGTGTCTAACGGTACATGGGAGCAGCGGACGACGCCCCCTCATTCAGCTCCAACCCCTCGCTCTTACACTACGTCCCCGCTCGCTGTAGAGAAAGCGCCCGATCCTAACAGCTAGTCGGTGGTGCTGTGTTATATAGCGACCACTAATGGGCGGCCCAGAGAGAACGCGCATTTCCCAGCGGCGGTAATCGCGATGCCCGATCGCCGGCCTCTCATGCAAATCGCTCGCTCGCGGTGTTCTGCTCGGCACTCGGGCACCGCGGCGGGAAAGGGGGAGACCGTTAGAGTACGTAGCGTTATCTCTCCCCTCTCTCTCTTCTCTCTCTCTCTCTTCTCTCTCTACCTGGCGATTCTGTACGGAAGTGACGAGTGCATAAGCAATGATGTTATCGTAATAGGAGGGCAACGTATAGTGTTGACTTGACTGCGGGTCGAATAGCTCGACGTCGCTCGTTGACGAAACGAATTCGCGCGATATGAGCGAAGCTGAGAGTCGTCGCGTGTCCAAGTGATTTGCATCTCGGCTGGCGAACCCCGATTTTCGTGTGCGCTGAGCGACCCGGATGTGAACTTGTGTGTGCGTGTGTTTGTGTATGTATGTATGTATGTATGTATGTATGTATGTATGTATGTATGTATGTATGTATGTATGTATGTATGTATGTATGTATGTATGTATGTATGTATGTATTAAAGGTCCACATTGAAGAAACTAGTATTCGCACCGTGACATATACCTGATTGATTTATCTCTTGTCGCCCCACCACGGTGGTGTAGCGGCTATGGTACTGGGCTGCTGATCCGAGGGTCGCGGGATCGAATCCCGGCAGCGGCGGCTGCATTTCGATGGAGGCGAAATGTTGAGGCCCGTGTGCTGTGCGATGTCAGTGCACGTTAAAGAACCCCAGGTGGTCGAAATTTCCGGAGACCTCCACTACGGCGTCTCTCATAATCAGAGCTGGTTTTGGGACGTTAAACCCCACAAATCAATCAATCAATCAATCAATCATCTCTTGTCATTCTTTCTCTTCGCACAGACGATGCGATGCAGATCCGCTTTTAGCAAATTTTGGTGTGTATACAGGGACACTTCGCCTTTCTTGAAACACTATATGATTAAGGCGGTACGGACACCACGGCTAAAAGGTGCAAAGCAGTGTACGCTTAGGCTAGAAACTTGCGTGCCTGCCGACTTACACACAGCCTGATAAATCAATGACTATTGCTTCTCTTCAGTGCATCAACCTCGACGTGTGACTTATACCCAAACTTCACTAATTAAGATATTCAGTCAATGAATCGTGCGTAACGTTTTTCTTCTTTTTTTTCTGAAACTCTTTACACATCACGTGTCATGTCCATGCTGCCATTGCCTGCCAGGGAGGAACTCTCTGACGGCTGAATTTCGTTTGCAGCGCGACTCAAGCTTAGAGCTGTGGCAGATCATCCGCATGGAGGGAACGTACTACATTGCAGGCGTTGCAAAATCGCCGTTGCCATCTCTAAAATCGATGTGCCTTAGCAAAGCTTCTTGATTACGCATACACCTTAGTACGTGCACGCTTGTATTTGGGAGTATGTGTGCCGCTATGTGGTCCTAACGAAAGTGAAGGGGTCAAGTGTTCGTTTTCTTATTTGCTAGAAACAACTTAATGGAGCCAACAGACAATGGAGCCCAGGAAAGCATAGGGGAAGTTAACTGTAGTATTGTGATTATGGGGTAAGTAGAAAGGAATTAAAGAGGACGAGAAGACAAACCTGCCTTCGGTGGGAACCGAACACACGACCTTCGGAGACACGACGCGTCTTATCCTCTACCGCTGAGCTACGAAGGCGGTCGTCTCCACGTCCGCTCTATTGGGTATTTATGTACATATTACATATAATGTACATATTACATATTTATGTACGTATGTGGCCCTGTGTGACCATGCTTACCGGGAAATCAATCCTGGCTTCAGGAGCAAGGATTTTCAGAGATGATCATGGCGAGACAGCTATACCTTTTCATTAAGGTGAGTGCGTACTCCTGCTTTTTTCGAATGCTTTATGTACTCAGACGAACAGTCGAAATGCTTCGGAGTTCAGCATTTCGACATCACTCCTGCGTCTTGCTTTATAGCAAAGGTAACGCGCATTCATTTATATATGCATATTTACATGTGCACAACTGTGCCTCTGAGAACCTAGGTAGGCCGACTTGCCTCTGCCCAACGTTGCTCTGACGTTACGCTGCCTTTCATGCCACCGAACTCGAGATAGATTCCTTTTACAACAGCCTGGTGCGATCAAACGTGTATATATGTTCTTGAAAACGTGGCTCTGCCTTGAGAAACAAGAATAAAAAAAGGGGGAGGGAGGCGAGGCGAAGGGGGGTTCGTGTCATCAGGATATAGGCAGCTCGAAATATATTCCCGTCATTCATAATTACGACGTGAAATATGATGCAGACGGTGCAAGGCAGGCCGTAACGCCCAGCTCGAAGCCGATTCGTCAGCTTTTCGCATGACAGCCCTGGGACCAGCTATGTGTCATGGCTCGGGGGAACATCAGCGACGCGTTCATCATACTTCTGACGGGATGCCTACGATAAAGATATAGTCGCATGACCCTATGATGCCTGTACACTATCGGTCACACCGGACAACCCTATCTCAAGTCTGCGGTTAAGTACAGGCCTGCGACAGTGATCTGAAGGACAACACTTGTAGATATAAACATTTCTCATTTTTAGAACCACTAGTATTTAACTATGACACTGCGACTGTATTATGCTACCTTTGCTGAATTTCTGTAGTTTCCCCCTTACAACAGTGCACTTAGGGCACTGTAAATAAAAAATAGATAACACTGGAACCACTTCACCAAAGGCCTTTTTCCACTGCTGCCTTCCTGCTCGCCTCAATTGCCTCCATGGTTTGCTGGTATGCCATCTTCGCATAAGAACTCTTTGAGGCATCTGCCGCCATCCCGACCTAACACTTTAATAGGGCTATTCGATTATCATAATGCGCGCCGAGGTTATCTACTACCACGTTCTGTGGACTACGTTCTACTACGTTCTGTGGACTGTTCGGCGTGCAGCGTACACCTAGATGCTCGCTTGTCCCTTCGTGAACCTCATATGCATTCCCCATTCAACGCCCGACGCCATGCCTGGAATACATGTATCAAGGCCAGAGGCCAGGTTCTACATTCTGCCGACCTCAGCGACATACTCTCGTGGCAATGTGCACTCCTTCCACTCGTGACAATGCACAATGTGCACTCGTGGCAATGTGCCTTCCTTTTCTCTCCTCTCTTTCTTTGCATCCCATTATTCCTCCTTTCCTCAGTGGAGGGTAGCAGGCAGGACTCGCGTCTGGTTAACCTCCCTGCCTTTCCTTTTCCTTGTTTCTCACTCTTTTGGCGCGCAGTCAAATGTGCCAAAATAAACGCAGACGAATATGAATGACGTTTCGTCAGGCGAATGTCATGAAATACGTGTAATGAATGAATTAATAACAGGATGCCGTTGTGATCGTTTACATGAGCGAGACATCAGAGAACGTTTGACGTAACACAAATGAGTTGACGCACATCGCCATGATGAATACCGTGTTTACTCGCGTACCAGCACTGGCTAATGTTGGCTAACCCTCGACTAATGTGGGTCGTCATGTTCCCTATAGCGCTGGGGTAACTGTCCGCTGATTGTCGTACGGCGCGCGCCGTCATAGCTTAGCGGCTAAGGCATTGTCTTTCCGACATCGAGGTCGAGGAATAGAATCCCAGCCACGGCGGCCCGATTTAGAAAGATGGAGGTACAATGCAAAAACACACCAGTGTGCTTATGTGCATGTTAAAGAAAAACCCAGGTGGTCGTAATTACTCCTGAACCCTCCGTTAATTGGCTTGCTTCGTAATCACATCGTGGCTTTGAAACGTAAAACCGCATCAATTAGTATTGACGTCTAGAGTTCGCCAGCGCAGGCTAACTCCAGGCCATAACGTTGACAAGTACTGGCTTGAATTGGCTGATGTCGACTCCTATTGCGCGATCTCCGCCTTGTAGCAACGTTATACACACGGAAATAGTTCATCTACCCTACTACATGCATCTGCCTCACTCTATTTTTCGCACAGTGCACCAGAGAACACTTTAAGGATTTTCGCTGCCATTTTGTTATTATTACGATACGGCTTGCTTTGCCGTCGTCTTAGATGCATTCTCATTGTTTCGCATTCCATCTCAACGGAATATGCGATGGAGGCCGCGCGGTTCAGCCATCGAACCCGCGACTTCGAGCTCGGCAGCTGAGGCAGCGGCCTCCACCACTTAGCCACAAATCAGGCCGCGCGGCGCTTCAAGTGAATGAGGTCGCGCCGCGGTCACTCGGAGAGAGTGACCTCCGCGCTTAATAAGTATTACGTGTCCGTGCGAACGTCCGTTTCCCCCCGAGTCTGACGCGTGTTCCGGTCTCCTCTCGCCAGCCGCATCGTTGTCCGGCTGTTCCGCTGGACACGCACCACGTGACTCGACCGGCGGCGAGGTGGTTCCACTTCATGCAGTGGATGGAACACGTGAACTGCGAGAGTGTAGTCCAGGCAGGGACTAAAATTTAGCAGAGACTGCGTTCGTGGGACACAACTGTTCAGCGGGAAAGCACAACGCCCATCGGAGCGCGCGACTTGGCAGATGGGCTACGATCTCGGGCCAGGTGGCCGCCGGCCCCAGATGGAGCCAGCGACGCTGGAGGCGCGGCAGCTGTACCGGGGACCCGAGGAAGCAGCCGGCGATATGCAAGGCGCGACACACCGCTTGCCTCTAGGCCGGCTGTCCACGTTCGGAACGTTTCGCTCGCCTGCTCGCTGGCTGTGGGAGAGCACGGCGTTTGTTTGTGTCTTTTATTGTTTTCATATCTCGCTTGCCTCGTAGTCGAGCGAGCTAGTAATTGGTTCGTGGCTTAAGCGAAACTCGCAGACGGACACGGGGCGGGAGCCTGCGTATTAGCTATATATGCGGGATGCGCGACAGAAGAGTCGCACAAAGGGAGAAAAAAAAGAAGAAAGAAAGGAACGATACAGTTATTGTTATGAAATAAGCAACAAAAAAGTGCCTTGCTTTCTCCTGACTGATAGAAGAATGAATAAAATTGATTTAAATGAGTATTTCAACATGTAACCACCCTCTGCGACAGGCCCGCAGGCAGGAATCTTCTTCTTTCTTCTTTTTTTTTCGGGAAGGGCCCACTTGCTGAAGGCCTTGACTATTTGAGAAAAACATCTACTTTCATTATTTATTTTCAGTAAAAATCGGAGCATGTACAACAAGCGACTTTTTAAATGCAACATTGTTAATAGGCTTAAATTTTATGTTATTAGCACTGCACTATGTTATCAATACTAGCCCCCAACCGAAATTTCGGAAGGGGTCCGAGCCCCTAGGGCACCCCCCTCTTGGCTACGGGCCTGCTCTGCGAATGTGTTCGTTAGTTCGCACGGTATAGCGGCTCATAACAACTTCGACAGGCCCGTCGGCGAATAGCGAATATGCTGCATTAAAAAAGAGCAATAACGTTGTAAGCTGTTCATACGGAAGAACGGTTTCGAAGAAGCTAGACAATGTATTCTTAACGGTGTGTGTGTACGCGCATGCGCCGCCGCAGTGGGCCACGTACGGTGAGCGTGTACAGGAAACAAGCTTGACCGGTGAGAGTGACCTCCTCGCTCCTATCTAGTGACGTTGCCCTTTCCACTGCGCTCATTTTTTCGGAGCACGCACAGCTCGCCGAACCCCGCTCTGACACCTGGACCGAATGACATCTTTTGCGCAAAGGTCAGCCACAGAATAATCTCTCTCTTTTTTTTTTTTTTTTTTTTTGCCGGCCGTAGCACTTCGTTTCTGAGTGCCACGGTTTAATCACGATACAGCCACCGGAGACATTTCTTTCCTAGTTTATTTTCGTCTATTTTGTACCGTGGTCGTGGAAACTCTGCAGCGACAATGAGAAGTACAAGGTCATTGTGGCTTACTTTATTTTGTCTTTCTTTTATTTCCTTCCTTTTTTTTTTATTCAACATGGGCCGCTTTACAAAACGCAGGGCTTCGTTCGAACTCGCGAGCACAGACCATCTAAATCATGTCTTCTCTGCGTTTTAGCTGCGCGTCGCCTCCTCCCTCCCTCCCTCCTTCGCTCCCTATCTATCTATCTATCTATCTATCTATCTATCTATCTATCTATCTATCTATCTATCTATCTATCTATCTATCTATCTATCTGTCTGTCTGTCTGTCTGTCTGTCTGTCTCAAGCTTTGTCCTAATTACGCTTCTTCTTCTTTGTTGTTGTTTACTCGCAAAAACATTTCTTTTTCAAGTGCGCCAGTAAATTGCCTGAAATAATCCCTGCAATGCTAGTTGCACGTTCGAGTGCAGAGCGCTTCCGCATTATCTCAGTGCAGAGGAATTGAGGAAGCGCTGAACTGATGAGCTCGCACAGAAGCGGGGCGATAATGTGCCCATCGTTCGGCGGAGCCATGCAGGATGTGAACGAATTTCGCAAATTTTGCGGTGAGTACCGCTCGGAGTAATGCCTCGAAGCGAATATATAGCTGAACGTCTTGAGAGTTGCAAGGCAGTCTGTTATGCTCGACAACTGAAGCCCTAACTCAAAGGAAGCGCCATTCACGGAATCTTTGAGAATGCAAGCAATAAGTGAACAAATAACGCGCCGAGCAAATCGAAGGTAATTAAAACGGAAGGAACGACCGTTGTGCCGGAACGAAGCCTCTGATACTTTCCACGTCGAACATGATTCGCACTGCAACCTTCGTTTTAACGACTCACTGTTATTTTGTCGGACGCCCATAGTCATAAATTAAGGCCCTCACAGCTCGTATGCCCGCTGTCGTCGCCGATGGGAACTAACTAATCGCAGTTGCCTCCGCAAACATTTCCACTTTCGCATTAATGGTTGCTACGCGCTGTGCGGATATGTGAACAGGTTATCTCGCTGTTCCCGGACGTTGGGATCAAGATGGGGAAAAATTTAGATTGATTGCAACTTTGTACACAGACCTGTGCTAAGGCAAAACATATATAACCTGCACAATTCGTGTGATGAAATAGTTGACGAATATAAGGGTAGCGAAGCAGCGGAGCTAATGGTCACTTGGCTGGTCCGGGTTTGCCTCCGCGGCAGGCCCGCACTGTGTAGTAGTCCGAGGCTTCGGTAAGTGCCTCGCGAAGCACTGCGAGACCCAGCGAACGCATCTCGAGGTTTCGCACCGAGCTCAGCGTGATGACGTTCGCATCGAACCAGAGACGGTGGCAACAGGATTGACCGTGCAGACAGTGAAAACTCTGGTTAGTCGGTTGCACGTACAGTGGTGCACAGCTGCCCGACGAACCGAACATCCATTGACCCATCCATCTAGTGTTCCAGTAGAGCGTGTTCTTACCTCCTTCAATTTTTCTGCACCTAAGTATACCTAGGAAGCTCATTACCTCTATTAAGTCTAATTGCATATACTTAAGCTAAAGATTGAGGACACACGTGCATGCGATACATGCTATGGGAAAAACAGTTCGCGGATGCCCTCTTTAAGAAGCACATATAATAAGCGGCTGAATAAATAAATCGTTCGCGGTGCCGAAACATCTCCGTCAGCAGATGGTCCGCCGTTCGTGCACAACTAAAAAAACAAAAAAACAAAAAAAAACACACAACTCAAGTCCTCGTCCCATAAACTTCTCTTTGAGTCAATGCACGTGGGCAAAAAGAAGTACGCGTCGATAATATATAACAAAACGTCCTCCGAAGGTGTGCGAAGCTGTATTTATGAACACATATAATAAATGCACGCGGCGAATTCCCCACGGTGGGACAGAAATGGGATTCCAGCACGCCGTCGGCCCTTGCGCAGCTGAACCCCTTTAAAAAAAAAAAGAATGTGAAGGGGGTGAGGGGGGAGCATCACGATCACAGAGGCGGGCGTCATCCGGTCGACGGGACCCCCCTGAATAAACTGCCGACATCTCGCGCGGCGGCCCCGGTGCGCTCGCACTCAGTTTAATCAGGCGACAGATGGCTGAGCGCAGGACTCCGCGTAAAAATCCCCGATCTCCGTGCGCGGCATCGCGCGGTAACCGGCGACCCAAAATGGCGACCACCGAAATGAAGGAACGCTCCGGGAACGTTGGTCCCGGAGCAGCACCTCATGATTTGTTCTTCACCGGCCTGTTCCTTCGCACTCCTTTTATTTAAATTGTTTTTTTTTTTCGTGCGAACAGCAGGAACGGATCACAGCCGAGTCCGCCGCGCCCTTAAACAGATTCCCTCGGAGTCATGTGAACAGCACCGGGGTTGGCGTTCCCACGCGATCAGCGTCGATCCCGCAGGCCGTGAAAGAAACGCGCTCTCCGTGCACAAAGGGGAGCATCTCGGGCGGGTTAACGCGCAGGCACGGCGAAAAAGAAAGAGAAAAGCGGTAAGTAGGCGAGGCGCTGCCGCTATTTGCCGGGGGCTGGTCTCCGTTGTTCGTCGCGAATCCTCTGTCCGCCCCTGTTGTCGTCGCGTCGCCGGTTCGCCGAAAGCGGGGTTGCGCAACAAACGGGAAAGTGAGGAGGAGGAGGGGAAGCGGCGATGCCGTCGAGACAAGCGGGCGGCAGCATGCCGGGGCACGTAGTACACGTATACATCTCGGAGGTCGCAAAACGTCGCCAATAAATCGGTGGCCGGCAACCGCAGACAGCGGGTGGCCAGTATATATGTATACGACGAGCCACGGTCGAGGACATTTACGTAAACGCGTGCATACCGAGTTCGGGCTTGTTTTCGATAAACATCGGCGGCGTGACGTCATGAAGATGTGACGGCGTGCGGTTTGTTCCTTGTCTATGACTTTGTCGGCCTATATGTCATACGCAGGTAAATTTGTTAGACGCATACAGACGAATTCTAGAAAAGGTAATTTGCAGTGTTCGCTTCGAACCAGCCACACACACACACACACAAGGGGGGGATGTCTTACGCAAGTACAAGAACCAAACGGAAGCAGGCGACACAGGAAGAGTCGAGGAGGATAGGAGAGCTTCTGCGCTTTCGTGTAATGTGTAAAGGGTCAAGTGGCGAAACCTCTCACCCTGCTGTCTTGCTCTATAGAACGTTTCGCAAGAGAATGTTCTGGGTGGAGATGGCAGGCTAGCTGCGAATGGCGCCTAAGGGGAGGAGGGGGAGGGGGTTCGCCAATGTAGGCAATGGTATCTGCAACTGGTCTGCGCCTATTGGCTAGTTCCTTGAGGCACGACACTCATGTGACCGCAGATGGCTTGATGTTCTAGACCTATAACTGCCGATGTGTTGGCAGGGAAGGAGAAAAAAAAAACGAATTATCCCGAAAAACTTACTAAGCACGTATCAACCGGATTTCACTGTGTAGCGTCCTCAGGTTGCCATGTGGCTTCCGACGCTGTCCGCTGATTGGTTGCACTTCCTCATTTTTTTTTTATTTCTTAAAATAAAAACGTTCGTTTCTATTCTTGCCCTATAGTGTTCCTTACGATCCTGCCTTCACCTGTGTTTACGTATAAAATGAAAAGCAAATTCACACTAACTCACCCATCCACGCCTTTGTCCTTGTGGGAAAGCCTGCTCCGAGTATTCTATCGCTTCACGTTTCAAGTAGTACACAGGAACCCCTCAGGCTGAACAACGTGCGTGGTTCGGTTGACAAAAGAAAAGCTCCTCCAAACCTGGTTCACGCTGCCTTTGTGCCGAACAAAAGCGCGCGGGAACATTGTGGGCAAGAACCTGTCGTCATCAGCGCCGATGGCATAAAGGGAGAATCCGGTAAAGGTGTAGGCTGCCATATACCTTTAAGCGGTCGTTGACGTGAAGCTCGCCTAATTGTGTGCAGTGCGTAAGCTGACTGCTGGAAAACCTTCCCAACGCAATGGCGTGCGATCATTGATCGTGCGTCCACGTCACCGTGTGTGGCCGCCCAACGAAAAGAGAATAATTGTGGACATCGGGCTGCTGTCACCCGAAACTAATCGGGCGTTACCAGCCTCTAATTTCATACCTGCAATATAGTCTGAGTGAGTGAGTGAGTGAGTGAGTGAGTGAGTGAGTGAGTGAGTGAGTGAGTGAGTGAGTGAGTGAGTGAGTGAGTGAGTGAGTGAGTGAGTGAGTGAGTGAGTGAGTGAGTGAGTGAGTGAGTGAGTGAGTGAGTGAGTTCCTACGTGCACGACAGTCAGACCCTAATTATATGCGTTTAGTCAGCCACAAGGCTCTGGGATATCATTCATGAGTTTTGATACGTTTGTTATCTTGTCGAGTGTAGCGCGTGCGCACAGATTTTATCCATATAAGACGGACGCACAGTGCGCCAGCTCTTGAAGCGTACGGACACAAAGGAAACAACGACATGGCACGACGGCGCCTGCTTTTCTTCCTGCACAGTCCCGGCAACCTATCTGCAAGACACGCAATGCGCGGCGCCGATTCTTTTGTTTCCTGGAGAGAGGACTTTCTTTTTTCTGCTTCGTCTACGAGGACGCTGCTCTCCAAGGACGCAAATGGCGCTTACGAGCTCCGACTGAGTGCGCACCCGTTGTGTTTGGTCAGTGCGCAGTCAAAGGTATGCCGATGATAACGCTTGACGCTGCATGCACTTGCGGGTGCATGGCTTATATAGGCTGTATGCTCTAAGTAAAATGAAGAGTTCAGCAACCGTGGCCACTGCTTACTTATCGCTGCTGCCTACAGATTCATAGTTCCAAACGCAGAATGCCCGCTGCCGGCTTTGAACAATACCATGTCGGGCGCTGAACCAGTGGCATAAAGATTAGGAGACGGGAAGGGGCGTGGAGCGGCATTACGCATTTCAAAATGGCTGCCGCAGCGCTCGAGCATGCAAAGGGCCTTACGACTGCTGAGTGATGTATCGTGAACCTGTATCAAAGCGTCCCCGCTGGGCCCTAACATACGAAGTCCGGGCTGCTGTTTCGCGCGCCTCGGCTATGGTTCACAGATCTCCATTGACGACGTTGCAGGAGATTCGCAAGAAATTTCTCGAAAGGGTATGCGAATCCACTTAAGAAACCTTGTGGATTTCCACGGAAATACCGTTGAAGTTACATCCGAGAATTAGCAATTAACGAGAGAGTTGTACTGACCCGGAAATGCTTGGACTTCTCAGATTTCGAATGGATCAGTCAGGAAAGACCAGGCGCGCAAGTGTCGAAGGCCAGATATATATGCGCTATGTACGTCAAGCGAAACTTATAGTGAAGGAATTTTGTTATAGTGCTCTTTGTTTTTATATATTCCTTTTCCTGTATTGTGCAGGTGTTTGCATATATTTGTATAGTCTGAATTACAGGCAAAATTGCAAAAAAAAAAGAAAGAAACGAATTTAAGAACTCGTTTGCTAAGATCAAGGTGGCACCTTCTTCTTCTTCACCATCATCATATTTTAAGTCCCCTGGAGGACGAAGGCCTCTCGCAGTGATTTCCAATTCATCTTGTGCTGATCAAGTTGATTCCACCTTACGTCTGCGAATATCTCGATTTCATCACCCCATCTAACTTTTCACCTGCCGCTACTGTTCTTTTCTTTTCCATCTTGGTAACTATTCTATTCTCAGTGTTCAACGGTTGGCTGTTCCTCGCGTCATATGTCCTGCCCAGGTTTACTTCCTTCTCTTAATTTACGTAGGATACCAGTTACTCCTGTCTTCTCCCTGATCCATTCCTCTCGCTTTCTATGCCTATAACGTTACGCCCACCATTTTTCGTTCTATTGCACGTTGCGTGGTCTTGAATATCAGTTTCTTTGTTATACCCCATGTTTCTGCACCGGGAGAATGCAGTGGTTGTATACTTTTCGTTTTAAAAACAGCGACAAGTTCCCGGTCATGATTTGAGAATGTCGACCGCATGCGTTTTAACATTAACTTGATTCCTCGGATAATTTCCTTTTCGTGAGTATACGCTCCACTGGTAGCAACTGCCCCAGTTATACGTTCTCTCAAAGAATCCCAAACAACTAAAAGTGACCAGTGTTCCCCACAACAACGTATATACCCCATAGTATCATCATAATTTTGACACACAATGCCCCAGAATCTTTTTTAGTTAAATACCAGTGATAGCTTACTTTTCTTTTTATTCTGCGAACCTACACGTTAGCGTTTCCTTTTATAATTTCGTTTAGAGCAAAACAAATCAAACGAGAGGCCATAGTTATAAGTTCATAACAAAATGACACTCAATGCCACACGATTTCTCGCACCATGCACAGTGGTTGGGCTGTGAGAAAATTGGCCTCCAAGGGCGTTTGTGCCCGACTCGCCTGCCTCTCGGGGAGGTCAAAGGTCAGCACAGAAGGTCGCATGACTTGCACCGAATGCGTAGGCATACAGGCTCGGCGGTGGGGGTCGCACGCGCCGACCTCGGCGTGAGTTCCCGCTTAATTGAATGAACGCCGAGGCTCTGGGACACGTATATAAAAAAAAAATAAAGAAGAAACGCGAGTGGTGCGAGCGCGCGAAGTTTCGGGTTTACGAGCAACAGCGTGCTCCCGCGTGTCAGGCAAACATTCGCTGCACAGAAAACACTTGCCGAACAAAGCCTAATCTTTCGCTGCCCATACAGAAAACGCCAGCGAATATATAGCTGTACCATACTCAGTAAGTCTTCCTTTTCATTGTTTATTTCTTTCCCGTATGCACGGCATGCGTAAAACCTGTATATACCTACATACTGGCCACACACTGGCGCTTTCATTGCATTGACGAAGCCTTGCGCACACAGAACGTGCATTTTACGTTCCCCGGTCAAGGCAACGTTCCTGTTAGAGCTGACATGTTTTCCAATGCCGACTGCATCAAACAAAAGAAAATTGGGCGAGAGTCAGTGGCACATGTGTGTGCGCAATTAAGCTCGTGTCATATAACGCTATTCCATCAACCCGCCGAGGTATAGCTTATAGCAGGTGAGGTGTCACGCTGCTAAGCTCGGGAGATGTATTCGATTCTTTGCCCCGGAAGATACATTTTCGGCGAAGGTAAATTGAAAGAGCACCTACGTACTATATGCTTATAGTATACATCTTAAGGAAACCCAGTCCCAGGAGTTCTATAGCGCTCAGAAGTTACAGGTGAACGTTAATTAAACCAAAGTCCCAGCAGTTCGCTAACGCGGCGTGCCTCATAATTGTATCGAGGTTTTTAGCAAGTAGAATTTCATAATTACCTGAACTTTTCATCTTATAAGACTAAATGTAATCGATCATGCATGTGTCTATTGATTTCTGGGGTTTTACGTCCGAAAACGAGATATGGTTATGAAAGACGCCGTGGTGGAGGGCTCCGGAAATTTCGACCACCTGGGGTTCTTTAACGTGCACTGACATCGCACAGCACACGGGTCTCACATGCATGTTTATACTACACGGCGATAACTGCGCCGCATGTACCGAGCCGATATTCAGCAGCATTAGCCGTCGAATCGCGATTAGTGGTTGAGGAAGTCGTGTATTTGTTATTATTATTCTTTTCTTGCTGTGGAACGCAAGAAAGCGACCAGAACGTCGTGGGATCGAACCCCTGCCACGGCGGCTGCATTTCGATGGAGCCGAAATGTTGAGGCCCGTGTACTCTGCGGCGTCAGTGGATGTTATAAAGAACTCCAGGTTGTCGAAATTTCCGAAGCCAACCACTACGGTGTCTCTCATAATCATGTCATTGTTTTGGGACACAAAGCCCAATCAATCAATCAATCAATCAATCAATCAATCAATCAATCAATGCGACAAAGTGCAAAGAATAGAAAAGAATGTCCTAGCGTCGCGACGGAAGAGGCGCTGGAAATCGAAAGAGTTTAAATATACCGAAAGTGTTTATACAGTGCGGCTGCCATCTCATCCCCCGTGTCCATGGAGGCTAGACAGCCACTATTCGACCCTACTGACTTCACCACAACAATAAAATAAGCTTTGTCAGCCGCAAATATAGACGAAGCAACAGGCGAGTCCCTATCCCTATCAGACAGATCGATAAATGCGTTATTATATCTGTTAACATCGCCTCCTAAACGAGGCTCCTACCAGCACCGCGGACATGCCTCACCTAACTAGGTATTATATAAACGCACATCAGTTTAGCACATTCCCTGCCTTTTCTTGGTTTTCTCTCTTTCCATTAAAACATCTCTCTGTAAGCAGTACAGCTACCTAGGCTATAACGGACTCGAGTTCTGTCGGTCCTTTTCCTCCTCTCTTTCCCCCATAGTCCAAGCATCTTTTACTCCAGCGTCGATCAATTAATGCTTCTTTTCGCTTTGAATCCCAGCGCTTCCGCAGGGCGGACGTTTCCTTCGCGCACTGATGGGAGAACATATTGGAATTCCATTACGCGACGTGCTGAGTCGTTCCCGAACTTCTGCCGCAGCGGGAACACGTTTCACTCCTAAGTGAGATTATTTTTGTCGTTGTTTTTCATGCTCTCCCACGCGTTTTTCTTTTTTTTTTTTTCTTGTCCGCGGGGCAACCAAAGTCGGGCACCGAACGGCGAGGCACTGCCATGCGCGTTATCGTACAAGCGTCCCCACTTATTTCTCTTCTTGTCGTATTTGTAAACCTCCGGGTAGTTCTCGCCTTCGTCGCTATAGGCCCGAACGACACCTGCCGGCAAGCGCCCGCAGCGCCGACTAGGTCTCGGTCGGCAGCGTCACGAAATCCAGCGAGCAAGGGGAAGAGGGGGGGCAGGGTTTGCGTGTGTACGCGGAGCGAGGAGGGGGTGTCGTTTCACTGCATGTGCACTAGAAGTATACGGTGCCAATATGCATGCAAATAAGTGGATTAGCTCTTCGTGAGAGGATTAGGATGTCGTCGCGACTTTGACCGAAGCCGAGGTTGCCGACATCGGCCCGAACGGCGTTGCCCTGTCTATCTAACCCGGATTTGCTGTGCTTTGGAGGCTGTTAAATGAAGGCGTCTCTTCTTTCGGGCCAAACACCTAGCATCCCATCGTCAGCGCCTTGATTCCGCGGTCTGTTTACAGTTTCGTGTAGGTGGGGAAAGTGAACTGCCATCGAAATGAGGTCACAGGCTTTCGTGGTACGCTTTCGCGATGTGACACCGCATATTCTCGAGATGCGACCTCAGCGTATACTCGCAGAATTGTTAATCGAAGTTGTTTCGATCCGCAACACGCTCTGGAGAGGCAAAACGTTTCTGACAGCAACGATAACTCAATACTGCTCAATATCGAAATGCAATCTTCAGGTATGTCGGAAGCCTGTACGTAGTTCTTCTATCTCAATTTTCCAAGTACTAATTAAAGCCGTATGTGTACGAAACAAAGCGATAGCCTGACAAGAAAAGCTAAACGACATCTAGTTTGCTATTTGGACTGCTTAAGGTCTGCTAGCAATGCGTCTCTCGAGAACGGACGACTAACGCTTCGCACCGAAAGGTACGCAAAAGAGGAAAGATATAGTTAACTCACTATAGGTTCAACATAACATAGTGCTATCGTGACACACACGCAGAATAATTGATGCATCGGGTGTATCGCTAAGGACGTCAAGCAAGCTATCGGAGCACTAACTAGCGCTGCTCGTTCAGGCGGTGATGTGACCTGCACAAGTCAACATTAGACAAACGATGCCATTACGATGCAATTCAGTGAATATTTAATTCGCTGGAGCGAATAGGGTGTATAGACCTCACCAGCGGAGTTTATTAATTCATGCTCACCGTCGCTCGTTCGATCTGACGAACAGCACGACTGACTGCTATACATCGATCATTCCACAGCTCACTCTCAATTAACACAGTGCTTGCACCAACGATATATATTCACCTTGCAAGTCTGAGTGACCTTCCAGGTGAGCGCTGCATGAAGGAAATTCAGTTGGGAATCTTAAAATCTTTTGTGGACGAAGAAAGACACAGCGCAGACCAAAGTAGAAAGGTATGCATATATAAGACGTTTCGACTCCCGCGCGGTAGCCATGCAAGTTCATATGTGAGTGACCAAAAGTAGAAAACGCAAAGGAAAAGTCGAAACGCGTTTTATATGAATTCCTTTCTGTATACCTTGGTCAGCGCGATGTGTTTATTCGTCCTCGTTTTTTCGCGACTACGCAGTATTCCTCCTAACTTTTGACTTCACAAATATTTTGTGAGTGAGCCTGCTAACCTCGAGCATGAAGCACATTCCTATGATTTCTTTATATCATGCACCGAGGACGGCATCACTATCGCAGTGGCAGAATAATTAAACCCTAAGTTTTGTTTTTTGAGCTCCTAATACACAAACGGACCTCTCTTATACAAGTGATCTCAATATCACCCGAACTTCAAAATTAAAGATCCACTGTTTGGTTGTCGAGCTGCTGGACGCCGAGTTCGCAAATCCCTTCCTTCGTAACTGCACTGTCACTGACAGGTCTTATTCACTGCATTCACCAGGAGTGACTCAAGGTTTCTCCTTTGAACACTTCTGTAGAGTAAGAGCTTTTTGTGGTTGCGAGTATGGATTGCTGTCGTGCAGCTGCCGCATTCGCGTTGGACCGTAATGCAAAACAAGCCCGTCCACCCCGGTTCGCTGCAGGGAGGATAGCGAACATCACGAGGACAAAACACCCCGTACAGTGGCATTTACGGTGCCTCTTAAGCCGACTGCAAATTTTCTGAAGACGATTGGGCCCCACGAGATTGTCTTTGAGCGATGAACGTCGTTGACCTTTTAAATACCGCACTGTGAGCCAATCATAAAAAACATGAAATTGATGCTGAAATTTCACGTAAGTCCTCTAATTTATTCATGATAAAAAATATGGCCACATTTACGAAGAGTAAGCATGTTCTTCCGTTGTATGTCCTAAAAAATAAATATTCGTAAAAACTGTAAAAGAAAAGCTGCAACATGGAGACCCTCTTCCTTTTATTATTACTATTATACTACTGCAGGGACCCGTAATCGTCGATCATCTGCCCATATTTTGGTTCTATTATATTCATTGTAAAAATTTGAAAAAAAAAAGTTTTTTTTCATGTGAAAGGACGCAGCATATACTTGGCAGTGACATATCCAAGATACGCCCGTTTGCAAACGTTTATTTAATGTATCTAATTATGCCGACAATAAAAATTACGACTGCTACGTCTTCCCTACCATAAGTGAGTACGCAAGAAGAAAAATTAAAATACATGTTATATTTTAAATTGATAAATATTCTTGCTTGGCATGTAACTTTTTCGAACATTGGCAAATAAAAGGGTAACATTGGCAGGTAAAATGTGTGCGTGCAAGCCACGTGTTAGCCCTCTGCCTCTGCCGTCCTTTTCCTCGCTTTGGTTCAGCTTCCCGCCAACCAGTGTAAGGTGTACCAAAACGTATTCAACATGGTTAAGTTTTCTTCAGCCTTTCATCTGGCTCATCATTTTCAATCCGTGAAACAGTCGATCAGCAACCCGAACTACTAATGAGCAAGTGGAGTATAAGTTGAAACGGCAGTTTAGTTTCGTGGCCCTGTAAACCACGCGCATTACAAAGCAACGTGACCTCGGTAGCTTCACGCAGCAACGCAAGCCGCAACAGCTGATGTATGCTAAACAGAACCTCTGAAAGGCCAAGCTGTACCGTCTTTCGATCGCTTTTGTTTCTGTTCCAAGCTCTCCACCGTCCCATTCCTTCTCCTTTCTGCTGTCGGCGACGCCCACAAATGCCGCTGCAGCGCTGGTCCCGCAGGCATTGTCGCCTGACAGACAGGAAAGCAAACAAAACCTGTGCATGCGTGTCAGCTCAGAGTTTTGCGTCTCATGGGGGCAGCGCAGCTTTAGCCGCGAGCGCAGAGAGCTTCGCTCTTGTATAAAGACGTCTTTTCCAAGGCCGATATCCCGCGGACAGCGCCGGCGTTCGAGCCTGTGTCTCGACCGCGTTCGCTTCAGGTGGTCACAAAGCGAAAAACGATGCCCGGCTGACCGCGCGTGTCCATGCGCATGCGCGGTTTGTCTGTCCTTGTTCAGCCAGCAGGAGCACAGGTGCGGATTGCGTCTGCGCCGCTGTCCGAGCACTCGCGAAAAGCAGCGCACGGATACGCCATCATGCGCCAACGCACGTTTCTTACTGGACATGAGTGGAATACTGTTGAGCGGGCCCCTTCATTCCGCTGAGTTCTCTTTACACCCCTAACACAGAAAGTTACAAATCGGAGAAATCGCAGAGCCGTGGTTAATTAACGCCACCATCATCAGTGATGGCAGCAGCCTATAGGACGCTATGGGATGACGGTTAGGAAAGCGAAACCATTCACTTTCACTCGCGTAACTCGCCAGAATCGCACCGGCTTCAGCAAAAGAGCTAACGGAGGGTCAAGTGAACGCTTTTCTTTCCGGGCCGTTTTGACCTATCGTTCCTGTTTCCACGTCCATTGCAGGTCGAAGGCCTCTGTCCGACCCGGACTTCAAGTAGCTTGCGAGACAAGTGAAGTTAGAATGCAGAAGGGTGGATAACCGGGACAGTTGGTATGCATTCATGCGCTCGTTTGTGTCTCCCTACTTTGTCCGGTGTTGTGTTTGCGCACTTATCGCCATGAAGTGAAGCTAAATTCGAATCATTGTCCTGTACGTCAGCCAACAGAATTTCAAGTTTGCATTTGCGCTGACCACAAATTTCGTGTTGGTACAGAGTCGCATGTCTGCAGGTGTTTAGTATGACATCTGACGACTGGATGACAGTAAACACGTCCTTGTATTTAGGTTACGGCTACCGCCCTTGGGTGTGCGACTGGTGTGTCTGTCGTATACTAAACTGCACATAGCACCCGCCGATCCACCAGAGCAGGTAAAAGCTAAATATTAAAATATTGCGAACTTTACTTGTACATCCGGGCTAAAATAAATTTTGTATTGTAATGACGTCTTTAAAAGTGAATACTTATATCCCGATTTTGTACTCAGTAACACGCTTTCCTTGATTACCGGCCACATAGCGCTGAGAACGAGGTAATATATTGTCATCATATGCGTCCCAATCTGGTGTTCTTTTTGCCACGGGCTATTATGTTTTAGAGTGACTTTGCTCGATGGAGATGTGTCGACTGTTTGCGTCATTAGCTTTACGTTGGCGTTTGTTTGAACACAGGCGCAGCAAAATTCTCGACATTGCTCACGCCCTGCGCGCGCGACATCCAACCACAGAACACGGCGTGAAAATTGCCAGGCAGCGAAAGAAAACTTGGAACTAGAAAACGATGAAGGTTGAATATGGAAATGACAGCCGGGTACGTATAACAGGTGGCATTGCGAGTGCTCTGCGCGCATTTTCCCACATGTAAATTGAGGAACTGGTTCGGCTTTCCGCTTATAGGTATTCCTATATGTCTTTACTTTAGGTTGTCTGCGTTTACTCATGTCTCCTTCCACTTTTACCCTTGTTTCTATTTTCTTTATTCCTTCTTTCCTTTTACGTTCACTTCCTCTATATATTCCCTCCTCGCGAAGGAGCAGGCAGGCCTTGTGCCCATCTCGATGGCAGTTGTGAGTTTGTTCCTTCCTTATTGCCTTTGCATCCATGCGCGTTTATGTATACATGCCGAATAATAATAATGAGAGACATCGACTTATTACTTGAAAGCAGAGGATTTGAATCAAACCAAACCGATCTGCCATGCCAAATGCCTCGAAAGCATAGACCTCACGTAATGGTTTAGGTATGACGCGCTGAAAGCTTGCGCGTAGGTATTGGTTTATGCAATCGATGAGTTAGTCAGTTATAGTTAGTTAGTTAGTTAGTTAGTTAGTTAGTCCTGGCGGTTATCCAGTTAGTTAGTTAGTTAGTTAGTTAGTTAGTTAGTTAGTTAGTTAGTTAGTTAGTTAGTTAGTTAGTTAGTTAGTTAGTTAGTTAGTTAGTTAGTTCTAGCGCATGGGCAATATAGGCACCTGCGGCTGAATGCAATTCTACGACATTGCTCCGCAGTGCTACAAAATGCTTAAATACTACTTCAAAATAATTTTGCCGCGCAGGTTGGTATATATTGCTGAGCTACAGGACACGTAGGTAGCTCCTCACTTGTGCTCTCGCGGCAGTATAAAGTAATCGTGGTGTTTCGACAAAAACGTCAGTATTTCTTTGGACGGTACACCGATGGTGCAATGCGAATGTCTGATGTGACACGAAGCCGGCGACTTCGCGAGTCAGAAAATAGGCGACATTTCTTCACGCAGCACCTTGTGAAATTACATTCACCTTTAGAATGCTTATGTCAAGGTACCACGTTTCTCTAACGTAGAAGCCAGCAAGCAATCGCGGCAAGTCGTTCCCACGAAGCCTCGGGTTATTGTTACAAGTTCTTATTCATGTTTGCCACAACCATTTTTTTAATAAGACATTTGTTTCATTTATCTCATTCACACCAGGAGATGGTGAGCTGAATAGGTCACCTTGGTTCCAGCTTCCTGTAGTTAAAGCTTACCCATGTTGTAATCCGAAATTTACCCTGTCCAAATGTAAAATTGAAGGAAAATGTTCATAATTATAACAGTTAGTTTTTTTTCTTCTGTCATGGTACCCAAAATAAGATACGCATTCACGTGCCTCATGACAGAAAGACCACTACTACTACTACTACTACTACTACTACTACTACTACTAATAATAATAATAATAATAATAATAATATAATAATAATAATAATAATAACAGATAGATAGATAGATAGATAGATAGATAGATAGATAGATAGATAGATAGATAGATAGATAGATAGATAGATAGATAGATAGATAGATAGATAGATCTTTTATGTACCTGAATTAGCTATGACCATAAGGCACGTCCAGTATAGAGAAGGGCTCCGGAGTAATTTTGACCACCTGGGTTTCATTAGCATGCATGCGCCTAAATCTAAGTCATGCGATGTCAGTGTATGTTCAAGAACCCAGGGTCGTCCACTATACGGGGTCTCTCATAATCATATCGTGGTTTTGGGACGTAAAACCCTAGAAATCAATCAATCAGAACCTTCAAACCATATTTTTACGCACGCATAATAGCATTACATACATACATACATACATACATACATACATACATACATACATACATACATACATACATACATACATACATACATACATACATACATACATACATACATACATACATACATACATACATACATACATACATACATACATACATACATACATACCCGCACACACTTGCATACATGCGCTCTATACTTGAGCCGTCCCGTTTGAAACGCAGTAGTTCCAGGCGCCACCAGACCACACGGTCACGTGCTCCGCGCGTGCAGCGTGGTCAGCGGCACGTCTTTCTTTTTTTTTTCCCCGGAGCCGAAGCCCCTCGGCCCGCCGAACGGAGGCGCTCGCGTCATTCTGCCGACCGCAGTCTCGATTATCGACCGGGGACCAGCCGCCCGACGGACGGCAAGCGCGCCGCGCAGTTACGACGAAGCCTCTTCCCCCCCTGCTGTGTACACTGTCGCTTACTTGTTTTTTACGGGTTCACTTATGGGCCCAGAGCGAATAAACTCTCCCACTCAAGTCGTGTCATATCCTGCGCCGCGACGACGTAATGAGTTTCAAGCCGCGCCATAGGCGGTCGAGACCGTGGCATTTAATTCGCTAATATATTTTCCTTGACCACCGCTTGATCCAGATTTGCCGGTGCCGTCGGCTTAAATTGCCTTGACAAAAAAAAAAAGAAAAGAAAGCTGCTCCGCTTCGTTTACCTCCGAAACGATCGTTCGCGCCAATATTGAAAAAAAAAAAAGGAAAATAGCAATAACATGTCCCTCGCTGCAAATAGAAAGGTGTCCCTTGTGAAGAAGCCTAATTGAGAAGACGTGGATACCACGTGCTCCTGGCGAATGTAGAGTTGCTTGAGCAAGAAATTAGCATACGCCTATGAGTGGACGAAATTCGCGTGTTTGAACTTCTTGTTCCTGAAGGAACTCGAATCTTTCTATAGCCGCCCACTCGGGAGACCCGCGTATTAGCCGAAAAATTTGTCCTAAATAAATAATCCTTTCATCGATATATGTAGCTTATACATGTCCAGCTATTGCACAAATGCCTATTAGGAGGTTCTTCAAATTTTCTTTTTCCTTGCGTCAACCGAACACACATTACGTACGCCAGTCCGCGAATTTCGTAACTTCGATCCTTTTCAGCAGGTGAGTTATCGGCCATGCTCTACCGTCTTCCAAAGGTTTCCTCATTAGACCAATGTCTACTACGTCTCCTTCCACCAAAGTGCACCTCTATTTTTAGTCTAGCGAATTGGAAAGGCTGTTTTGCGCATACCGCATTATACTCTGTTTTCAATCATTCCTTGTAGCCATACACCTTTCCATCACGTCCGTTACAAAATCATTGCTGTCGGAATTTAATTGCACGTTGGTTCTCTGTGCTTTCAGCTGCTTAGCTGTAATGTTCTGCTAGAATGAATTTTTATTTGTTAGAATAAAAATGCCGGCCATTGTACGAATGGAAGCGCAGCGTACGATTGGCTGGCATGGCCCTATCCTTAGCTCCAGTGTCGTTCGCTTTTTCCCTTCAACCATATCATCTACTAGAGGAAAAAAAAAAATGTCACCAATCAAACTGAGGTGCGGCCTGTACAGAAAAGAAAAGAAGAAGCAGAAGAAAAAATTTGAAAGAAAGAAAGAAAGAAAGAAAGAAAGAAAGAAAGAAAGAAAGAAAGAAAGAAAGAAAGAAAGAAAGAAAGAAAGAAAGAAAGAAAGAACCTATACAAGGTTGACAGATGAGGGGGTGGAGGGGGGTGTCATTTAGAAATTTGTTTTCATCCACGAACCGATGTTAGAACCAGCATCTTTCCGATGCGTGCGGTCGCCCATCATCACCATCATGATGGCTTATCTCCACCTCATGAGAAGGAGTCTCCCATAGGTTTCCGTCCCGTCCTGTCCTGCGCGAGTAGACCCCATCATTGTTTTCTTTTTTCTTTTTTCATTGTCGGAAGTTGATTGATTTGTGGGGTTTAACGTCCCAAAACCAGCTATGATTATGAGAGACGCCGTAGTGGGGGTCTCCAGAAATTTCGGCCATCTGGGGTTCTTTAACGTGCACTGACATCGCACAGCACACGGGCCTCAACATTTCGCCTCCATCGAAATGCAGCCGCCGTGGCCGGGATTCATTGTCGAAAGTACCGCCGTTGCTGCAGACGCGCGTCCAGGGTTTGGTTGATTAGGCCATGTGCGACGTGGTGTCCAAAGTGTTGCTTATGAAGAGCTGGCGGGGAAGCGAGTCGCGCATGTGAGGGAAGAAGGTGGCAGCCGCTGCACCGGATCGACCTCACCAGGCAGAGACCTTACAGAAGCGACAGAACTCATTTATCCGGCTCAATGTACTTGTGCATCGATTCACAGACGAATTCTCGGCCGAATTCTCCCATCTACACTGTTTTGCGCAGGAGGATTCAAGTTCATTCCTGCAAACTTCTGAAAGTTCATCAGTCCACGTGACCCTCTGCGTCCTGGGCTGCGTTTCTTATCCCTTGGTATCCATTCCGTTGTGCTTTGACTGGCCATCGGCTATCATCTTTAGGGGATACGTTGTCCGCCCATGCCTTTTTTTTTTTCGCCTTTTCCTTTCTTAATGTCAACTAGAACATCGAGTACCCATGTTTGTTCTCTCATCCAGTCTGTTATTGGCATATCTCTTAATGTTACGCCTGTCATTTTCCACTCCATCGGCCACAGCGTACGCAGTCTTTATCGCCTTCTCCACTTTGTTATCCCCCAAGTTTGCGCCATATATTAGCACTGCCAAAGTGAGATGATTGTGCATTTGTTGTTTTAAGGACAGCGGTAAGTTGCCAGCCACTCAAGATGACGGGAACGTCTTCCATGCCATATGTGCCCCATCCCTGTCTTATTCTTCTGTTATTTTCCTTTACATGGGTAGCTTCCTTTGTTAAAAGGTGACCTAGGTAAGTAGCCTCAGCCGAAACTGTCAATCGAGTTGAAATACGCGCTTACCCAAACTTATAATGCATAAGTACGACGAGCGCATTTTCTCCTGAGCGATTCCATTGTGATCTGTTAGTATAAGCCTCTCCACGTCGTCTTCATTCAAAACCCTGCCCGCATCTCACACGAGTCGATGTTCGCCTCAACAAGAGGCTCGTATTCATTCGAATTCAATTGCAGCAGGGTTCCCGTCCAGCCAGAAGGAACGTTTGCAACAGCGAGGGTCAACCATTCGCGTGCCCTCAGCCAAGCGACCCGCACGACACAGCGCCCGACGAGCAAGACACCGCTTCGCGTGTCAGGTTGAAGGTGTTAAATCTCAAATACGGTCCGTACATATAGATATGTACGGATAGATAAACCAGTGTTCGAACAGCGTAAGCGCACCTAGCTGCAGTGAAGAATATAAGAGAAAGAAGGGGGGCATAAAAAGTGAAAGCAAAATTTTCGGACGATTCATAGGACGCAAGTGCTAAAGCATCATTACCGCATAATGTTGCAACGGAGGTTTCAGAAAGAGAGTGACTTTCATATAAAATTTGGAGCTTTATTTCAAACAGAGAGGGCAGTGACATTAGAGAAAACTACCGCAACAAGCTCCTTTACGTATCGTACAGGAAGCTGAATACACTTTAACGAACACACCAATGGCTACAGGACTAGCTTGACCTTTATATCGAGTGAGAGGAGTAAATGAGAGATGTCTCGGGTTACAGCATTAAACCAAAGCAGATGGGAAAAGAATACCCAATTAAAGAAAATAAATAGTAGCGTGGTACCAAATAAGCATTTGAAAAGCGAGAAATATAAAATTACAGATGTGAAAAAAAGATGCAGTAGGAAGGTTAGCAGAATCGGTTTAATAACGCTATAATTAGACATGAAAGGAGAAATGAAGCTTGTGCCATTCTCTTCGGACAATGGCCAAGGAAATCGGCTGGTGGCGTGATTTTGTTAATATGAAGGTATAGTATTTACCAGAACACAAACAGTCCGAATAGTCTTGACACTGTCCTTGACTAAAAATGTCTTCTTTGTTCACTGCCTTGTTTCTTATACTCCTCTTCGGTTCAGCCATCTTGGTCAGATCTTCCACTGCTCTCCTCTTGTGTGCTTTACCTGCCAAGGCAGGATCGAATTTGAATATAGTACTAAATCTATTACACAGAAATCGATAATGGATCTTGATGCAGAGCAGGAAAATAGGCCTTCAAGGACTTTCTTCTTTCTCTCTGTAACAGTCAATAAGTTTTCTAATTGAATAAATGGCTCCAAAGCAAGGACCACCAAACCACGTTCACCTTTGCATTGACGCACGCTATTCGAAATAATCGAAAGCGCCGGTTTCTTCTTTCGCCGGCTCACAACGATCTGCCCAGCAATCCTTTCCGTTATCGAACAGACAATCTCCATGGTCAGTGAGGCCTTCCCCGGTGACATTTTTAACTGCATGAACCGTCGAGCGTGCTGGCTCGTTTCCCCAGCAGGCATCCTTTCTCCGAATCCACGCTTTGCAAGAAACGACAGTATCGAGCACTTCCCGCCGATGCGTGTGGAGATGAACCCACGCGCTGACAGGGGTCGCTATCTTTGACGCAACGACAGAGGCTGTTGAAAGACACGTGGGGCAACCTGGAAGCACGCACGCCACGAAACCGACGTCGTCCTGGCAACGGTGGCATGGTAGTGACACAGCGGCGTCGCTTCGCACATCGACAGATATACACGTATATCGTCGCAAAACAAGGACATCATACTGCACCTCCCCGACCCGCCTGCGGTGCCTCCCCAGCAGCAGACACGTACCAGCGCCACCGGGGAAGCCGGCGCGTTGAGGCCGTCAGCGATGCGTCACTTCCGAACGCTCCGGAAGAGAGGAGGGAAGGAGGGAATTAGCTGGCGGCCGACCACGCAACCCAGGGACAGTCTCTATCGCGCCAAGCCCTCGCGTTCTTCGCTGCGCGATGTCCACGGGCCGTGCCAGCGGACAATGTGGTCCGGCGGTGGGCCGAAGGGCTGCAGTCGAGCAGAAGGAGAAGAGGCGTCGAGTCTGTGTACTCGAAGCTCGCTTCGCTGACGCCGACCGCGGCCTCGCTCTCCACGGAGAGTGGTCCCGTGAGCACGGGGCGACTCTTGGGGACGGCGTCGGCACTGCTGCGCGACCGTCAGTGCGCGTCGAGCGAAGTCGAGAGGGTTTTGGGCCAGGGAACGTCTGGTGATGGGGACGGCACTGTACTCTTTCCCAGTCTCTCTCCGCCAGCCAGCTAGCTCCCTGCGTGGCGGCGCGCATTCTAATATCTACGACGCATTGTGGGGCCGCGGAACAAAGATGCCACGGGGTGTCACGCAGCCGCGAAACCGGCGCTCCGAAACGGCTGGCCGCTCGCGCAGAGGACAAATAAATAACGATGCCGCCGCTGACGAGCGAATAAATGCAGGAACGGCCGGGCGGGAGTGTGTAGGAGGCATAAAAATATATAAGAGCCAATAAAGGAACAGAAACAAGCAAAAGGCCGCCGGTGACACAAAGGGGAGTCCGGAAATTGCAGCGATGCAGCCTTTTGTTTGCCGCTTTGGGACACGAGCGCAGCAGCCGTGCCACTACTGCTGCCGTATATACGGCCTTTCGACAGGGCGCCTATCCCGCCTCGAGTCCCGAGCTGCCGCTAGGGTTGCCAATTCGACGGGGCAACCCTGTGGCGTCGCTGAAACTGCGTCGCTAATATTGTGCGCATGTGGGTATACTCTGCGGTGACCAGTGAGTGCAATCACTTGTGGCCTGTTTTTGATAGCACCGACGGCGCAGTGTGTTTGCGAAAAGTCTGCTTGCGCCGCATGCCCGATGGCTCGTGGCATGCGGCGATGCAATAAAAAGAAACGGGAAAAAGGGAAAGCGGTGAAAAAGAAAGGTAAACATCCGATAAGACAGAGCTACATTCTTTTTTTTTATTTATTTATTTCAGTATACTGTCAACCCCAAATGGGGTTCTTACAGGGATGGATACGCTTAGAGAAAAAGGAACAGCAAACACACAGAAGTGTTACAGTGTAAATGTAGATGAAGACGGAATGCATACGTCTGTACAATAGATGTCTTGACATAGATAAGCAGCTGATGGCATACATGCTAAACACAGAAATATACATAGGTTAGAATATGTTCACTGAGGTTGCAGCATCGTAGGATACACCTTATGTTAGAAGCATAGGATAAAGCAACAAACAAGTAGGAAATTATTTGAAAATCAATCTAACAATGTAAAGCATCTAGATCGGTGTTGCAATGGACAAATCGGCGAGTTCTACAAATTTTTGTACTGTCGTTTGCAACACCGTTGAGGCCCGATTTCCAGCCAGATTTCCTCCTGCCTCAACAATGCCTCTTCCGAATTCCTTGGAGTTGGTTGAGTACTTCTTCGGCACGGTGTCTTGTCGCCTTTGATTGAGTGGCCTCCTCTCCACTTTAAGAATAAAGTGGCCGCAATTATACGCTCAATCGAAATTTGCTTGGTGCAAGTTCGGGCTTTGCCTCGTTTAGCGTATACAGGGTGTTCCATTCAGCAATGTAATTAGGTTCGAAATTTACGTCACTGCAAGCCAGTGTGGTAACTTGAAGTAAACGTACGTCGCCGCATTTCTGTCTGTCTCCATATCCATTTATCGAGACCACAAAACAAAATGAAAGCGGCATTTATTCTTTCATCAAAGGGAGTACGTAGTTTACTAATACGGCTGTATTTATTTATTGTTCAGTGCCCCTATAAATCCCCAGCATTTCATGCGTGCTTCATCTTCTTGCAACGCCATGTAACACACTTATATTTCTCCAGATATAAGGCTATCGCCCACTTTGAATCTCTTGCAGAGCGATGAAGCCTCATATGGCCGACACAGACGGCGAATTGAAGTCTAGAGGAATAGACATCAAATTCCTACCTGGGAAATCGATGACAGTTCGGTTTCAAACCGTTCCAAAAGACGAATAGTTTGCATGAGGACATGCGTATACCTATAGCGTCAAATGCGGGTGGAGCATCAAGAAACCCTGCGTTAACAATCCAAGTTTGATAACATGCGAGATAAGTGCTCTTCTCATACAGGACTTTTGTTCGTAATTATTGTGCTTCCATTTAAAGGCGCATTCACTTTGGTCGGGTAGAAGTATGAAATAAACGAACATTGCGGAAGCGCGCGAGAACTCTCCGAAACGCAGTTTCTATTCATTGTTCGCTGAGCTCGGTCACTATTAATATAGATCAAGGCAAGAATCAAGAACTTAAGCGCAAGAATTCGTTTCTTATCGTCCATTTTTGCCCCGTTCGTCGCCGGTCGCTTGGCAACAAGGACAGCCGCTGCCGTCCATCTTTGTCCCCGTCCTCTTCAGCACTTTATGATCCCGTGACAGCAAGGAGAGCACCACCATATTCCGGCCACGCGTCACGCTTCTGTTATCCTCACGAGCGACTCGGCGGGGTATGAGAGGCCTCGAGCTGCCGCTCGAGCCGTTGCCCGAGTGACGCAGCTGTCGCGCACCCAACACGCTTGTCAGCGTACTCACTTTCGCCGCCACGCATCCTCGCGCGCCACCAGCTGCCTTCAACAACCACTGCAACAAGGCCCCTTGCCCAACCCACTCGCGATTTCCAACCGGCGAGCGACCCCTCAAGCCCTTTTTCCTATTTTTTATTTTTCCTTTCTTATCTTCTCTCTGAAGAGGTGTTATTCAATCCGCACGCGCCCAAGAACAGCGCGCATCTGACAATATGCTATTCTTCTCAGCGACAAAGGCCACTGTTCAAGATCTCGCGAGACTCGCGCGCAGCACTTCCGCATTGAGTTCCAAGCGTCGAGTGCGTACAGGGGCCACCCGACAAGCAAGATGTCGAACCAATACCGAGAAGTTTCAAGTATGTGTTCCAATTGGTTCCAACAAATTCGGATGCCACCTTTCTGACTTGTCTCGCATGAGGACGTGTCTTGCGGCCGCCTATGGCGTGAATGGCGTGCTTCTATTGACGCCGAAGCATAATCTGAAAACGAAAGCAAAAGAAAATGGTATTCTCCTTTTTACATTGGCAAGTTCGTTTGCCAGTGGCATGGTTACCTCATAGGCAATCAGAAGTGTGGTTAATGGAGTTGTGCACTTGGCAGCTGGCCACCGCAACGTTTCGTAGTTACGGAAAGTGAAATTGAAATTTTGACGGTGTAGAATATCAGCCATCGTAATCACAAGAGCGCAGGAGACGTGAACCTTGCAACGAAGATGCAAGAGAAACGACAGAAATGCTGTGGCCATGCCAAAGAACAAACGTAGCGAACGACAAAAGCTCGATGTGGCAACGTAAATAAATTTTTAAAGAAATAGGCATATAGAATCCTTGGTCGATCTGGTGCACGAGATCGCATATAAAAGGAGCAAATTAAGTCACAAATCTGTCGGCGACAAACAGAAGAAAGAAAATCCCCTGTTAGCACTCAACTGACCCGTTTCGTACCGTCCTTTCGCGCCTCCCTGGTGGCTATAGCACTCGGCTGCTGATCCGAGGGTCGCGGAATCGAATCCCGGCCGTGGCGGCTGCATTTCGATGGAGGCAAAATGTTGACGCCCGTGTACTGTGCGATGTCAGTGCACGTTAAACAACCCCAGCTGGTAAAAATTTCCGGAGCCCTCCACTACGGCGTCTCTCATAATCATAGCTGGTTTTGGGACGTAAAACCCCAGAAATAAATCAATCATGTACCGTCCTTTCGGTTTTCTGTGTTTGTATATATATAAAAACACAATATGAGAAATTAAGCCTATAGCGTAAACTGAAGGGCCACAACAAGCGTCGTTCGGACCATTCGTAACAGCCCTAGACAAACCACTATAAGCTTGGCACTCTCTCCTGTCCAAAGTGCG